>JARHVA010000278.1:3302500-3705000 GCA_037957365.1 Torreya grandis
TATAATAAATAAAATAAAGGAATGAGTACTTAGATTTTTGAGTGATTATATAACTAAGAATTTATTATAGAAGTGAAAATTAAGATGGATTTGTATACAATCAATTTAAATCATCAATTGATTGATAATGTTTAAACTTGACATCCTTGCATTGTTTGGCCCATTCACCATTCCATTAGCTTACAATCACTAGAAGAGCATTCATTTTTTTATTTACTACCTCATAATCACTCAGAACATCATTAAGAGATCTCAATTCTATTTACAAACTCCTATTAACCTAAGTCCATCAATAAATGTCCTTTTGGGATAGCATCTCACTAGGTATATAGGGTCATACTAAGACCATGTCCATCAGTGTGGCCTGGTCCCCTAGGTTCCAATGATAACTTTTTAAAATTTAGAAATTTCATTTTACCAATATTACACTTTCAAAAAGTTATATTAATAAAAATACTCAAAATATTCTTCTATATAAGCACATCAAGGCCTCTCCAAGCATATTTATTAATCACTTGGCAATTATAATTCAAATTGAGTAAAAAAAAATATATTCTTTCCAATTCTATTTCTAATTTATTCTAACAATCATAGACCAAGTTTGAGGTCATTTTACTACAAGTCGATGACATTCATTATAAAAAAATTAATTAAATCTATCTAGTTGAATTCATATAACAAAGATAAATATTCACACACTCACCCTAGGAGGGAGAACTAACACAACCATACATCTATTTTGGCTATGTAAGAAACACTCAGATTGTGTGGGGTATTTTGAGGATAGATCATCAATTTCATTAACTCTATTCCTCCCTTTTGTAAATTTACCTCTATTTGGTTTATGTGTATGAGATAGAGTTTTTATTTTACAATTCTTATACATGGTAAAAATGAAACACAATCAAATAGTAAACCCTCACAAATAAGTGCATGCACCCATATCTAAAAATCAATCACACAGTCAATTGAGATGAAACTGTAGTCAATAGATAAGGATTCAATGTGAACCTATCTTCTTAGAGTGGAATTATCCTAGCACATTTTAAAATATTAATTTTGTATGCAACACATTTTATAGGTCTTTTCAAATATTTTTCATCAATAGTCAACAATAATTTAGATCCATTCTAGGTTTACATCTTTGTTTGTTAATTTACTATTTATAACTTGTTTTCAATTCTATAAATTATTGTATTTTACTTTGAAATTTTAATATTTTGTAGATCTAAATTAGTTTTTAATATTTTATTTGTTCTTATCATTTCATCATTAAATGAAAAATAAAATTATACATTCTGATAGACCTATATTGTATTTTAACATGGCTTACTATTTTCTTGATTTTTATCCTATGATTTGATACCTTTTTTTGTAAATTCTTGACACTAATAGAAAATAGCCTTCAATCTTGGATATAAATCTAAAACCATGAGTAAATATTATTTGACCTTGGATTGAATCTGAAACTGAATAAATTATCATGTTAGCCTATATAACATCTAACATAGAACCTCTTTCTTTCAATATGGGGTTAAAATTTATTTATCTCTTATACACAAATATTTTGACTTTATTTTTTTATATTTTCTATATCATTATTGCTTGTTTTTATAAAATGTGTTCTAGAAATTTTAAAACTACTTAGTGACTATCTTTATGGGATAATTGGTTATATGTTTTATAGACATTGTGGTGTGAGGGGTACTAGCCCAATAATCAAGCCATTCTACAACACTAAACATGGAGTTTATTTTCAAATGTACCTCAAAGTACATTGTAAATTATTATGGTCTCTTGTTTATACCATTGGAATATTTTTTTTACCATTTTATTGGTGGTGCACCTAAGAGGAGTATATTTTCTAAGGAAGTTACTCTCATGCTACCCTCAAAGATAATATAGTGGGCTATAGGCATGATTTTTCTTCTATAATTAGTTCTTTGAAAAATTAAGTTGAAACTAATCTTTGAATGAGAAAGTATATTTGAGATCCCACATAATCATTCAAGCCCTTGCCTAGATTACTCGTTATATCTTGATTTTGATTGAATTATGTTCATATTCATTAACTCTTTTATACATGGAATATTAGTTTAAATCCCTAATAATTTTATTTTTTTCATTCATTATATTAAAAATTATTTTATATATCATGGATAGTCAATTTTCCTTGTTCTCTACTAATGTTGTGTCTTTTTCTTATGATAATTAGTGGACAAATCATAATGAGAAAAACCTTATGGAAGAAACATATGTTAATGATTATGATTTTAATGATATAGAAATTAATAAAAATTAAGATCTTGTAAAAATTGGAAACATGAATCCTCTTCAAATTCACCTTTATATTCCCCTCATGATCCTCCTTCATCTTCTTCCATGACTAATAATCTAGATAAAAAAGAGTAACTAAAGTCTTAAATAAAGTAAGTTTCAAAAGGTAAAGCCACCAAACCAAGATAAAATTATGTTCAAAAAATGATCTTTTAATAAGGGAATTTAAAATAAAGATTCAATCTCTAAATTGGATAGTCATAATAATGATGTTATCTCTTTTAATTTACAAATAGTGGATATTGATCCTATATGTAATAACACTTCCCCCTTGTCAACCAATTAGGATGAGCTTCCTTCCTCATCCATTAGCATTTCACGAGCTACAATTGAAATCCATGAGATTATTTATAACATATCTCATGTTTTTTCCTCTACTTCCACCTTGTACTTATCTTCACATGATGTTACTCTTTCACCACAATGTCATAATCTTAACATATAATTATCACATGATGACAATGCATCTCTTGCTAGTAATAATTTTATCTATGATATTGATCAACAAAATGTAAGTAACTCATATATAATTAATGAATCCCTCAACCTAAAGGAAAAAAATATACCTCTACCTCCCACACCTCCTCTTGATGGTTTTTATATGCATATTCAATCGAGTATATTTAGGGTTTGTTCTTGTGAAACCATTCTAGATCAAATCATCACAAAAATTAAATAGAAGAGTTATAAAATTAAAATCAATATTCTAGTTCAAAAATCATATCACTTGAAAATAATAGAAAATATAAAAATAATCTAGAGTATGATAGCATTAATAATGTATTTACATCTTAATCTATCTATCATGTGCCTCACAAGAAACATACATTTAAGGCTTCAAAAAGGATACTAAATGCCAATTAGATTCCAAGTTAGCTTCTAAAAGGAATGATTTGAAACAAGTTAACTTCATTACCTTTTATTCCTCCTCTAATAAGATCAAAATATTATTGTACATATCATAGAACACATGGACATAATATAAATAGTTGTTTGGATTTAAAGAATAAGATACAAAGCATCATTTATCATGGTGATCCTATAAAAACTAAATCAATTAAGAAACCCACTTATATTTCACCTCCTAAAAAACAAAAAGACAACAATTAAAAAATATGGATACAAGAGGACAATTCTATCATGATCCTAAGTTACTTGCATTTAATTCAGTATGTTGATATAGTCTAGCTATGAACTATCTCCGTTATATTTTGATATTTCTCTATGGTATTACAATTAATGATCTACATTGATACATTTTCATTATAATTGTTGAGATAATTATGGATTATATTTCATTATAATATTTGATATTATTTATTATTGTGTACTATTTCATTATTTAGTTAGATGTATTATTTAAATGTTGTTATCACATTTATTATACTTATATGTCTAGATGTTGTTGCTAGTCTATTGGTTGACTATAGGGATAAGTACTTGAGATAGGTTGTGATCATAATCAAGCAACAATGAAACATGGAGAAGCAAATGGATAAACAAAACAATGAAATTAAACATAAAGTTGATCTTGTTGGTATTAATGATTTAGTCATTATGTTTTTACTATTTGATTATTGTGTGTTATAATTTATATGATCAATTTCATTAATAGCTGATTTGAGTTAGTATTTACTTGGTAAAAACATATTTTTATTCAATATTATCATTTTTGATACTATCATTATTTGAGTTTAAGTGAATAATGACTATTATCTTCTTAGTGATTTTTATTATTTCTACCAATTTAGTGTTGTGTATTTTTATTGAATTCTTTATTCATCAACTTCGATAGTCTAGTCGGTCATGTAACTGTTAGTGTCAATAGTGTTCCAAAATTTATCATATTTACACATTTTGTATTTAATCTTTAAATTTTTTTGATATTTTCATTTGTCTTAAAAATTGTGACTTAATGGTTTTTAAAGGACCCTATTCAGTTTTAAAATTATATTGAAGCATCTTAAAATGGTGCATGGCAATAATTTGGGCATGATGGTTTACGTGTTTTAAAAAACCTTGATTGACATACTTGGTTTGTTTTATATTCATGGGGTTAAGCCTCATTTGAGATTTGGGACTTAGATAAGGATCTCAACCCACATGGGGGTCATGGTAATTAATTTTTTGGTTTTGTTAAATCCAATGACTTAGGAGTCATGACATTGGCTTGTATTACCATGAAAAGGGGGTTAAGAGACTTCAATTAGTTTTTAGGGTTCATTGAGTTCATTTTGGACATTTAGTCTTGGAGGTTTGGAAGCCTTAGGGAAAATCTTGCCAAAAATTTTGGCATGGTGACCAAGGGGAATGTAAAGCAATTTTGCACATGGAATTGTAGGAATGAGAACTACATTTAGAAGCATTTATCTTGACAACCATGTAGAGATTATGGAGAGTAATCTAGGGTTTTCTTTGTGTTTATTAAGTTATTGGTTTTATGAAAATAGACATGAAATTTTGGTGATTAGAGATTGAAAGTGTAAAAAATCTATTATGGTCGACTTTCATCAAACAAAAAGTAATGTTTTAGAATTATGAGTTTATTTTTAGAAAATATAGTCAGATGGCATGAATTAGGGATTTAGTCAAAATCTTAATATTTATTTTTTAATTGGTATAAATCCCTAATAAGGGCCATCATTCAATTTTATGTCTTTGTTTGATGGCTCGATCAGGCATTTGTAGTTTTTTGTTAAATTTTTGATAACATTTGATTTTGACATTAAAATGATTGTGTGTGTGGGTGTGAACATTGTGTTTTTAATGTAGAAACCCCATAGTGATTTTATGGGTGTAAACAACTATTGTTAGTTTGGATTATGAAGTTCACTATGTATTATTTTTTTATCATGAGGAAAATGGGTTTGTGTGGAATGACAAACTCATATTATTCAAAAGTCTTATGTGATAGTAAATAAGTTAGACTGTCTAATTATTTTATAATGATTATAGCAGTTTATTTTATTAGTTTTTGGTTTGAATTAATTTTGAGTCAAAAACTTGAGTGGTTTTTATTGGAAGCCATAATGACCTTCTACATAACAACAATGTGATTATTAAGATACAGTTGTGTTTATTTTGTTGATGGTTACATATTAAGATAAAATCCATACAACTTATGGTGACTATTGGTTTATTGTGATGACATGGGATTATTGTGATTAAGTTGGATATTTATGTTTAAATATCCATATGGCTCATCTATGTTAAAAGGTAGCTAGAGTTTGATTTAGTTTATTGTTTTAAAACCCCTAAATGGGTACAGTTGGGGTTAAGAAAATATTGTAAAGGAAAATAAAAAGAAAAGAGAAGGCCTATTGGTTGTTTCAAATTATAGAGGTTTTCAAGGGACAAAGACCATAGGGAGTCCCCACAAGGGTTCAAAATAATTACAGGGGTTTTGAGAATAATTTATTATTATTATTATTATTATTATTATTATTATTATTATTATTATTATTATTATTATTATTATTATTATTATTATCTTACCAGTTTGGACTTTTTATGAATATTTAATTTATAATTATCTGACCTAGGGTTATGAAATCATGTTAAACTATTAAATTAATTTTAGAAGTTATAATTGAGATAATTATCATTAATGATTGCTTTGACCTATTGGAGGTAATCAATCTATTATTCATTTAATTATTTGATTCTATGAATGGTTTTAATTAAACTTTTGAGTTATTATTATGTTAATTAAATTCATTTTTTGTTAATAACATGACCTAAATTTTTATGTAGGTTTTATTTTTAGTTGGCTAAGTTGTTATCTTCTTTTTATGGGTTTTATTATAACTCTTAAATATCTCATAAACTAGTACATGAAGATAACTACAACAACATAGATTTACGAGCCATATTACATTATGAAATAGATATGGCACATAAATTGAGAAGTTCATAATAGAGATATAGTCATTATCAAGTACCAAGTTAATAGATCTTGGTGGGTTGATTATGTGTTTGGATTTATTTAATTAGTTGTTTGTTTGTATATTTTTAGGCTTAGTTGTTTCAAAATCCATTCTCCATTGGTTCTTTGTTGCCCTGATCCATATCTAATTGATGGTTTAGGTGGTTTAGGGCCACTTATGGTTGGGTTCATTGGGACTGGCAAGATGAAATTAGCTTCATTTGATTCCTTTCAATGATTAGATTCATTTCTTCTTATTCTGAATTATTTTAGTTGATTAAAAATGAATTAAAAATATTGTAGCTGAATGTAGTGTTATTTATCATAATTGTATTTTATAAAAAATGATATAACATGACATGTATATTGATTCTTAAATTGATTATATTTGATCATTGGATTATTTTAATATCATGACATTGTTAAATTGATATAAAGTTAATATTTGATCATGACTACTTATTTGGAATAATAGATGTGTTTTTCATTTAAATGTTGTAACATTTTGAGTAGTGTTTTGATCATGTCTTAATTGTATTTATAAAACATTGGTATTGTGATTGAGAAAATAATTAGATATTTGATTATATATTCATTAGTGTTTGACTCAGATATCAATTATGTTTTGATGATGGTTTTATTCATTCTTTATTATAAGAAAAGTAAAAGATACATAATTTTAGAGATGTCAAAGTTACTTGTGCTAGTCTATTTAATCACAAGCTTAATTAAGCTAGGTAACAATATTCATTAGATGTGTTTACTTATGTTATCTATTGTATTGGATATAGATGAAAGGTATGTTTATATGAACTTTTATAATTATTATATATTGTGAATCCTATTAATTACATGGATGAATGAATATAAGTATTAACACTTTATTAATGTATGGATTGTAACTTCACAATTGGTTAAATAAATTATTGACTACTAAATTGGCAAATTAATGGATTAACTTCAGTTCAATATCTTGTGATAAGTTAGAATAAATTGATGATTAGTAGAATAAAGTTTATATGTGAATAATTACCTAATTAATTAGTATGAACTTAACTACTTAAGGATAATTCATTCATGTCACTTAATAAGTACTTATATAGATTGGTTGTATGGGAAGTGCTTAAATTAATTCATTAAAATTGAATAGAATTAAGATTTAGTCAATATTATGTTATAATTAAGTTATAATGACAATAATGTACTTCATTTGTAATATCTTATAAACATGGTTATTCCTAGATAAGCATCTTTTGATTGAGGAACAAGTGCTCTATGTTTAGAATAGATCATTAAATATTTTATTAATATTTTATTTTTCTTAATTGACAATAATAGAGTTGTGAATTTGTAAGGTCATAATAAAAATTTATCTATGTATTGAGGATTGAGCACATAGATTTATTAATTAATTCAAAAAAAATTAAACTAATACCTCAAACTAAGATAAATAGAATTATCAAATCTATCTTAATACATTATTGATCCTTAGAAAAGCTAGGATTAAAATTGTACCCTACCTATAAAATGGTATGATGTTCTTAAGTAAAACTTACACATGGTTGTTGAAACATCCCTAAAAGCTTGTGTACCTTTAGTATTTAATGTGTCCAACTCCATACGTTAGTTGATAGTGTTTTTAAAAGGTGTTCAAATACTTTTCATTAATTTTGGAAATAGTCCATTTCCTCTTATCTCTATTTGTTGGTTGTGATATTGATGAATCATACTTAGGCAAGTTTAGTATGATGATTCTTATATTAAATATGAACTACTCTTATTTTTTGTTAGTATTTATTGATACTACCCTTGAAATTTTGGCTATTTTATATCTTATACAGGTAATCAAGTAAGGGCACAAGTCACTAACAACTCCATTAGGAAGGCTAAAACATAGTAAAAGGATAACAGTGAGTGGGTATGACCACATTGAAATATTTATATCTAATTATTACATGGTTAAAAATTACTTCATAAATAATTTGTTGATGGGTTATGCACTTGTTGAAGTTCATATGTTAGTTGTAACATAGTTATAGATCTCATTGCATGTTTCTATGCTAAACTCTGAGTGAACTATTTCATTAATTGTTTAATTATGTGTTATAAAACAAATTGTGGTCATGAAAATTTTAGAACAAGAAAAGATTCAAAAATAAAAATTAGAGAAAACAAGATTATAAAAAGAACAAGATGAAATATTTACAATTGAATAATTAAAAAAAGAAAACTCCTAAGAATAAATTCAATATAAGAAAGAGACACTTTTTTGAAAATGTTTCTCATGAAGGCATGTCCAAAAAATAGTATTCCTACAAAGTCTAATGATACAAATATGGTTATTAAGGAATCAATAATTATATCGACTTCATGCATAGAGAAAAAATATGAAGTCAAATCATAAATTACTTCTCTTCTTAATGTTTGAGAAATAACACATTATTCTTTTTTATATCAGCGTGGCATGTAAGATCCTAACAATCATACACATATTTAAAAAATAACTCAAATATATGATGCAATGAATTTATCATACGATAAAAATGGAATATCAAAATGTTAAGAACAACCCAACAAGTTAATTCTCTCCTTTGTTGATGATTACATTGATGATTATGATCCTAATAATATAGAAGATTGGTATGATCCCAATAATATAGAGCCTATACATAAGCATCCCCTTTATGGGATCCTTGGATTTTATTTACATATAGTCCTTTGTATATATATTATTATTTAATTCATTTCTATGTATTCCATCCTTTATCCAAACATTTTTATAGCCCTTGGTTTTATTTTCACTTTATGCACTCTCCCTCTCGCATTTTCAAACTAATTCAAATAATATAAAACACCTCTCTAACATTGATTTAACATCTCAGTATTTATGGCAACATATTTGCCTACTATTGTATATCTATCATATCATGGATTCCTTTTCACTTACATGATCCCATCTATCTACTTCTACATTATCCATGAGCACACATATTCTCTTACCCATAGAGAGCATGCACATTATTATCTACATACTAATCATTTTAGTTACATTTATATGACTCTTTTACTCATAAATTGGGTTAGTATTCATTGTCTTCCTTCTTTCCATTATATTCCTTAGCACTTTGTTTTGAATTTTTCAAATTCAAGTTTTTCTTATATTTTCAATGTTGGTAATAGACACAAGAGCACAAAATTACAAAGTATATATGAATGACAAGTGTGTGATGTGTAACATTTTTTTATAATGTATATCTTTTTATATATATTCAGCACATGTGTATATATAAAAATTATGTATAATAATTTAAGACTCCTTCAATAAATATAGGAATGTGAAGTGACAGAGCCTTTCTGAGCTCTTTCAATAGTGTTCAAATGTAAAGGAAAAGAGTTATAAACTATGTGATGAAAAGAGAGATTTGTTAATGGTTATTTTTTAAGTTTTTTATATTTATTCCATGCCTATGTTTCCTCTATTTAGTTTTACTTTGATTAATATTATATCCATAATTAATGTTATTTGTGTTTCAACCTACATTTCTATGAATACTCACTAAGTATGAACTGAACAAATGAAATAGATTTCCATATCCCATTTGAGTTTTGAATATGTATTTCACTTTGTACACATTAACCCTAGCATGTTATGATTGGAATTTTTAGGAACCTCTACTAAGAATGGTGCAGTGAGTATACACATAGTATTTTTAAACTTTATCATTTAATGACACTTTTAATATCTTTTATTACATGCCTTAAAGGGTGTACTAGGAAAGGGGTGGGTAGACTTTTGATGTTTTTAAAGATTTTTGGTCCCTATACCATTACCTAAAACCACTATAAATTACTTTTATCCAAATAAATAAGTAATTAAAACCCATTTATACACTCCTCTAAAAAATTCACCTTTCAAAATAGGCCTTAACTAAGTATACACACTTTTTTATTCATTTTGTTATTATATCAACTTGATTGATCTTGTTGGGAAATTAGTACACATTAAAAAACTCTATTATCCAAGTCAACCTAGTTTTAGGACTAATGGATATATATCCCACCAAATAAGATCAACCTAGTTGACCTTGTCAGTGAAATTCTTATGAGGTTTTAGGGTCAATCCTTGGATACAAATACCCCATTCACTCTAATCCATTAGAGAGGAACATTTATTTTCACATTTTTATAGATCATAAATCTTCTATTTCTACATTAGAGGAGTTATTTCTTAGGGTTTTACCTTGGAGGGAAGGAAGCTTATCTTGTGGGAAAGTCTTGGATGAAAAGTAGGAGTCTTTTAGCCTAGAGATGATTTCTATAGTGTGATCCTTACAAAGATAAAACAACCTCTTATAAAGCACCATTGGCCAATGGAGAGATTGAAACATGATAGGTTCAATCCAAGATAAGTATTCCTAACTTTTACTATTTCATTTAGTAGATTAGATATTGCATAAAGTAGTAGGATGAATGTTGTACTCTTTTCTTAGTTTACCTCTACATTGATTTGAGTAGAGTTATCTTTTCATATTTTATTTTATTTGTTTAACTATCCCCCTTTGTTCCATAAGTTTTAGTGAGCACTAGATTATATTTTTTTAATTTTTTGTAGGCTTGGCTAGGGTTATACATAATGTCATTTTCCTAGAGGCTTTAAAACCCTCTCCTTTGGTGTTGTATGGTAAGATATCCGTTAGTTAGATTTAGTATATATGAATTAGTCATGTCTTAATATAAATAGATATTCAATGAATTCTTAAAGTAATATTACCTTCTCTAATCTTGGAATCTACTAAGTAAGATAAGTTGTAGATTCATCCTAATCCGTTATATACATTCTAGTGAACCCAATGTGAATCTAACCCTTACAATTTTTAATTTTTCAATTATAGTAAACTATATCAATCCTATCAATATAATTTGATCTTATGTGCATGCTTTTTTGACCATATCAAGCTTGTCAATCATATTTTATCTTTTGTGCATAGGTTTCCAACTAGATTGAGCTTGTCGATACTATTTTAGCCTCTATTTATAGGGTTTTATTTCAAAAAATGAGATTGAGTTGTCGATTTCATTTTATTTTACCATTTTTAAATTTTTACTTATAGTCAACTAGATTGATATGGTCAATATAGTTTAATTTAGTAGTTAAATTTTAATTTTTCATCTAACAAGATCGATCCTGGATGATCTTGTCTTATTTTCTTATTTTTTATTTTTTGTTTTTTGTTTGTTACAAAATAAATCAACCTAGTCAATTCTATTTAACCACTATATTTTGAAAATTTTTACCTTTGTAAGACTAAATCTTACATGGATGACCCAGTCAATATAACTTCAACACTCTTAATAATACATCTAAATTGACCTAGTTAATCTTGTTCAATTTTCTAGGTTCACTCTTACCAACTTAGTAGCTTAATTTTGTCAATTATCTCAATTTGTCATTTATATGTATCAATAAAATCAATAATTACTCCAAATTTTCATTTCATTTTTGTCAATTTTTTAGTTCTAATAAAACTATACTACATAATCAACTAGGTCAAGTTCATTGATCTAGTTTTTCTAGACTTTTTTTGTACTTCTATTTTTTCCCAAAATTTGAAAAGATTGACCTGGCCAACTCTGTAAGACTTGGATGACCTATTATAATTCATATTACTATTTTTATTCCTAAAAATCAACTAGATTGATATGGTTGACTTTGTAGGTCAGAGTCAACTTAGTTAAGTTGTGTTAGAGATTTATGTGTTCACATTATTAATAGTTGATAATCAAATGTAAATATTGTTATTTAAAAATATTACATTAATATCTTAAGTGTTTAAGTCTATGTTAATTGATTTGTTAATATAACTCACATAGAGCCTTAGCTAGAGATAAATATGGAGATTTAGTGGTTAAGTAAATCTCTTTATTTATAAGTTAGAGTTTCCTATATATTTGTATAATCATCTATGTGATATTGACGTAAGAGAATATTATTATTATTATGTGATCTAATTATTTTCTATGTGTTCATATCTTTATTAAACTCTGAGTATTCCCATTATTTGGTATTAGATCGATATGGGATTCTGAGATTTGTGAGGGGCATCTACAATTTTTTATTATCATGGTTGATGTTTTATTATTATTTTGCATAGTCTTATTCTTTATGTGTGAGATTAGATAAGATGTGTTGCTCACTTGTACATCTTAAATGTATATTGAAGTATCTAAGTCATCAAAATATGTGTCTATTCATCTACCTTGAGTCTTAACTTGGCCTATAATAATAAATCTCATTTTCACTACAGTCTCGACTCACAGCCATACCATTTTATAATTTTTATCTATGATAATTTTTTTAATCTTTTATGCATTGAATTAACATTAATTTGACTTAGTATAAATATGTATTTAATTTTTTTTGAGTAGATAGTGGATGAGTAAGCAATAGATATTGCCTTGGTAATTTTAAATATCTTACATGGAGCTAAAAAATAGTTATTGCAATAATCAATGATCAATGCATCTCCTTTAAATGGTCAGATCTAGCTCTAAATATTCCTTGATGGATTAATCAATCTTGAGTTGTCTTATCTAATCTTATCTATAGTAAAAAAATCCTTTGTAGGAATGTGCACTATCTTCTCATTTTGAGTTTTATTATGCCATTCATGCTCACATTCATTTTTAGATCATGTTCATACCTTCATCCACCCATGTTCTTTGTTATATTTTTTGGTATCACCAAATTCATTGTGTGCATTCTACCAAATTTATGTCCATAATTTTTGCTTTGCTAGATTTATGGTCCATGCATTCTACCAGCATTCCATGCCTTGAGCTCCAACAAAGTCAAAACTAGTATTAGTGATCTTTAAGTATTTTATAATTTGTTGTCTTTTTAGTATTTTTATCAAATCATAGTGTAAAATATATTTATAGTTTAGTCATTAAGTTTTTTTAATAGTAAGAGTTTAGAGTCAGGGTTTATGGTCAATCTTTTATTTGCATTAGAGTCATTATGGGTCATAGTTATCATTTATCTAGTTATAATCATTATAAAATCTAATTTTATGGTCATTATTTAGTCATTAGATTTTGTAAAAGTTATTTTATGTCAAATATTGTCAAAAATATCTAAGGTTTAAAATTCATTTTTACATCAAAGTACATTGAGTCATTATTATTTTGGTTGTCAATGTCAAAAATCAAAAAGCTAGGTCATTTTAGTCATTTTGTCAAACATCTTTTTAGTGAGTCATCATTTTAAAAAATTGTAAAAATTAAAAAAAAATCCTCATGAATGCATTATCACTTTTACATGACATCCAAATTATGGGGTTCTAATTTATATGAAAACAACTAATAGAGAACCTACCAGAACCATTAGAACACATGATAACCTATCTTGTTGAGTAAGTAACTTCCTATGTTGGAGAATGGAGGCAATAGAGGTAGGAGGACTTCATATCCTCTCATTATTCACTAGTGATGTGTCCAATTCTATGTTAGTGGCGCATTTTATTTTAGACCATAGTCTCTCATTAGCCACTAGTGATGGGGCCACTTCTACGTTATTGGCACATTTTATTTTAGTTGTGTGTTTGATTTCAATTGTATTTGTCAATAAGAATAGATGATATATTCTTGTTCACATTTGTAATAAGTGAGATGAAAATTCCTTTGTATCTTCTCCAAATGTGTGATAGTGAAAAGAGATAAAAACTAATACTACACATCATGATGTGGTTAGTGGTAAGCCCCTTGTAAAACTATATTTTTGTGATTGTTGGTACACGACTTGAATACCATCCCATTTTGGTTGTTGGTAAGCCATATGCAAAACCATCATTAAGGTTTGTGGTTGTCCTAAAAAAATTACCAAATCATGAGCATAGGTGTAGATATAAGATTGATGTTTTTCCCATGTTCATATTAAGGGGGTGTATACTATGGATTAATAATGTTCACAAGGGGTTAAATTTTATATATTTATGTTTTCACATTATTAATAGTTGATAATAAAATGTAAAAATTGTTATTTTAACAATATTAAATTAATATCTTAGGTGGTTAAGTCTATGTTAAGTGAGTTGTTAATATAAATCACATAATAGTCTTATCGAGAGATAAATATGGAGATTTAGTGGTTAAGTAAATTTCCCTATTTATAATTTAGAGTTTACTATATATTTTTTTAATCATCCTAATGTAATATTTATGTAAGAGAATATTATTATTGTATGATCAAATTATTTTCTATATGATTGGCTCTCTATTAAACACTAAGTATTCCCATTAAGTTAGTGGCTGACCTAGTTTGTTTTGCCTTTGTTTTTAAACATAGTTCTATATGTGGTCAACTTTGTTTAATTTGTGATTGACGTAATTTGTTTCACCTCTATTTTCTGAAATAATCTAGTAGATGGCTGACCTAGTTTAGTGGTTGGTCAACCTAGCTCAATAAACTAATAATTTAATAATTATTTCTTCTTTTTAGCTTCCAATTAGTTAATAGCATTGCATAATTAGGGATTTATATTATAACCTTACTTACATTATCACTTCAGATGAAATTATTCAATTTATTCCTTCATATCCTCCTAATACCAAACTAATTACTACATCATGTAATCTAAATTTTACATTCTTTAGGAAACCATAATGTAATATAGTTGAGATTACTCACCCTAGTCCTCCTATTAATACCAATGTTTGGAATCCTCTTCCACCAAATAATTTTATTCCATTGAATAATCCTACTCCTATTGATACAACTCAAATTCTTGCTCAAATGGTTAAATAAATGAATGTTATGCTAACAATTAACAATTCCTAAATGATGAAAATATAATCTCATATATTATAAATGAGTATTCAACCACCTTAAGTCATCATGACTCAACTGAATCATAATTATGTCCCTTCTCCTTTTAGAGATGCCAATTAGAATATCATCCCTTAACCTCATTTTCATAACAAAATTCTTCAACATATTCAAAATGAACCTTTAACTCCTTTAATTTTATCTATAGACATTGGAAACATCTCTCTAACTATCACATATGATGGGACTTAAGATCTTGCTATCTTCATCAAAATATCTGGTAATCTCTATACATAATGGGTCCAAACTAACACCTTTGCTACCACCAATCTCCTCACCAAAACCTTTGTTGGTGATGCATTGAATGGTATAATCAACTCCCTCAACATTCCATCCTTAAAACTAGAGGATTTAGTCAATTATCTAGTTAAATAATTCTAGCATAATGACCTTTTTGAAAATTACCTTATCCACTTCATGAATGTTAAGTAACTTCCTAATGAATCTACTCACACTTTCATCAAATGATGGAAGTCTCTATCTCACAAAGTGGACCATAACATGAGTGATATAAAAATTTTAAAACTATTTTTTACCACTCTTAAAGCTCCTCTTAAGTACAAAGTTTAAATTTTATCTCCTAAAAATTTAGAAGAAGCCTTAGACCAATAAAAAAGGCAAGACTTTCTTATGAGTCAATTTTATTCACCTTAAGCAACTACTAAGGAATGTTACCAATCATTTTGTCATAACATTAATTCATATAATCATCCCCAACCTTAAAATAGAACATCTAATTTAACCAATTTTAACCCAAGCCACCCTCCCTTAAGTCTATAATAACATAAGAATAAATTTCCACCCTCTAAACCCATGAGCTTTGATCCTTCCAAACCATCTACAAAATGGTACAATACTGATAAATTGTTTTGGTGG
The DNA here is from genome assembly GCA_037957365.1 of Torreya grandis. NCBI lineage: Eukaryota > Viridiplantae > Streptophyta > Pinopsida > Cupressales > Taxaceae > Torreya > Torreya grandis. The sequence continues at coordinate 3,318,523 of JARHVA010000278.1, forward strand.
CATGATATAATAGGTCACTCTCATGATAATTACTATGATATTCACTAATTTATTATTTCTTTCATACTTGTTCCACTTTTTACTCTTCATATTCTTACACAATAACATTATCAAGACTATCTTTAAGCCTCATAATCCTAATCTAAATAATCATAATCACATCAAAATCACTTACCTAATTATCAAAAAAATTACCCCATACATCCATCTCATCTACTAATTTTTTCCAACCCATAGTTGATCCTTGTTCCTACACCAAGAAGGAAATGATAGCTAACATTAACAAATTCAAATGTGTGGTTGCATTCATCAAACCTCAACCTCTTAGGTCACATCAACCAAGGAGAACCTAGTTCAAATTTATACTCCAAAGTGCATCATAAATGGTCCTCCTTTACCTTATAGACCTATTCATAACTCACCTACATGTATTATGTCAATTTGGACATCCTCAAAATTTGATATATCAACACATTTACTTATATCCAACTACATTGGAAATTTCAATGCAATTTATTCTAATGGTTTAATTTTACCTCACTCCATACCACATGTTAGGGCATCTTGTGATGCCCATCCACATGTCACTTCAGACTTTGGGTCATCTTTTGATGTCCATCCCTACATCCAATTACCCTTTGGGGCATCTTATGATGTCCATTCTTTTTCTACATTACATAATAGTAAAAAAAATTCAAATTCAAGAAAACTTTTAAGACACATAGGCTTGTATTTCACATGCTCATATTTGATATAGATGTTAGCATAGATTTTTCTTGTTATTTTTGTCTCATGTTTCTTTTTCTTTTTGTGTGTTTTATTTTCATTTTACTTACACCATTATTTGCATTGGGTTTTTTGGTCTTATTTCACTTTACTTACACCATTGTTTCCTTTGGGTTTTTTAGTTTTATTTTACATTGCATTTGTCCTTTTTTTTTCCTTTGTGGTTCATTAATTTTCATTTTATTACATTCATTTCAATTTTTCCCTTATTATTTTTATGATTCTTTGGTCTTTATTTAATCTCCACCTCTTTTGGTATGACTACTACTTTCATTGTATCTTGTGCTAGATCTTTTGTAGGTTATTATAACTTCTTAGTAATATGATAATCAAAAGCATAGACTTATCTCATTCTATGATTAGATACAATCATATTTATCATTGTATCACTTCATGATCCCCATATTTCCCTTATTTCCTTTCATTTGAGGCACACATAAGTCAGTTTTGAGATTACACACTTACTTGTGGGCAAAACTAGAAGTCTTTAATCACCATGGTCTTTAGGTCCTTTTCTCTAGTGACCAAGTGTAATCTCTCTTGTATTTATCACTATTTCACTCATGATTGGTTCTCCAAATTTGTATAAGGGAGGAATAAAAAACACAAAAAAATGAAAAGGTAAATCATAAAAGAAATAAAAGGCAATGATCAAAAAGGCAAAATTAATTTTAAAAGTCAAATCACACCAAAATACATGATATTTATTCATTACATCTCTTATCTTAGTTGAATTTCAAATCCCATAGTTGGCCTCATGATATATTTGAGATCCATTAGGGTGCGGTAGGCTAGTAGACTAGGGTAGGAGGTCTAATTATATCATATGCTTCTAGTTCCACCTACTTTCTCACATAAGTACCCAATCTTAGTAGTAGATCAATGACCCTATAAGGGGTCTTGAGAAATGGGGAATACATTGTGGGAATTTAGGTCCATTTTAATTTTCATACATATAGCCTTCATGGGATAATCTATGTACTTAATATATTAACCCAAGTTTTGTGTTCATTATTCAAAGTGTCTTAATTCCTTGATATCTATAGTTATTAGCCTTGCTCACTTATCTAGTGTGTCTCATTCTTGCTAAGGATGTTCACATCACCCATGTGGTACCTCAAATTCATTACTTACGTCATATTTTCTTAATATTACCCTTTTTGGATATTTATTTTAGCTGATCACATCCTTAATCATATTTTTATTATCATGCCTCTTGGTTTTTAGTTTGTGAGTTGTATTGTAATACCTTAGAAAGGACCAAGTTTTCCTCACAAACATCCCTTTACCATATATTTTCAATACAATCTCATTGTCATATTAGTCATGTCATTATGTGGTTATGATTTATTAAATTGTATTTTATAAAATCACTAGGTTTTAGTTGTCATCCTTTTAAGCTTTGGATTCATCTATCTATCATGTGCTTGTTTGATTTTTATGGACTTCACATATCTTACATAATACATTTTAAATGCTTTCATTTTATTCTTCATGTTTGACTTCACGTGATTTTTTTACATATTGACTTACTTTTCATTTCCAATAATTTATGATTTCTTTATACTTCATTTGACATGTTTTCCTTACATTTTGATGTTCATTTCATTTTCCAATCATTTATGTTTGATTTGATATGTTTATCTTACATGAGGTTATCTTTCACTTTTTTACATATCTTTGTTAAAAGTTTTTTTTCATTGATATTTCATTTACTTACAATGTTTAACATGATTCCCAACTTGATCTATTGTGTTCTACATTCCTTTTTGTCATTGATGTTTTATATGCTTCCCAACATTATTAGTATTCTATCCATTCATTTTTTCCTTTTAATGTTTTGCATGCTTCCTAACATGATTTAGTATGTTCTACATTCCTTTTTTTCATTTATGTTTTACATGCTTCACAACATGATTTAATGTGTTCTAGATTCATTTTTCATGATTTTTTCATTTACACGCTAGTCTTTTGGTTATAACCTAGCCTTACCAATCCTAGCTTACCAATTTTATAAGTAATTTAATCAATTTTGAGATTTATTTATTTTTAATTTTCCCATATTACGTACACATTCATTGCTTATATTATTAGTATTATATCCCTAGGGTTTGTTTTGTAGGTATTGTATCCTCCATGATCAAGACTATGATATTTGCATACATTCATTTAGCTAAAAGGTAGGTTAATGTATATATAAGGTAATTTTAGTTAATTTCATTTCATTTCAGAATTAACTTAATTATTTCATTTTTATTTATCTCAGTTAGTGTGTTTCTATGTTATTCCTCAAAGCACTATCCCATGTTACACTCACATGACACATGATAAGCTTCAAGTGGGGAATATGTATACACACAATATTTTAAAAATTTGTCATGTGTTGATGATTTATCTCTTGTAAGAACCTATTGAGTTTAAATATATTTTAGTTCATGCCTTAAAGGTTTCACCAAGAAAGGGGTGGGCATACCTTTGGTACTTATTAAGATTGTTGATCCCTATACCATTACCTAAAACCACTATAAGTTAATTTTATCCAACTCCTAAAGTAATTAAAACCCATTTATACACTCCTATAAGAAATTCACATTTTAAAATATCCCATAATCATACACCCAATTTTATTCATTTTATTACTATGTCAACCTGGTCGATCTTGGTGGGAAACTAGTGCACATTACAAAACTATGTCAACCTAGTTGAGCTAGTTTGAGGTCTAACGGTTATATTTCCCACCAAAATAGATTTATCTTGATGACCTTTTCAATGAAATTCTTGGGATGGTTTAGGTTAAATCCTTGGATATAAATATGACCTTCACTTCAATCTAATAAAGAGTAACAATAATTTTTGCATTGTTATAACTCATAATTCTGTATTTCTACATTGAAGGATTCATTTCTTAGGGTTTTACCTTAGAGGGATATAAACTTTACTTATGGGAAATTATTGGATTAAAAGTAGGATTATTTTATTCTAGATTTAATTTATAAATTTTGATCCTTACAAAGCTAAAAAAGCATCTTACAAAGCACCATTGCCAAAGGAGAGATTAAGGCATGACAAATTCAATTTAAGGTAAGTATTCCTAACTTTTACTCTTTCATTTAGTAGATTAGATATTGCACAAAATAGTAGGATGAATGTTGTACTCCTTATTTAGTTTACCTCTACATTGACTTGAGTAGAGTTCTATTTTCATGCTTTATTTTATTTGTTTAACTATTCCCCTTTGTGCCACAAGCTTTAGTGAGCACTAAATTATATTTCTCTTATGTATTGTAGACCTAGCTAGGGTTATTATGTAATGTCATTTGCCTATATAATTTGGAACCCTCTCCTTTGGTTTTATATGGTAATATATCCCTTATTTAGGTTTAGTGAATCCAAAGTGGTCATGTCTCGATATAAATAGCTATGATATGAATTTTTTTGGTAAGATTACCATTTTTGAGCTTGAAATCCATTAAGTAGGATAAGTTACATATCCATCCTAATTCGTTGCATACACAATGAGCATGAAATAACATAATGATATGGATACTAGGTTAGAGAGATGTGGAATAATGGTTGAATGAAAGAATTCATAAATTTATAGAAGAAGAAGCTAGAATAATTAGAAGCATGATAAAGTAAATCATGATTGAGCATATTCATGGTGAAATTTATGAAATTTTTTGGTGTGAGTTTCTTAACTGTTAGATACCTAGTTTTCAAGACTAGAATATTATTATTTTAGACCAATAGATATAGAGAACTTTATCTAGACTAAATAAAAGGTAAAAATACTATAAATATTAGACATTTATTGGACACATGTGATAGATCTTTGGAAAAAAACCACTATTGATGGATACGTCACTAATTTTACTATGCAATGGTACATTATGTTTGAATTTGTGTGGGATTTATTTATAAGAGGCATCAAAGGTAAATTTCTACAATGACTACCACTACTTATAAATATTTTGATTTTGGATAAGGCCATGGTGCCAACACAGTCCAATATGTTATTTTTTAGGGTATTATTTGGATGTGGACTGAAGGGAATGAATGATAAAGAATTAATAGATAAAACTTGAACCTAAACTTAGAATATGGAAGACACAAAAAAGTATAAATATAAGACCATTCTAAGGCTTGAAAGAGAACGATGATAATAAAAGTGTTGGAATAAATACAATGATCCTCATATAACTAAAATTAAATGTAGAATATTTATTTCAAAGAGTGTGGGAGTAGAGATAACTTCAAGAAAAACTAGATATTGTGAATAAGGTGAAATTAGAGCACCTAAAAGAATTAAGGATGCCAAAGATATTAAAAGAAATGTGTGAGATGTGGAAAGTAATTTGGATAAAATGAAAGAAAGAAAATGTATAGGGGTTATAGATAAGTAAATAGAATATATATAATGTATTTTTAGTAAGAAATTACAAGGGAGGATAATATTAAAGAGGGAATAAGGATAATTTATTAAATAAATGATGAAAATTTAGAGAAAATTTAGGTTCAAGTTCAAGTGAGGAAAGTAAATTAGACAAGGATAATTTATCCCAAGGGGACACATCACCTATGCCTAATTTGTTAACATTATTATACGATACATCATTTGAAAGATAGACTAAGTGGTTTGATCATTTCAAAGATATATTTAGAAAGATAAGTGTAAAATCTCAAGAATTTATAGAAAAGAGAAATATGGGTAAGCCAAATATAGTTGTAGAAAATCTCAAGACATTGGTAAGAGTTAGTACTCATGAGCTAGTGGTTTTAGGTGTGATCACAACAAACATGGCCTTCAATACTATAATTTTCCAACTCTGATACCCTATGATGGCTCTATAGACCCTAAATAGTATTTTTTGACCTATAAAATGAAATGGTAGGCTAAATGTGTCATAAAACATGATTCAAATAAGTGTAAAATCATTGGAGCCATGACAAGCAGAGTGTTATAATGTGTGTGTGTACACACACACACACACACACACACACACACACACACACACACACACACACACACACACACACACACACACACACACACACACACACACACACACACACACACACACACACACACACACATCCTAACTATAATGGGTTTTAGGATGTTAATAATATGTTTATTGGTGAATTTAACATGCAAAAATGTCCAAGTGAAACCATTCAATAACTAAAGGAGATTCACCAAAAAATAGGAGAATCAGTCAAATTATAACTGCCTATTCTCAGATGTGATAAATTTAGTAAGTTTTTAGTTCATACACATAGATAAGTCTATTTGGTTCATATAAGGTATGTGACCAAAGATTTGGTTTGCTATCACACAAAATTTAATTCCCTAATAAGTTTGATGCTTGCTTTAAATTTAATTTGAGTTGAATCGATAGAAGACTATGGTAAAAGTTTATAGATTATTGAAAGGACATATAATAAAATAGATGTTGTTTTACACAAGATGGACAAATTTCATATGAGAAACATACCCAAATTATCTATATGGTGTATGGATTTTGGTTAGGAGGATCATCATAAGACTGATTTTTATAAGTTCAAAATGGTAGAATTATGTGAGATATATCACATAGTGGGTTATCCCACTACTAAATATCATATGTCACAGTAATAGATAAAATACATGTATATCATGTATTTTAATTTTTTAAAATAACATAATCATTATGAAAATAATTTTATAACATTTCACGAGCTAAAGGAAGACATTACGAGGAATATCTTCATAGTAGTTGCACAACATATTCTATCCATGAAACCAAGAGGTCCAAGTCCAAATGTGGAGATAAATTTAGCTATGAAATATACTCATGGTTAGATACCCAAGCCTCCATATTATTTGTCTCCACATTATACTTAGTACTATCCTCAAGGTCTCATAGGATGGACATCCAAGTCACCTCAGTATCAGACAGGATGGACACCTCTATCTCCACAATTTCAACAAAACTAGAATTTTGCATCTCTACCAAAATAGTATGAATGGGATCCACCTTAAAATAAAATATATTATGGGGGATATGATTAGAAACAACAAAAAATATGGGTTTTTAGAAGTGGATATAGAGAAGGCTATATAGTAGAATATTAGGGTTGTGGACAAGACAACATGCAAGGGAGATAGTCTCTCATGTATTTTATATGTGGTGAGTACAATCACATTGCATGAAATTTTACCAAAAATATGCAATGATAAACCCATTTCATTTACTACATATTTTTGGGTAGCACCATCCATAAGATTGTCTCATTTTATAGAAGTAACTAAAGGAGAAACTAATGTACAATGTTAATATGGTAAATGTGCAACCCAAAGATGCTACATATCTATAATGTAACATTAGAATTAATACATGGAATAAGGATTTACACATTTAAAAATTCCATATGATCCCTTGATTAGAAAATTTTGGCAGGAAAAGTATCTAAACCATGTGAAAGAGAATATTTTGATATCTAAAGCAGTGTAGTTACCGTAGAACATACAAAACTAGAATGCTTTTGAATGAGATGTTACAGTCATAGATGAGCATATGTTTGGGAAAATATCATATATTACAATAGGACAGATTAGTGAAAAACTTTACAAATACTATAATTACTCTATGTAATGAGGATATATTATATAATATCACTATTTTATTACATAATCTATCAGATTACACAAAAATATATCAAGGGGAAATTGAAAGGGTGGTGTAGTACTTGAAAACTAAAAATCTATGGGATGATTATTCTTAAATTGATATTTAACCAATAGGATATAAATTCCCAAATGTTGTCTTTGACTTTAGGGGCACAATTAACGGGTTTCATCAATCCACATGGCCCTGGGGACATTAGAGACCTACACTAAGTTACTACCCAATCACACTTTATCTCATAGATTATGAAAGGGTAGACCCTATTAGAATATTATAAGATGTATAAATCAAATTCCTTAATCTCAATTTATGAGGTGACATTGAAGTTAATTACATGAAGATTGATGAAACACACTACCCTTTGTTGATCAATAAAAATTAATGGTGGTCATATGACCATCAATAAAGTAGATAATAAATTGGAGGTGCACCAAGGATATAATATCATAATTATACCCTTGAAAAAATATGAGATAAAATAATACATCATTACTAAGGATCATGTTTCATCATATGCCTATGGAGATAATAGTTGGTTTAAAGTTGGTACAAAACCAAATGCATAGGATCTATGAACTAGAGGGTTTATTGTATTTGAAAAACATACTCATCTAGATCCATAATTAAAATATATAGATTAACTCACATATAGACCTATAAAATTCATGAAATAAGTCCCATAGTTATAAATTGAGGAGTTCAAGTTTCCATCAATATAATCTCTAATAAGATCAAAAGTGGATTCATTATACTAGGTAACCCTAATAGATATGGACTATATATAGCCTACTCATGAGATTAATATATCATTGGAAGTTGTGTCTTATTTTAGTGGTGATTCAAACACACACATGTTGATCTAGGCACGAGGAGACCATGAGATAAGGCCAACAAGAATTGCTTTTACTATCAAGTGATAATTACCCTAGTGATTCAAAAATAAATATTTAGTGAAATTCATTTCCATATTGGATAACTATATTCCTAATTTATATATTTAGTTCATCACATCTAACTATGCACTCAAAGGTGTTTTTACAATGTGCTAAGTAGTTTATCATTATAAGCAATTATATTTAAAAAATGTATGTGAACTAATGAGAGCCTAGTTCCAAGTCACACCTACTATTTTTTCCCAATGACCATTATTTAAAGAAGGTTATTGCCCTAAATTTCACATCCATTAGTGCATTTATATATGGTCATATAAAGGAGTGGAACCAAAACATTGGATACATGTATTCCATCATACATTAGCTCCTCTTATGAATGCTTGGTACATGCACCACGAGCACAGGCATGAAACCAATAATTGGTCACAAGTTGAAATGATTTCATAAAAACCTTTGTATTTGAATATTAGAATCCTATGGTGCATAAATATCTTAAAAATTGAATAGATATTTATGTTATGGATGTGAGGAATATATAAGGAATGTGTAGGATTGTAGTTTATAGGAAGAGTAAAGTATGAACTTAAATAGAGTTATCAAAATTTAAAGGTCCAACAAACATAAAGAATATTTTTTGTCAAAACCCTATAATAAAATCATAGGTAACTTAGATCAAGAATAGTCTAATCAAAGTGGGAATTATTTGGACTTGAAGGGATTTTATTAGCCTAAATGATAGATAGAGAGCCTAAAGTAAACATCACATAACAAGAAGAGGACATTCAATTATGAAATATAAATATCTAGAATAAATAAGGAAACATGTCACTGAGAGACTCTCTTATAAGGAACAAATAATAGTTATCAAGATCTAGTATAAAAATTAATTGAAAACATTGGTATAAAATATGTACCAAATCTAGCAACTATAGGCAACTATTGAATGCAATAGCAAATTTAAAAAGAGGTCCCATTATTGTGAGATTACCAAGATGTATTCCTTGCAAATTTTTTATAAGTCACAAGTTTAGACCTTTCATTTAGAGAGATTTATATATAACTCAAAGAGTGCACACAAGCTATCAAAAATTCAACATATAGAATAAATCCAAATATGAAGCTCAAATTCAATGCTAAAAATGGCTGGATGTAGGAAGCAGGGATTATTTATTTGGTGAAAAATTTGTTGCATGGGTTTGATGTTCATTCAACCCAAGAATTATGGATAAATAATAGTCTCTAGTTATTACAAGTCTCTAAATGATGCTTGCATAAATGACCCTTTTCTAATTCCTTTCATTGATGAAATTCTTGAGTCAATCACAAGACATGAAATATACTCTTTTACATATGGATTTAGTGGATATCACCAGATTATGATCATAGTAGAAGACCAAATTAAGACCAATTTTTCAATAGAGTGGGATTCATTTACATATAATTTAATTCTTTTTGTCTTGAAAATCTCATGTTATCTTCTCTAGAGCTGTAGTCACTATGTTTAACTACTTTGTACATAATTTCCTAGAAGTTTATTTAGATGACTAGGATATATTTTATTTATTCAAATTTCACATTTATAAGCTATGACTAATGTTGTAAACATGTTGAGTTATGTGCATTTATCTAAATTTGAAAAAAATATTATTATTTACTCCCTTCATTATTATTTTGGGTCATGTAATATGTAATGATGGTAGTTTGGTTGACCAAGCCAAAATCATAGTCATTGTGGGATTTCCACCTCTTATAAGTTATATATAAGTTTATTCATTCCTAGGACACATTGGGTATTATCTCAAATTTAGCATGGGGTGTGTAGCTATATATACCCCATTGGAGAGACTATTTTATAAAGATACAAGGTTCACATGGACTCTTAAGTGTCAATAAACATTTATAGATTTTAATCAAAGGTTAGTCAAAAACCTAATATTGGTGTTTCTAGATTAGATCAAACCCTTTAATTTTCATGTGGATGCTTTGAGAATCATAATAGGAGTGTGTTGGCCCAACCTAGAGATGGGGGGTTAGATCACCACATTCACTTTATACATAGAAACATTTAAGTGATGTAGAAGAACTATAATAATAAAAATAATAAATATCTATTTATGATATTTGCACTATATAAATTTAGACATTATCTCTTTACTATAACCTTTAAATTATTTACAAATCATCAAGCTCTATGATATCTAGTGAATAAACCCATGTTAGGAGGATAAATATCTAGGTGGTTAATGTTATTCCAAGCATTCCAATTTATGATTAATTTAAAACCTATAAGATGAAATGTAGGGACACGCCATTTCAACCATATAAGGAATGGGGAATAACCATAGGAGTTATAGGACAAGTCACCAGATGCTCATATGTTTTGGGTATCTATGATTCTAAAAAATGGGAAGATATAGCCAATTTTATAGAACAAGGGGTTTTCCCTACATATTATGTAGAGAAAAATAAAAATAAATTGATCACAAGGGAATTATAATTAAATATTAAAATTGAGATTATCTACAAGATGGGTAAGGATGGTGTACTGTGTAGAGTAGCCTTGGAACATGGAAGACTATAGTTATTAGGAGAGGCACATTAAGGATTCATAATAAATTTCAAAATAGAATATACTATGAGGAATATATTACAAAGTGGTTTGTGGTGGACTATTCTATTTTAGGATGTGACAATATTCATAAAACATTGTGACATTTGTCAATGAGTAGGAAGGATAAATCAGTGGGATGAAATACTTTCGATCAAATGCTAGAAATCCAACCTTTTGAATAATAGGGATAAAAATTTTCAAGATTATTAATCTACCTTATAAGTGAAATAATACCATATATATCATTTTATAGTTACTTTAAAACTAGGTAGAATTTTCTGTAGCACCAAGTTATAGTACCAAAGATAGCCAAATTTTTATATGAAACATAATAACTAGGTTTGGTTCTTCTATGAAGTTAGTCATTAATAGAGGTACACACTTTTTCAAAACCTATATCAAGAACTTGATAGAAGAATTTATGATATCACACTATAATATCATGTCTTATCAACCATAATCCAATGAAAAGTAGAGGCATTAAATGATGTCTTTGATAATATACTTACCAATATATGTAATGTACAAAAAGATGACTAAGAAGATAAAATGCCTACAATCATATGGGATAACAAGACTAATTGCAATAATATAATGAGATTCACCTTGTTTCATTTGGTATATATAATGAAAGTATTAATTCCAAAAGAATATTTATTACCTTGTCTATAAAGTACTTTGATCATGCAACTAGGTGATCAAGACTCACTTTTGGCAAGATTGTTGGATCTACCATGCATGGAATAAATCAGATAAAGAGTAGGTTAGATGTAAGAAACAAATAAAAAAGAGTCAAAAATCATGGCATGATTGTAATATATGATCAAAGGAGTTTTACCCAGACATAAATTTTTATTATAGGATAGTAGATTTCTGACACAGGGAAATTATGTATTTAGTGGAAATGATTGTATGTTATCTATGAGATGTAATAACAAGGAACTATTTTGTTTAGGGGCCATTAGGGAACTATTATTCTATGGTGAGTAAATGGTTATAAGATTAATCCTTTCCACCAGTGAATTCTATGCTCTTATACTGAAAATCCATGTGGGTGTTGAGTAGCCCCATCTAGTTAAGATTATTTTTTACTTTATTTTTTCATGTCTTTTTAGAGGTTTTTAGTGTATCTATATATAGTGTGATATCTATGTCATATTCATTCAAAACATCATTGAAAATCCAAAGTTTTAGTGTAGGAAATGGGAGTAAAAGAATAATATATATATTCATATATTGGTAAAAATGTAAGTCAATAGTAAGACTGGTAATGAGGCATTGACAAAAATTATGGCATGAAGGTACCTAATAGTAACTACCAATATAGTTAATGATAAGGCACTATAAATATTTTCATTATAAAAATAGATAGATCTATTAGATCCAAGCTATGCAAAAGGAAAGTATTTAGAAATTAAAAATTAGCACATCATGTCATCAAATTTTAGCAGATGAAGTAATGAACCTATCTCTTGAAATGCCAAGGTCACATCATATTAACTAATGAAATTTAAGCCAAAGGGAATAATGTCATGAAAAAATTTAGTAAATTCAAATGAAAAAATCTAGTAAATTCAATGCAAAGTGTCAAATGAGTGGAAAATGAAAAAATATATAAAGAAGGTAATACATAATGAAAATTTAATTACATTTTTCAAACTATAGGATATTTATGCACATTTATCATTAATTATCTATTTGAGTGTAGAATTATCAATACCACCACCATAGAATATATATAATGGATTGATCCCAAATTTTGATACTTTTTTTGTCTCGTAGAAGGAATAAATGGGCATTAGGCTAGGATTAAGATAGATAGGATACCATGACCCAGATATATTTTAATTCATAAATATAATGGAAACTAATTTTTTTGCCCAAGATTAAACCATAAGTGTTTTTCAGGAGCCCTAATGATTCAACATTAGTTATGAGGATCTGGTATGGAACATATTATCAATGCCCTACTTTTGGATAAATTGATGAAATAATGATGTCTCTTCTAAGTAAATATAATGAAGGGGAAATTCAATTGTCCAAAGATGTCACCATTTACATCAACACTATAATGATGGTGTAGGAAATAGGACTCCCAACAAAGGGAAAATTCTTTGTGTAGTATAATACTAAGATCCCTCTAATCTATTACACAAGATAAATACTTTGGATCCATATAGATCCAAATAAATTCAATAGATTATGGTGCAATATTAATGATCTCTGAATGCATCACCAAAATATTCTATAAAACAACCAAGTGTGCATGGTAAAAAATAAAAGGGTCATCAATATTGCATATAAAATGATCCAACATTAGGAGGATTTAATTTATCTTGAGTTCTTAATGACTAATATAATCAAAAATATTTAAACAGTAATCAATGGTATTTCATAGACTTTCCAATATCATTTTAAGGTATTATTGTTTTGCTTCATCTAATGAAAGTCTCACAATAACCCCATTGCACCATATGTGGATTTTATTACTACATTTTCAAATATCACATGGAAAATAATAGATAATCTAGGGTCTCATCAATTCACACCCATAGGTGCCTAAAAATGTAATTTAATATTTAAGACCACTTACAATGGTCACAAAACTTTAAAATAGGATTCATAGACTGATACATGAGATTTCTAAGGTACCAATCACACCATTTATATTTATCATCATAAATTTTATTTTGTAAGTATAGATCTTATGATAAAAAAACATTTGTTGTAAGGATGGTGTGGCCCCTATGATTTATGCCTCTGGGTGCTTATCGACCTTTCTTGTAACAATAAGAAGCACCAAAATAATAGTATGTATATTTGAAACCTTGTACATAATCATCATAACTATTCATAGGTAATACAAAGGCTCATATGCACAAAGCATCCTCCCCATTGAGGAAGCAAAGTCACAACACAAATCCATGGCCAACTAATAAGAACATGCTTAAGATCACCATTGAGTATGATTTGAAAAATCTAGAGTCAATACATAGTAATTTTACCACTCCATGTTAGTGGACATAGTTAAATAAATCTATGATGAAGAGGAGGAGAAGGAATTCTTATTCTATAAGGTAGTGTGTACCTATCAATTATGCAATAATGTCTCATTGGTAAGTTTGGTACAAATACTAATACCTCTTGAGTCTATCATTGTGGACATGGTCATAGAGGATGAGTAAAAAAGTGTATATTGATGTTCATTTTTTAATAAGGTGCATTAGGTGTAGTTTCATTAGTATCAATGATGCTAATATCATAGATGGTCAAGCAACAAGTATGAAGGTCCCCAATTATCACTAAAAAAAACATGCATGCACTAGAATAAAAAGACATCCTCAATAGTATCTAAAAGAATGACACCTTTTCCATGATGTAAGGCATCTTAGATAAGGAATCTGAATATGATTAGGTCACATAATAACAACCAACAATAAAAACCGACCAATCCAAGCAACAAAATAAAACCCTGGTCCAACCTACTCATGATAATACATCGATAAGTAGGAATTATGTGGTTGTGTTTTCCTCTTTTCCTTCTCCCTATCCATGACATTCCCCACCACATTCACCTCTTTCCCCATAATTTTCACCCTATACCCCCACTCATATAATTTATCTAGAGGAAACCACTGAGTAGCAATAAACCAAACATCAGTAACCCTTAACACAAGTACAAATGAAACAAAGGTACCCCATGGTGATATTGTTGAGTAGTAATCACATGAAATTACAAAGGAAAAGGAATAATATAATAGGGAAAAATAAGAAGAGGAAAAGGTTTAAATAGAAAAGGCCAAATAGGAAGAAGAGAAAAAGAAGAAAGAAGATGAGTAGAAGAAAAAATAAGAAGCAAAGAAGAAGAGGAAAGAAGAATAAGTTATGTATAAGAAGAAATAATAATAAAATGAGGCACAATATGTATATATAAATAAGTTAGAGTTTAAAACATTACCCAAGGAAGCATGAGAGAAATAAAAAGAATCCATATGCAAGTAGGAGGAGTTGAAGAATAAAATGGCTATAGAGTATACTACCAAAGATGATGCACAGTAAGAAAATCAAGTAGAAAAAGGTATAAATATGTATGTGTAAGTTTTTGTAAAGGAAAATTAGGACTTAGAGTTAAATAATAATTATAAATTCATATTAAACAATTAAAATTTTAAGCAATAAGATAAAATTATACGAAAGATAGAAGAGACCAAGAAGGAATTGAATCTTGATGCTCATAAGCCATTAAGCACATTGAAAGGATATGGATTGTCCTACAGAGGCACACAATAAGAAGAATAATATGAATGACCATATATAAATATCTAATTATTTTGAGACATCAAATATCAAACACTATGATGAATAAATTTTACACTCTTAGTAGCATGAATCCGCCACTAGCAATACCAACCACAACTTATATGACATCATTTACTTTGGCCATGACAAGTCATGAGGTTTCACTTGATGCGACCCAAATCACCATCGATAAATATATTTAGGTATTTATCACATTATATAAGTAGGTAACAAAGAAAGAAACCAATATAAAATAAGACAACCTCTAGCTAAGGGAGGAAAATTAATATCACATGCATGCTTAGCCAAGGCCTAAAACATCATATATGATACTTGTCAAACATTGGTGGTCTAGGTATTAGGAGACCAAGTGATTTCATAAGATAAACAACTCATAATATTACTTTCTTGAATCACTAAGGATTGGGTGGTTGCATAGAAACTACAAAATCTTTAAGAACAGGGTCAACACTTGAAGGTTGAAATCGAAATAATCTTCAAGCTCCTTTAAGAATAGGATCAAGTCTTGGACACTTTTGTGAAATAAGTTACATAGGTTGATCATAGTATGATCCATTGGAAATAATAGTCATAAGTCACTTTGAGAGATGTAAAGTCAAACTTATCCAAGGTGTACAAATCCAAGGCAATCATAGAAGATCATACATCCACACTAGATCAGATGGACACTATATTGAAGGATTTTCTTACCTCAAGAGATAACTTCATGTACAAGATGAACACATGGAAAAATTATATGCTATATAACATGTTCAATAACATATAGACTAATTTTAACATAGATATGATATATGAAATGTCACAAGACATTTGGCATAAGGTCTTATATAATAGGGCCATCCATTCTATCACAGAGGATGAAGACATCTAGAATATTATGCAATGCCAATCTCATATGTGCACTTTGATTAACATGGTTTGGGATTTCCTAGTGGGTTAGAGTTAGTTTAATCAATATCTTTCACATTTTGATAACTCTATTATTGTGATCATTAATGAGCCTTAATTCATTCCACTGATCCGTATTGTCAAATAACTTTAAGATAGGAAAGTGACCAAAACAATGCAACAAGTGATTCAACCACAATAAACACCTCTAAAACCTAACTATATAGTTGCATCTTATTCAGTAATGGTTTTAATAATTCCATATTATTCAACAACCACATATTCTAAAACTAGTCTAGTCACACCACCATCTTCATAGTCTCCATTAACTCTAGTTGCACTCTCCATGCCTCCATCTCATTAGGTGTTGTGAGTTTAAATTTTAAAAATTTGGAAGAATATATAATTAGGTAAGGATAAAATAATTAGGATTAGGGCCATGAAGGTTAAAAACCCATAAATTGAGACCTCTTAGTTATGTCAATATATTAAAAACCTAAAAATGATGGTATATTGGTACATTGCTTAGTTTAAAACCTAAAAGGGTGGATAAATAGTGTGCAAGAGGTGAAAATTCGTAAACAACACCTTAAATTCTAAATACAAGCATTACTTTTAGACCATCCCCTTAGTACATCATAGGTAAATCCACCAACTCTAGAATTGGATACACTACATGTGACTTATCTCAAGATGAGATAATTGTCTAATTCTAGGAAAGTGTTGGTAGTAGACATAGGAACACAAAATCTCAAAGTATATATGAATGATAAGTGTGCGATGTGTAGCATTTTTTATAATATATATATTTTTATATGTATTCATCACATGGGTGTATATCAAAACTATATAGAATACATAAAGACTCATTCTTAAAAGTTATCAAAGATAGGAATGCAAAGTGATAGAGCCTTTGTAGGCTCTTTAAATAGTGTTTGAATGTAGAGGAAAAGAGTTTTAAACTATGAGAGATTAATATAGATATTTTTTATGGTTATTTCATGTCTTTTTTACTTACTTTATGAGCATTTATCCTCTTTTTCATTTGAATTTGATTAATATTATAGCCATAATGAATGTTCTCTATGTTTTATCTTGCTTTTTTGTGAATATTTACTAGGTATGAACTGAATTAATGAACTGATTTTTCATATCACCATTTGAGTTTTGAATCTAAATTTCACTTTGTGCATACAAAACTTATCATTTTATAATGTTAATTTCCAATAACCTTTTCTAACATTCAAATCCTTGCTTATTTTTTCTTTTCAAAATTTTCAATTTAAAAGGTTTCAAAATTTAAATTTTTTAAATATGGCAAAATTCAAAAAAATAAAATATTTCAAAAAATTCAAAAATGAAAATATTTTCAAAAAATCCAAATTAGGACCTAAAAATAACTATCAAATGTTGCTATCTTACTTATTTATATATGTCATTTATTTCATATCAAGCAGATAACATATTTTAATTTTCAATATACAATTATTTTCATGAGGTATGTGAGTGAGATGTAGGGCATACTTTTACATGGCTCTTTCATGTTGGTCTTCCCTTTTTACCCAACAACATTGCTAAATTAGGGGCATCTCTTCATTTTCAATGAACATTTCAATAGGTTGTATCTATCTACAACCTCTCTACCATGTTGAGATATATATCATACAAATGTATTTTTAATCCCTTATAATGATGTGTTATTTGATAACAATGAAAATGATACATTTGGTTGACATAGACTAGTCTCATTTTATTTAGGATTTATCCTCGTTCTTACTTTACTACATGATAAGATAGGACTTGCTTGTTTATTGTGTGTGGCCTTTGGCATTGTGTGTGAAATATATACATATTATTTATTATATGGTATAATTGTGTCATATAAGTGTGGCCCTTGCCTTGTGTGTTTATGTGATATTCACATGTCCCCCATATGTGGCCTTTGACCTTATTTGTGACATTATTTACAAATTACATGACATTGTATGGCATTTCTTATATGTTCATTGCTTGTTACTATGGTTCTATGATTCACATCATGTATTATTTATATTTTCTACTTCACTCTTGTGCCATGATACATATTATGCACATCCTTATTATGTGCTTCAATTCTATATTTATCTATCATATATTTCATATGAAAATCAATGTAATAATCAATACTATGATAAAATTCAATTCAAATGTTCATCTAATACTACATGATTACATCTTTCACATATTTTAAAATTCTATTTTTAAATGAGATACTTGCAATTTATGTTTATCATTTAAAAAATGGGGCATCACAATGAGCTTGTCTTGATAATTCAATTATTATGAGCAACAAATTTCATATTTATAATAGTATATAATTTTTAGATTTAAATTATGATTCAAAAAAATTAGATTTTGGGGGCATGTAACATACACATGCACTCATTTTTATATTTAATTAAATGCAAATTTAGATATTCTCAATCCATATGCATGTGCATGTGTAAAATACTTATAGGTTTCAAATAGTTTCAAGTTTCATGTTTCAAAAATTACAAGTTCAATTAGCAGTCAATATCAATTTAGTATAGATATAGGGGACATGATATTCATTCATGTTCATGTTTTTACATGGTAATTAAATTTTAAAATTTATCAAGTTTAAAATTTTCAAAGGTACAATGTTTAAAATAGAATCTAGATCCATCAACAATGGTGGGATTCATCTCATTTTGTCAGTGGGCCACATTAGAGTCTAGTGACCCTCAATTTTTATGATTGTAATTTTTATTGAATATGATGACAATTTAAGCACTTAATTATAGTGTTAGATTTAGTTTATTTAGTTTTTTTACTAGATTAATAAGGTTATTTAATTTATTTATCTTAAATTAATTGTTTGGTCAATTTTGGACACTTTTTAGGAACTTCTTAAAAATAATTAGAAGTGCTAGTTAGAGTGTAGTTCACTGAATGTGTATTTAATTGGGCTTGAATTTTCTATCCATTCAACCCCAAGAGATGGGGCACACTTGTTGTATTTTATTATCTGGAAGTAAGTTTATTTTAAGTAAATCCATATTTTATAGGTATTTGAGGTACCTAACTTGACTAAGTTTCATGAGTTTCATACTTGCTAAGCAAGGCTTCTTGCATGTTAACATTGTCTTGTCAAAAAATCAAAATATTTTCTTGAGTATACATTAATTTTTATTTGATTCTATTTTTATAGTACTTAATTTTTAAGTCAAGGTATTATTTTAGTTTTAACTTTATAGACATAACTTTTCATGCGATTTGTCTTGTATTAGGCTTATTTTAGATTTGTTTATTAATAAAAATTGTCTATAAAAAAAGTGTGGTGCAATAGTTCATATTAGAAAATATTTTTTATTATTTTTATCTCTACTTTTTATTATAGTTATTAAAAAAATAAAAATAATAAACATATTTATGATAATTTGAAGTTATTTAGTGTAATATTTATCAATAATCACACTTAAAACATTACTACATTAACAACTAGTAATTATGAGATAGATTAGTTGATATATAGCTTCAATTTTAGATTAAATAAAAGATGATTTTCAATACTTACATAAAAAGCTTAATTTGGTATCATATCCTCATTCAATAAATGTTAATAAAATTTTTAGGGCATTATCAAGGGAAATAATGGATTCAGTGAATTTTGCTTCCATGAATATTCTTGTCTTCAAAGGTGAAAACTTTAAATATTAAAAAAAAATAGTTGAAGATAATTATTGTATGGAAATTATTTTGAGAGAATATTATCCATGGGTACACACCACCCTAATATTGTAACACCTTGATAAAATATTATAAAATAACAAAAAGGGATAAATAAAAGATGGTTGCATAAGAAGTGACATAGACCTAAACATTTATCCAAGAATGTCGATGAGGCTTGGAATACGTTGGAAACATCATATTATGGATATAATAAGGTAATATAATCAAAAATCCAAGCTCTTAAAATTAAAATAGATAATTTTAAAATGTTAAATAATGAAGGAGTTGGAGAATATTGCATAAGGTTAAATAACTTAGTGCATAGAATGAGAGTTTATGGAGAAACTATTAAACATAGTGTTATAGTAAGGAATATTTTTATATCCTTAAGTTAAAAATTGTTTAATATTTTTATCACTCTAAAGTATTTTAATGACATTAACACTATTAATTTTGATGAATTGGTTGGGTTTTTTTTTTGTCCCATGAGGACAAAATAAGACTTTACATAAGATATCAAGAACAAACACTTAAAACCAAAACAAATCTTTCAAAGACCAAAGAGAAAATTAAAAATTAGAATAAAAAGGTTTTAAATAAATCAAATTGAAATGTAAAATTTAAAACTAACTTCATATGGAGAGAAATAAATACTTTACTTGTCATTACTACAAAAAACAAAGACACATGATCAAAGATTGTGGGATACTGATAGCTACAAATCAAGATAATCAAGAGAGTGAAAAGAATTATTTTAAAGTTTAAAAACATTATGTTAAATATGAATTATATTATTATATAACATATAATATGGGAATATATAAATCAAATAGTTGTTGGTTTCTTGATTCAAGTTGTTCAAGTCACATGACAAGTCACAAAGATGGTTTTATCAAGTTATATAACTCATTCAAAAGCCAATTGAAAATGGGAGATGGAAATTAAATCCAAGTTGAATGAAATGGAAAAATTAAAATCACCACAAGTCAAGGTAAGGGTGAAATTAAGGATATTTAATTTTATCCAAATTTAATTCATGATCTGATTAGTGTTGTTTAATTAGTAGAAAAGGGTTTCAAGCTACTTTTTGAAGATGGTGTTTGTTTTATTCTTTATAATAGATTGGCAAATAGATTGATTGAAAAATATTATATGGAAAAGAATAGGATATTTTCATTAAATATCAGTATGATGAAGTAAGTCACTTTTTTATACACCATTAAATATGTTAAAATTTTGCTTCATTCAAGATATGGTCATATCAGTTTTAAGAGCTTACATATTCTTGACACAAAGGATATGGTAATAGGTCTTCATGAGATATATTTCAAGAAAGATGATGAATTAAATTTGTGTATTATTAGAAAACATCATAAGAAGTATTTATCTAACAATAAATGATGATAAAGTACATAGTTGGAGCTACTTCATACATATTTGTGTGGGAAAATGTCTTGCAAAAGTATTGGTAAGAATTTTTATTTCATTTCCTTCATAGGTGTTGTTACAAGGTTTTTGTGGGTTTAGTTGTTGAAATAAAATAATGGAGATTTTTTATATTTTAAAAATTTCAAATATTTGGCTAAAAAATAATGTCAACATTCCATCAAGTCCTTTAGAATAGATAGAAGAGATGAATTTTGTTCAAATGAATTTCATGAGTTTTGTGTTTCACATGGAATCAAAAGATAGCTAATTATATCCTTACACACCACAATAACATGGTGTATTTTAAATAAATAATATATATTTATGGATTTAAAAATGACTATGTTTGATAATTATAACTTGGAAAGGTGTTTTTGGGTTGAATTAGTGAGAATAATAGTCTACATTATTAACATAAGTCCTATAATGGCAGTCAAATACAAGACACCTTATGAAGCTTGGTATGGAAAAAAACCAATTGTTGATAATCTAAATGTATTTGGTTATTTATATATTTTAAATTTTATATATTATAAGACAAAAAATTAGATCGAAATAGTGTTCCTCATATTTTCATAGGTTATAGTAATGAAAACAAAGCATACAAGTTTTATAATCCTTCTAGTAAATCAATAATTATTTCTAAGGATTGTAATTTTTATGAAAATGGATGTATGTTGATCATTATCATGTATCTAAAAAGGTAATAATTGAATGGGGTGTATCCTCTTGAATTTTATTTTGAGGCATTATAAAGTCTTTCATATGTTTATAGTTCAACAAAAAATAATACTAGCTCTTCATAAGAGACTAGTCATCCATCTTCATCAAATCCAAGCGAGAACAAGTTATCGCTTAATACACAACCAAGCAATAAAATGTTAGATAATAATTATTAGATGATGATAAAAATGATTCAAAATTAGGAAGATGATTTTTTTTATGATGCTTATGATAAAAAATAATATGTTTGCATTGTTATCTATAACTACTGAACCTAGAAGTTATGTAAAAGTTAGTCAAAAGAAAGATTGGGTTAATGCTATAAAATTAGAGATGGATTAAATTTAGAGTAATGATACATGGATTTTATTTCAAAATCTATTAAATAAATATGTCATTATAACTAAGTGGGTTTATAAGACCCAATTCAAGGGTGATGGAATAATTGACAAGTTAAAAATTAGACTACTTGTAACAATATCTAGACACAAATATGGGGTTGAATATGAGAATACCTATGCACATATGGCATGTCAAGATACTATAATAATAATATTTTTGTATATTCTCATAAAGGATGTAAAATCCATCAAATTTATGTCAAATTTTCATTCTTAAATAGAGTCATTGAAGAAGAAGAAGTATATGTGGAGTAGCCACAAGGTTTTGAGGTAAAAGATAAATAAACTTTGGTATATAAGTTGAATAAGGATATTTATGGGTTGAATCAATCTCCAAGAACTTGGTACTCAAGAATTTATAGATGGTTATTGGATCAAAACTTTCTAATAAGTCAAATATACTAAATTTTTACATACAAGCATTAGGTTCTAATATTTTATATGTTTGTCTCTATGTCGATGACTTGATATTAATAGATATATTTAAGGAGATGTTGAATAAATTAAATGAAGATATGAAATCATAATTGAGATGACTGATATTGAAATTATGAATTACGTTTTTGGCATGAAAGTCCATCAAATCAAATAAGATGTATCCATTTATCAATCCAAGTATGCCCAAGACATGTTAAATACATACAATATTCAATATTCAAAGCCTAAAAACACTCCAATTGAAAGTGGATAAAATATAATGATAGATAATGGAAGTCCTTTAGATGATTAAAATACTATTAGAATCATGTTGCAATATTTTATGTATCTCACCATGACAATACCTAATATTAGTTATGAGGTTTTACTAATTTCTAAATATATGGGCAAAAAATCACTCAAAAATCTAGAAGTAGTGAAGATAATTGTAAAATATGTAATAGGTATATATGATCAATGTATTCATTTCATACTAGTAAATTATTTATGTCTAATTGGATACATAGATTTAGATTGGGAAGGATATCTGGATGACAAGAAGTGAAATTCAAATTATTTCTTCATATTGGGAAGTGGGTTGGTCTCTTAGTCTTAAAATAAAAAAATGTAGTTACATTAGAATAAAAGGTTTCTGGAATCATGATATTAAGAGAAACAAGATCTAGACATGATTCTTCTAGAAACATTTTCTTTAAATTTGAAGCATCATGGAAATCTTCATAATATTAAAGTTACATTATCTTCTACTAAAGTTGAATATAAAACCCTAACATTAGCTTTCACACAATGATTGTGACTAAAAATACTCATCTATTTATAGAGAGGCTCAACTTCAGTCAACACATAATTTTTTTGATAATAGTGGGGTAATATATTTGTCCAATAATCCATTTTTACTTGCTAGAACCAAACACATTAAACTCAAACATCATTCTATCAGAGATTTGGTCAATGATAAACACTTTGTCAATAAGTATGTGAGAAGTCAAGATCAATTTTTTTATATATTATCACCAAGGGATTGTACAAATATATTCATGAAAGACTCAAGGAGATGATAGACATCTATCCTCTTTGCATCAAAGAAGGGAATATTGAGTAGTATGACAACATTATTGAAACTTAATTATTAGTTTTATATTCAGTTATTTGGTGTTTTATTGGCTTAGGAAGGTTATTTAATTTAGTCATGTCTTAGACTAGTTGTTTGGTCAATTTTGGAAACTTTCTGTGAACTTTCTAAAAAATAGTTAGAAGTCTTAGTTAGAGTGCAGTTCACTAAATGTGTACTTAACTAAGATTGAATTTTTATCCATTCATATCCAATAGGTGAGGCAAATTTTTTAAAGTTGAGTTAACGAAGTGAGTTTAATTTAATTCAATTCATATTTTATAGAGATTTGGGGTGCTTAAATTTACTAGGTTGCATAAGTCATAAGAGAGGTTTTAGGTTCATCATGTCAAAATAAAGTAACATCTAATGTTTATGTTTTAAACTTTTTAATTTTTTTTGTTTGGCTGGCTATTCTTTTACTTTTGGAGTTTTGTATTTTTTATTATTGATATGTGCAATCTATTTACAATTCTCATGGAATAACTTAATTATATTTCTCTCCTTGATGATGAGTATATGTATAGTACTCTAAAAGTTGGATGTTTATCTATTTTGAAGTTATGAATCTAGAAACCTATCCTATAAAAAATATCATTACACGAGTTGTTTACTTGCTAAGCAAAGATTCTTGCATGTTGACCTTGTCTTATCAATAAGTCAATATGTTTGCTTGATTCTACTTTTAGTTATCTTTGAGTCTATTTTTAGATTACTTAGTTGTTAATTAAAGGTATTATTTTATTTATCATTTTATATACATAATTTTAATGCATTTTATCTTGTATTAGGATTATTTTATCTTTTTTCATTAATAAAGAATGGTCCATAAGGAAGTGTGGTGCAATTTTTATTTTTGAAAAATATTTTTTGCATATTGTTATCTCCATTTTTTATTGTAGTTATTCACAAAGGAAAATAATCAAGCATATGTATTCTAATTTGAAATTATTAATTGTAGTTTTTGTCAAAAATCATACAACATTACTAGATTAATAACTAGTAATTCTAGGATAGATTAGTTGATATATAATTTCAATTTAAAATTAAATAAAAGCTGATTTGAACTCCCTCCATACATCAAAATATTCACTTGTTCTATTGTAGTGAGCCATATTTGGTGGTTCTACCCTTAAATTATTTTACAGAGTACTCTACATATTTAGATGAGAGTTGGAGCATACAATCCTTCCAACTCAAAATATTTCAATAGTTTTTCAATTTGAGACTTAATCACTCTCAATTCACCATAGGTTCAATATTTATCCAAATGCCTCAACAAGGGGGCATGCACTTATCCACTTTCAAGTTACAGGGAAATTAGACTTTATACTCTTTTAGGTGTATACTTTCTTTGATCTCTTTTCAAATTTTGAATTTCAAGTTTCACATTTTCTATTTTTAAATATGGGAAGTTATTTTTAGTGGTGTTGTTTTAAGTTTTGCATCAAGGAATCTTACATGATAAAGCTTCACATCAAAATATAAAGTGTGTCTACACACTTAGGTTTTCATCTCCTTTAATCTATTAATTTCAACTCATTGTATTACTAGATTAAAATGGGAGAAAATTTATACACTAAAATTAAATCATTAAGTGCTTGGCAATGTTTAATCTTGATGTCCTTTCCTTGTTTGGCTCATTCACCATTCTGTTAGATTAAAATGTCTATGTGAGTATTCATTATTATATTTAATACCTTGTAATAAATTATAACATCATTAAGACATCACTATTATTATTATAGACTCATATCAACCTAGTTTCAGCATTATTTATTCTTTTAGGATAGGATTGCACTAGGCAAATAGGGTTGCACTATTGCCTTATCCACTAGTGTGGCCTTGTCCCTTATGCTCTAATGGTAAATTTTAAAATTTGATACATTTAATTACACTCATATTGTGTTTTTATCAAGTTTAATTAATATAAATATTCAAAATAATCTTCTATATAAGCACATCAAGGCCTCTCCAAGCATATATAACATTCACTTGATAATTTTTATGTACACTAATCAAAAGAGCATTATTATTTCTAATTAAAATTATGATGTATTCTACTATTCATAGGCCAATTATGAAGTCATTTTATTTTTTAAGGGCACTTATTATAAATAATTCAATTCTATCTATCTAGTTTCAATCATATAACAAATATCAATATTCACACATTTACCTTATAAGGGAGAACTACATCAGTCTGAGACACATTTTGGCTATGTAGGTATCACTAAAATTATGTGGGTTTTTTTAGGATAGGTTAGAGATTTCTCTAACACTATTCTCCCTCTTTAGCATTTTATCTCTATTTGGTTTATGTGTATGATCTAGGGTTTTATTTTTTCAAGTATTTTTCATGGAAAAATAGGACACACAATTAAACTATAAACCCTCATAGATATGCACATGCACCGAGATCATAAAACCAATTAGTATGTATTCATAGTCAATAGACAAAGCCATATTATAACATTATCTTCCTAGATCGACCTTGTCCTAGCACAATTTAAAATACTTATTTTAGATGTGACATATTTCATAGGTTTTTTAACCAATAGTTAACCTGCATAGTCAACAATAATTCATATCCAAGCTAAGTTTACAAAAAATTTCCAAATTTAATATTTATTACTAGTTTTCAATTTTTGTAACTTTCTATATTTCACCTTTGGATATGTATATTTTATATATCTAAATAAAATTTCAATAGTTTATTTGTTATTAGTGTTGGAAACAAGATGACTAAGAGGAGGGTGAATCAGACTTCAAAACTTTCCATTCAATTTCACTTAACCATACATGAACCATTATAATCAAGCATGTACATCATAGCAATCATAAGCATCAAAACATGAGAGCATGAAACACATGAACATAATATATACATGGGAAACCTTCTAGGGGTAGAAAACTCATTGAAACATAGCTTGGACTAAAGTCCTATAAAATAATGAAAAAATATTTAATTTATCACCCACCTAACATGGAGCACCAACCCTAATCTATCAATCACTAACTTGATAGAGTCTTTAGCTGAGCACCAACCCAACAAGGAGCACCAACCCCTAATTTACCAAGCACCCACTTGGTTTTAGCAAGCACTAAATTTCAAGGACATACTAAACCCCTAGATGATTTAGCACTAACTTAGCTACCTAATTATTTTATCACATTCGTAAACCCTTATTGATTCTAAAATAGATGATGATCTTTTATTTCATCTCTTTGCTCACTTTTGTCCCTCTCAAACTATCCTTCAGCCCTCTTCACTCAACCATCCCTATTCATGGTTTGATTAGGTATTATAAATTTTTTCATGACACTTTTTTGATTGTCTACATGACCTATTTCTACTCACAAATGATCTATATCATTCATTTATTCTCTTTTGCTCTCTCTCTAAGCACACCCAAAATAGGCCTAACTTCCTTGCTTTTATACAAGTCACTTGATCATATCCTTATAGGTCAAATACATATTCAAATCACTTATATTATACATGCATAAGTCTTATAATATTAAAATAACATTAATTAATCATGAATCAATAAATTAAATAGGTTATCCATACATCATTTAGCACTTACTCCTCTTTTAGGCTTATGGAGACCTAATAGGTCTTCTTAACAATACATTACCCTTTGATATTTATTTAGGCATATATAAACACCTCACATGGTAGGAAAAAGTAATACACCACTCCATTATATTTTATACAACTTTAATTTAATTCCATACCACCTTTTAGGTCCAACTACCACTTGAACCCTTCTTCAAATCATTGTTTATAAAAGACCTGTGCATATACAAAAATTATATCTTGAAAAATTGAGGCATATAATTAATTTTTCAAAATAAACATGAAAAAAAATTACATATTCAAAAACCTCATAACCTTAGGTTCATCACAAATTTTATCTAATGCTTCAACTGAGGGTAAACAAGCTCAAACACTTCTCTGTAAGAATTTCACTCAAAATTTTCAATTGTTTCTAAAACATAGTCAAGGAAACATGAACATATAAAACATTATTAAATGCATTAAAATGATCTAAATACATGAATAGGATCTTAAAAAATCCTCAAATCAACCTCAAATAATCATATCATGAGCTCTAATGAATACTATTGGTCTCACAGACCAATCTTCTGACCTTCTTTCTCATAGACTCTACTCAATCAGATAAGTCATTTTAGATTCAATGATTCAACCTCTTCCACTGACTTATAATATTATGTAAAGAATTTATAGGTCATTAAATACTTGAACAACATCATCATGAATTTCAATGCATCATTCTCACATTAAAACACATCAAAAAACATCTTTTCATTTCTGTCTAATTTCCTTATTGTCTGCAACACTAGGTCTATTAGCGATTGGCCAAATTTGATCACCAATTCTACAAACTTAAGATCTAGAACCTATCAATAAGTTTCATGAATAAAAACTACAAGACTCACACTTTGATCTTCATCCACTTAGAAAATATTTAAAAGATAAGCACTTTTCTATAGAGTCTTTTCACTCACCTGAGAAACCAATCATGCCTATAAATTCTTGGGAGAGTTTAATTCAACCTCCAATCACTTATTTTACCATATCAAATCATTATGATCTCTTTATAAAAATATATTCAACATTAGGTCATAGTTAGGGTTTTATGAGGGTAAATTTAGACCATCTTCCAATCTTAATGATCATTCATAAAATTTATCTCCTCTTTACAAAAACTAATGTTGGAAATTTGAGATATAACCCTTCCTCATATACCATGAACATCTTAAGTTCTCATGTAGAAGCTACACATCTCAATGAGTACTAAGAAAACCTTCTCAAGTAGATTACTCTATATTCTATATACTTGAGAAACCTTGAAATACTTTTTCAAGCCTTTTCTTACAAACCTTGATCTGAAACTTCATGCACATACTCAAACAAACTTGATCCACATCTATCAATATTCACCTACTCACTTATGTCATGAAAACTAATCTTGTTACCTCATCTAGCCATTATCTCTCTTCTTACTTTCTAAACTTTTACCTGTAAATCTTATTAGGCCTTGAATCTGACCTTCTAAACACTCTATAGACTCCACCTTAAAACTTTCCTATGTTTAAATGTCTCTTGTGTATGCTCAATCAACCTCATATAGTCACTCTTCTTTAGAACTTCAATATAACGTCTTCAGAGATACTTACAGATCTTCAGATCTTGACTATAGCATCTTCATAGCATCTTTGATGTTGTATATACAAATATTTGGATTTGACCTTCTAATAATTTTTGAGGTCCTCAACACCTCATATAAATCCATCAAAAATATCTCTCATGATTAAACACTATTAGATATTCTTTAGAGTATTATCTTTGGATCATGTTTATCTTCATATCTCATTTAGAGCATCTTCAGAACTACTTACATAGATCTTTGGATCATATAGGTTTTTCTTTAAATCTCACTCTTTTCATCTTTCCACCTACAAATATCATCTCACAAGCTTTACACAAATTATTACAAGATGATTTACATTTTCTATACTAAATTGTACTCATTCATATTGCTTCTCAAAGATATCACTCGAGTTTATATTAAAACATTTTTCAAACAACATTCTCTCATCACCATTTTCATATAGAAACAATACTCACTAGGATTTAAATATAACTCTTTCATATACATACCTCAAGGCATACTTGACCAATCATTTACATAAGAACCTTTGACATCAATGATATTAGATTGACATCAATGAAAGAACCATGTATCTTAAAAACAACCTTCAATAACAATGACAACATTAAATATAAAATATCACCACTCTAGGACAATGCTCAATAATCTCTCCCTTAATTAATAAAAATGTTTAACAATCTCCTCCTTTGTCATTGATGGCAAACATACTTAGAAAACTATGTCAACCACTCTTGACAGCAATCATCTCTTAGTCCTAGTTCTTTTCTTTTCTCATTCTTTTTGATCTTGCCCCTTTTCTCATCTATTATGATAATTCTCCTTTTTTTATATTTCTCCCCCTTTGACATTAATTACAAATGTCTTCCACAACTATAAACTCTTTCATAATGAACATAGATTACATAACCACTTCAACATAGATCAAGCTTAGTTAACAACTTGAATAGCTCTCCCTCAAACCAAGCATCCACCATGTTTCTATTAATAGTAGACATCAAAGAACATCTAAAAATATTGAAAACATACTCTTTCCCTATGATTTTATATTATCTCTTAAAGATATTGGATGGCATACAGTCTTCAAAAACTATGGTAACCACTTATGATAGTCATTCTCAAAATTTTCTTAATCAGGTCACTCTCCTAGATGATTCATTAAAATATCATCAAACAGAGTCTATGAAGCATCTCAAACATAATATCTCCTTGTCCCCATGCATATCAAAAGTAATCACTTTCTTGACAAAGATAACAGATCTACCAAGCTCCCCCTTTGACCAAGCATATCTTCTTTATAATAACTAGGAACTCAAGATCACATGCCTTTCTTGACATGGTTGAAGAAGATACCAAACTCTTGACCATACACATGGTGATCCCATACTTCTCCTTTATCTTCATAAATTAGGTTCAACTACTCATAACAAATAGATCTTAGAATCTTACCCTATTTTTTATACCAAATGTCTACATTTTGTCTTTGAATACCTAATAACAGCCTTAGATCTTACATCATGTTACCTTCTTATTTGATTACACCCTCATCTTATTTTGATATAAGAATGTCTCTATAAAACTTAATGGAGGCATCTCTTTTTCATAGGGCTCTAAAATAAGATAAACTTAGGAGATTCATAGATCTCTATATTCTTTTCACAAGATTAAATATTCTTCAACATTCTTCTTCTTGACATGATTAACATTATAGGTTTTATTTCATCATCAACCTTGTCATCCTTCTTCTTTTCTTTGATTACCTTGTCAATACATGAAGATAATAATTATTCTTGACATTCCTTCACTTTTAACTTATGTTCTACAATAACAAACATTCCACCTTGGTTTATGAGTTGATCATGACTTACCTTATCATTCTTCCTCTTCTTAGCCAATTCTTTATTCTTATTATTTTTATTAACCATATGAGAACCAAGACCTTTATTGTTTCTTGACATGTGGCTTGATCAACCACTATCTGTACTCTAAGCTTTCATTGAATCTTCTTCTTTAGATTTTTTTTCCATATTTACCTTATCTATAGAGTTTGACTTCTTGATCCATTTTTTTTTGGCATGACTATGAACCTTCTTATCCTGATTGTATGAAATTATTTTTTTAGGATAGAATATTTAAATATACCCTACATTATGAATGTTGTAACAGACCACCTTATATATACCATTTGATTGATGATGATTGTGATCTCCCTTTGACCAATAGCTTATCCTTACATAGTTCTATGAGTACTTATTTTTGGAGGGTCTTCTACACTCTCTTAAAATATGACCAAACTTACTACATGTAAAATATTAATTATTGAAATAATTAGCATACCTTGTAGCATTGGGATATCTAATAGGTCTATTCATGTTGACCTTCTTACACTCAAAGTCTTCTCTTTGATTTGAGGTGCCTTCATTTAATCTTCTTTAAATCCAAGACCTATCTTATCAATTTCAAACTTATAACTACTCAAGATATCATATAGAGCCTTAGTATTCTTTTCAAACTTCACAAAGATCTTCACCTTATTAGATGCTTGATCTAACTCAGATTTCAAAGTTTCTATTTCAGTTTCATATCTACTACAATCTTCCTCTTTATCGTTTAGGCTTGCTACCACAATCTCTATCTAGGTTTCAAATTATTGGATGATCTCTTCATACTCCTTAGAAATTTTTCTTAGCCTTTCCTCAAACAATCCAATATGTTCCTTATAGTCCTAAACTAATGTCTTCAGTTTCCTCTTCTACTTTTTCACAAGCTTCAACTCTTCTAGGTCACTCATGAGCTCTTCTTCAAGATCCACTTCATCTTCTCCTTCTTCATTGTCATAGTATACTTTTCCATCTAATTTTGTATCAATTATGAGTCCTTTCTCAATTGAACAAACCTCATCATCTGATTCTATACCTATGAACAAGATTTCATTATTGTCATGTTTAGATTCATTTCATCATCATCACTATTATATGTGTCTAAATCACTTACATATGATGAATTGTATTCTTTGGTGTAGAATCTCTTCTTGTTCCTAAATGACTTCTTCTTACCTTCATACCTTCTAAAAAATTGATTACTCTAGTCAAACATATATGATTTCTTGTTTATCTCATCATCCTTAGTCTTCTTATTATGAGGACATTTATTTATAAAATTCTAATTTCTCCATAGTTAAAACACTTGAAAGATAATTTACCTTTGTACTTACCTAAACCTATTCTTAGCTTTCTAGAAAACATAGAAATCAATTCATCATCATCAATATCTGAACATACCTCATATTTTTCCTTCTTAGTCGTTAACTTATTTTCAATTTTTACATTTTCTTCCTTCTTGAGAGGCCTCCCTTCATTTGATCTCATCTCATAGGCAGTCAAGATGTCATGAATCTCATCCTTCTCTATCTTGTCTAAATCTTGCATCTCTTCTAATGCAAACACTTTAGAGTCAAACTTAGGATTAAGTGATCTCCTTACCTTTTGAAAAAAAGTAGACTCTTTCACTTATTCTCCCAATACTATTATGATATTGACAACTTCATCAAATCTTAAAAAGTAGGATGCAATAGTTTCATAGTCATTCATATTCAAACTTTCAAACTGTCTTATGTGGGTTTGCAACTTGAAAAAAATTACCTTGGTATCTCCTTCATAGATGGTCTTTGATTTGTCTCAGATATATTTAGATGAAATAAATGCATTAATTTTACTAGCTTTGCCTATAATAGGCCACATATAATGACATTCATTTCCTTGGAGTTATTTTCACTAGCTTTCTTACTAATACATCTATTGGTGAATTAGAGGTGCAACATACCCATCCATAATTGACTAAAAAATATCATGTCCTTATGACATCAGATATATATTAATTATAACATTCTAAAAATGTATGCTTAGATCCATTAAACAATGAAGCTTTACTAGTAGAGAATCCACCTTGAGCTTGTTGACTAGTCATCCTTGCTTCTTAGGATCTCCTTTAAGTTGTCAAGCCTATTCTAAATGATTTGATCTAATACCAATTGTTAGAAATAAGATGATTGAGAGGGGGGATGAATCAAACTTCAAAAAAATTCATTCAATTTCACTTAACCATACATGAACCACTCTAATAAATAATGTACATCATAGCAAGAATAAGCATCAAAACATGAGAGGATGAAACACATGAACACAACATATATGTGAGAAACCCTTTGGGGTTATAAAATCCATTAAAACACAATTTGGACTAAAATCCTATAAAGTAATGAATAAATCTTTAGTTGAGCACCCACTCAACTTAGATTACCAACCCTAATCTATCAAGAACCAACTTGATAGAGTATTTCACTAAGCACCACCCTAACAAGGAGAAGCAACCCCTAATTTACCAAGTACCCACATGGATTTAGCAAGTACCAACTTGTAAGGAACAACCAACCCCCTAGATGACTCACTACCAACTTAACCACTTTATTATTTAATCACATGTATAAACCCTTATTATATCTAAAATATATGGTGATCTTCTCTTTCAACTCTTCACTCACTTTTGTTCCTCTCAAATTGTCCTTCAGCCCTCTTCACTCAACTAGCCATCTTCATAGCTTGATTAGGTATTCTAACCTTTATCCTCATATGTAAAACCTATATTAGATATTCATGTCACTTATTTAATGGTTTTCATGACCTCATTCTAATCACAAATGATATATATCATTAGCTTATCCTCTTCTACTCTCTCTCTCTAAGCACACCCAAAATAGGCCTAATTACCTTACTTTTATACAAGTCACTTGATCATATCCTTCTAGGGTGTATACATATTCAAATCACTTATGTCATCCATGAATATGTTTAATATATTAAAATAGCATTCCTTAATCATGAATCAATCACTACAATAGGTCAAGTATACATCATTTATCCCTTACTCTTCTTTTAAGCTTATGGAGACCTAATAGGTCTTCTTAACAATATGTTACCCTTTGATCTTTCTTTAGGGATATAAAAACACCTCACATGGTATGAAAAATTCATACACCATTCTATTATACCTTATCCAACTTTAATTTATGTCCATACCACCTTTTAGGTCCAACTACCACTTGAACCCTTCTTCAAATCATTACTTATAAAAGCCATGTACATATACATAAAATCTATCTTAACCAATTGAGGCATATACTTAATTTTAAAAAATACATATTAATAAACTTCATGACCTCAGGTTCATCACAAAATTCATATGATACTTCAAGATAGGGTAAACAAGCTCAAACACTTTTATGTAAGATGTTCACTTAGAACTACCAACTATCTCCAAAATATAGTAAAGGAAAAATTAATATCTAACACATGATTTAATAAATTAAAAGGCTTTAAATGCACGAACATAATATTAAAACATCCTTATATCAACCTCAAATAATCATATCATGAGCTCTAATGAAGGCTATTAGTCTCATAGACCAATCTTCTAACCTTCTCTCTCACAAACTCTACTCAATCAGATAATCCATTTTGGCTTCAATGATTCAACTTCTTACACTAATTTACAAGCTTATGAAAATAATTTATATGTAATTAAATACCCAAATAATATAATAATGTATTTTAATTCATCATTCTCAAATGAAAATGCATCAGAAAACATCTTTTCACTTCTACCTGATTTCCTTACTGTTTGCACCACTAGGTCTATTAGTGACTAGCCAACTTTGATCACCAACTCTAATATAACCTATCCATATTATTAATGATAAACTAATAAAATTATCACACTTTGATCTTCATCCACTTATCAACTTTGACTCGGTCAACTCTATCTTTTATAAAAAATCTCTTAAAGACAAGCACTTTTTTGTAGAGTCATCTCATTCACCTGAGAAACCAATCACACCTAGATATGCCTAAGAGAGTTAAATTCAACTTGAAATCACTTATCTTATCTACCAAACCATTCTAAGATATTTATAAAAATATCTTCAACATCAAGGCATAGTTAAGGTTTTATGAGGATTTAGACCATCTTTCAATCTTAATGATCATTCATAAAACTTAACTTCTCTTTCCAAAAATCAATGCTTGTAACTTTGATATAAAACCATTCCTCATATACCATTAATATCTTAGGTTATTATATAGAAGCTACACATCCCAATGAGTACTAAGAAAACCTTCTCAAGTAGATAATTCTTCATTCTATGCACTCAAGAAATGTTGAAACATTTTTTCAAGCCTTTTCTTGCAAACCTTGATCTAAAAATTCATTCACATACTCAAACCAACTTGAATCACCTTTTTTAATGTTCATATACTCACTTATGTCATGTAAATTGATCATGTTATCTCATCTATCCATCATATCTCTTCTTGCTTTATAAGCTTTGACCTATAAGTCTTATTAGACCTTGAATCTGACCTTATGGCCACTTTGTAGACTCCACCTTGAAACTATCATGTGTTTCAATATATTTTTTATGATAAAATAACCTCATACACTCACTCTTGTTCATAAATTCAACATAACCTCTTTAGAGCTACTTACAGATCTTCAAATCTTGATTGTAGCATCTTTGGCATTATATATACAGATCTTTGAAGCTAATATTCTAATAGTTTTTTAGGACCCCAACACTTCATGTATAGCCACAAATAATATCTCTCATGCTAAAAGACTATTAGGTATTCTTTTGATTATTCTCTTTAGAGCATGCTTATCTTTTTAGCTCATTCAGAACATCTTCAAAACTACTTACACAAATCTTTGGAGCACATAATTTCTTCTTTAGAGCTCGCTCTTTTCATCTTGCCACCTATAAATATCAACTCAAAAGGTCTAGACAAATCATTATAGGATGATTTACATTTTCTATAATGACTTTTACTCATTCATGTCGCTTCTTAAATATATCACTCAAACTGATATTAGAACATTCTTCAAACAACATTCTCTCATCACCATTCTCATACAACAACAATACTCACTATTCTTATAACAAAACTCATTCGTATACATACCTCAAGGCATACTTGATAAATAATTTTCATAAGAACCTTTGACATTAATGATATTAGATTGACATCAATGAAATAATCATGTTTCTTAGAAAGAACCTTTGACATCAATGACAACATTAAATATCAATTCTCACCACTCAAATATAATTCTCAACAATATCTCCCTTAATCAATGACAATGTTTAACACTTAGAATTTTATTGTTAAATTATAAATAACATTAAATTAAACTAGGCTTTTGTTTTTTTGGTTCAATAATTATTTCTCTTTCTATGTATGGTTGATTCTACTTGATTAGGACACTATCATTAGTCAATACTAAACTATATTGGTTGGTATTAGCCTTTGAGGAAATGAGGAAATGTGACCATATAGTTACCTCTATTTTATTTATATGGTTTTTATTTGTGATCCTAAACCCTAATGATGTGTGCAACTTTAGAAATCAATCTCCTTTATCTTGAAACACTAGGTGTGTTTATAAGGGCTATAAACTTATAAAAACTAGGAAAGTGTAATCAATTGAGATAACTCCAATCAACCCCATTTTATGATTAGTAATTGCCTATGTATATAATACTCTGAGGATGGAAATCAATCCACATTTAGTTCTCCAACCTAGTGTGTTTGTGCAATTATGATTATGTATTATATGTATGAAACTAAAGAAACATATTTTATATTTAACGATACTTATTTTGACTTGGCTTTAGTGTGTTTCAGACTTAGCTTGTGATTAATTCTAGTGATAGGTTTTTAATTTGGGAAGAATAGATTAGATTATCTCAATGTGCTATAGTGTATAGATGTGTTCTAGATAAGTGCCAAGTCATTTTTTAATGAGACCTTGAGTTGTTTATATATGAGACCAATTAGGTAATTTCACATGCCACCAAACTTAATAAAATGGGCTAAATCTAAGATGAAATTTGATTTTTTTAAATATTTTTTGAAAGGATAGTGTTGGTATTGACTAGATCAAGTTAGTATTGACTAGTGATACTAATTAAATATGGCAGAACTAACCTACATATATGTATATTGAACTAAAATTTTGGATATGTTTATGCAAGATATTTAGCATATTTTAGTCAAATAATAAGGTTATTTTAGGTGTGTAACAACATAACATAAGGGTCAACTCATAATATATCATGTAAGTATGATAGAATGGTATATTAAGAACTTTTTTGTGTGCTCAAGGCATGTGTGGTACATGTGAGTCAAGCTTGTCATTTCCAAGTACTAAATACTAAATTTTAATATCTACACAATATAAATAAGACATAGGAGAAATAGGCTCTTCCATTTCAAAATTAATTTTTTCATTTTAATCTTCACTATATACTTCACTATTATACCAATCCTCTTGAAATTCATCATCATAATCGATTCTTTCATAATTATATTCTTCATGTAGATAATTAGCATTATTAATTTCACAAGTTTGACCATTAGTCCATTAATTATCATAAATATAAGGCATGGAATGGTTAGAATATATGAGATCTAAAGAATGAGGAATATTATGGATTTTATATTGAGTATTCATTTTAAATTTACCAAACACTGAAATATTAAAAAGTACAAAGATAATTCCTACTCTCAAGATAATATCAAACATAGATAACAATGCCTTGAAAAGGCAAAAAAAAAAACAACCACTATAATAAAATTTTGAATAAATTGAGATTGAAAGAGGGTTTCGATAAAGAATAAAGTTAAACAAAACCCAATAATTTACACATTTCATCCTCTAGGTTAAATTTACTAACTATATTAAATTGTTAATTCTATAAAATCCATACATAATTTTGGTGATATAAAAAGGTTGTTTTATCCAAAAAATACAACTAATAATAAACTCTATGAATTTTGAAAAAAAAGTTGCTTTGGATCATATATGAGCCTAATAAGTAGGAGCAGAAGCCACAAGCCTAGAAGAAAATTCCCTAATAGGAAAAGAAGTCTGAACCCTAGGTAAAAAGATAAAAACTTTTTATTTGTATATAGGATAAGGTGAAATCATAAACCAAGTATAACACTCTAATAAAAAATTATGATGCCATAGAAATAAGGTAGAAACCCTAAGCAAAACATAGGGTTTAGAAATCTTCAAGCAATATATGGGTTTACGGATATATTTTACCCTATTTTGGACTAATGCTAACCCTTAATAAGATAGAATATATTTTAATAATTCAAATTATAATGTATAATAATTAAATAAAAATCCAAATGTAGAAGATTAAAATTGATTTGACACTCGATATTACTAAATACAATAAGTATAATAAAAGGATAAGATACTTAGTTGTCCATTGTTCTATGGAGGATTGAGAGTATAAGAAGAGGCATAAAGGATGGGAAAATGGATTAGAATTTTCTTATATCAAGATCTAGACCTCTATGGGCACCTAGAAGGTATTATCAACACTTCCATATGCTATATTATGAGTTTCAAAATTTTGCCTTTGTAGATTTTGCTTCTCTATTCTATTATAGGTAGGTGTGCCTTCTTGTATTTCGGATCTATGTGTGATCCTAAGGTCTAGTTATGTGCATGGATCACATAAATAAATATACTTCATTAAAAACCTTAGAACCACTTGAAATGATATAATTAGACCTATAAAATGGGAAGAAATGTGGGTTAATATGACCTCAACCAATCCCTATTAAATGGTTGAACACTACTTGCATATCCAATAATCTGAAGAGGGAATTCAAACCACATGTGGTTCTCCCCATTAGTTGTATGTGTGTAATTAATGCTCCTTAAATGTATGAAAATTGTGATCTATATTTCAACACTTATAAAATGACAACTTTGTCTTGGCTTTGTGATGCTTTAGACTTGGCTAAAACTTGCTCTATGTGACTATTTGATAAATTTAGAATAATAGTGCCCCTTTGAATATGTAATAGTGTATATATGTATGATAGATAAATTTTAGATGGTTAATATGATTAGACATTTTTTATGAGACTCTTTGGGTAATTTCTCACACCACCAAGATGTTAGGTGGATGAGTTAACCCATATGAATGGTTTGATTTTTTAAATATGATTGTTATTGGGGATAGAACAAAATAATTAGATTTGGATGATACCATATGGGTCTTAAAAAAAATTATAGGATATAATAATACTTAACTGATGAGTTAGATATGTTTGAGTATGATAGGTTACTAGTTTGACATAGACTAGGGAAATTCATGCAAGTGACCAAAAACAACTTAGAAGGATTGGGCCATATATAGCAAGTGGATGTCAGAGAATGATGAAATAGAGTCACACATGTATGAATAAGCTATGTAGGGTGAAGGTAGGTAAAAATTAACATGTCTAAGTGTATTGTATTAGCTTGGATAAAGTAATTTAGATGTAGATTTTAAGAAGTATAAGCTTAAAAATGGAGAAATGAAGGTCAATCAGGTGGGGCAAAAATATTTGCATGAGATAAGATAAATCTAGAACTTAATACCCTATTTCCCTACCCTTCATCCTAGTTTTGAAATCAATCCCCATCTTTAAGCCAAATGAAGTGTTGGAGGTTTTGAAGGAAGAGGAAGAATGCAAGGATTTTGGAATTATGTATAGATCTTAGGTATTTTTGGCCTTCATTTGTTGACCTTAACTCTTGGATATCACATTAATGGAGATTATTGTTTTAAAGATCTCTTAATTTACCAATACATCAAGCATTATTTTATTATGATTTGTATTTTAGAGGAGGACAAAGATATGATATTACAATAAGGTCCATAATCATGTGGTGCAAAAAATCATTTATTAAAACTTGGTTTCCATATTTTATTCCATCAACTCATTTTTTTCATGGAGGCACCCATATAAGTTAGGTTGCCTAACCTCCCTCTACAATTCTACAAATTATCTTGACTGACCATAATTGGAAATACCTTGGTAAAATGCCTCTTTTTTCCCCAAGATATGAAAATATGTACCCAACCCAATTTTGCATGGATCAATGTAGAAATTGATTTGTCAATGGAGTTACCAAAATATTTTTAGATTAAGATAAGGGATCAAATCTAGAAGCAAAATTTAGACTACAAGTGGGTGACATTTAAATTCATATCATGTTATACATTGGGAGATATGGTGAAAGTTTGTAAAAATATTAAGGTATCCTTGGCAAATAATATCCTAACAAGGGATATACATGGTAAATGGTAGAAAAGAGTAGAGTTATGTCATCACCAAGTTAAGTTTAATGGAGCATCTAAGGTTATTTCCTATGATAATATTGAGTTCATTTGTCTTATTTAACATCACCTACCTCAAATGTCTATATGTTAGTGATTCATGTTGTTTCCACTATAACAACCTCCTCTTTAATTTGAAATATCACTCATGAGCTGAAATCTAGGTCTTCCCTACCTTTACTAGCTAAGAATGTTGATCATGATATAGTGGATGAATGTCCTTCTCTTATCTGATCATTCACTTTTGAGGCATGGTTGTTTCATGAATCCTCTAAGCTTGAGGATTCTAAAGAATGGATGGTAGCGAAGAATAAAAAATATGATCAAATAAATGAAGTTTTTAGTTATAGTACTTTAAGATCTCATCAGAAGAAGGTAGAGGCATAACTTAGTTGCAGATTTTATTTTATAAATCTAGATATTTGGCTATGAAAGGTGTCTCTTTGGATGTAGTGGGGTAAGTGCAAAAATTTGGGGGACAAAAAGGGGCCTACTCGTGAACATGTTTTTCTTGAATATTGAGAAATTTAAACTTTCATAGATTATTTGAGATGGCTACATTCAAAATTAGATGATGGTGTAAGAACATGAATCTTATAATTTTAATTCTAGTTTCTAAAAAACTATTTTTATAAAAAATGATTAAGTATAAATAGGTCAAATATTTAAAATTTGAATAGGAACTCTTATTTTTTAAGTAAAATAGAGTAGATAGTTGGTTATGTGGCCCCTCATTTTTCTAGCATCATTTAATATTGTTTAAAATAATTTTGTAAAATTTTAGATAAGATCATATAGTTTTTAACCTATAATTTTTAAATGAATATATTTTTAATAAATTTTACAAGTAAATAGATCTTGAAAACTGAAAAAAAAAAATAGCCGATCATGTAACCCCCTTAACTACCTCAAAAAAAAAAACTAGTTTTTTTTAATGTGTGAAGAATTAGGCCTAGTTTGTAACTATATAATTTTTATTTCATTTGGATAAATGAAAAACATATATATGCATGTATATTTGTGGCATGTGGTGTCCTAAAAAAACTATAGTTAGAAATCAACATAGATTAAAACCTTAAAATAGTCTAAAAATATAAATATCATATATTTGGAAAGAGGAAAGAGTGTTTGTCATCATGGTAATAATTTTATGAATTTTCTTGTTGAAATTTATAGTGTATTTGGTGATAGAATTTTAAAAAAAAAATCTATCAAAACTCTTGGATTCAGTTGTGTGTTGACAGGTGATTTAACTTTTTTGGGAATATTGGAGACCTATTCCTAATTTAGTTAAATGTTTAAGTTAATTAAATTAGTAAAAAAATTTGAAATAATTAATCTACTAATTTTGTATAATTTAAACATTTCTAAAAATAGTAATAGA
Source organism: Torreya grandis (assembly GCA_037957365.1). Lineage (NCBI taxonomy): Eukaryota > Viridiplantae > Streptophyta > Pinopsida > Cupressales > Taxaceae > Torreya > Torreya grandis. Next base: position 3,360,349 of record JARHVA010000278.1, read on the forward strand.
TGTGGAAAAAATAAGACTTGGCTAGAAATAAGTTAAAATGACTGAGATAGGGTCTAAAATTCACTGTGCAGGAGTGGCACAATGTCATAAATTAGGATCTAGCCTTCATTTCATAAAAGGATAAGAGCATAAAAATAATACACCTTGGGGTCTAGTGATATAGTATTATTCTTATATTTTTATCCAAGACACCTGAGCTTTTTTGGTTTTATCCATTGTCTCTGTGTGAGTTTACCTATAAAATTTTAGATGCTAGATGTTTATGAAACTCCCTATAGAGATGATTTAGTCTTCAAACCCTAGACTTCATGATGCTTTGACAAAATTTGAGAAAAAGGGGGAATTTAGTGTGTGTAATATGCACTTAACATGTATCCACACCCCTTGTGTGGACATGCTACCTACATACCAATACTTCGAAGAGGGATCAAGCCATATGTAGTTCTCCCACTTGATGTGCTTTATGAAAATTTTTGTATGAAGATGAAAAATGATAAAATTAGATGTGATTGAGGTGTCTAGGGATTTTTATAAGGATTTGTATGTGTTTGTAGATGTAGTAAATGGTTGTATGTAGAGAATAGGGAAGTTTGCCTCAATGGTCTTGCTTATATTCTTGCTTGTTTTATGATATTCTCCAACCCCTTATATATGAACTTTGAATGGGATTTTATAAGGATATGTTGGTAATGGGTTGAATGTATTCATGTTAGGCTAAAAATGAGGATAAGAACTTAAAGGAAATGACCATTAGTGATAAAAATACACTTAGATAGGAGTGTTATAAATTGGACACCCTAGGGTCCAATGTTATAGTCCAAGTTAGGTAATATTGTCCTAAGGGTGTGGGACCTAGGGGGATGGATTTTTCATGGAAAAATATACCTAGAAGAAGTATAATCACTATTTGGAAGGCTATGAATGACTGGGAATTAGTGAAAAGGTGCCTAGGAGGGTCATGAGAGCAAGCAAGAGGGACCTATGGATTGGGTGTCACTAACCACACTCAATTTACTAATTTTCATGTTTTATATAACTACACTTGCACCCCCCCCCTTTATTTTATTGATTCAACAAAATGAATACTAGGATAAAGTAAAAACATAAAGCATACATGAACTTACTTGTAAGGGTGAAGCTCATGAAGCTGTGTAATACTAGGTGTGTGTAGAGAGAACACATTGTGAAGTGTAAATATGTAAGAGAAAATAAAGAGTAGATCAGTTCTTACTAGATATGTTATATCTAAAATAATAATGTACAAATTTGGGTAAGAGAGAGAGGGAGAGAAAGGAATGAATACACCTCACCAGGTATGTGAACCAATATCAAACCTATTTTGATGCTAAGTGATGTTGGATGATGTTGAGTATGTGTTGAATGATGTTGTACAAATATTAATATTATGAATGAAGCTTAGTGCTCAATTACCTAAGAGTGGCTCAAGAATGCAAAGGATAGCCCTTTGGCTCCATCATCACCCACTAAGTGAATTTATGTGATAATGAGTGTGTTAATCGATGTTTGGATTGTGTGTCCAATCCCTCTAAGTGGATTAAGAATACAAAGGCTAGCTAGTCATTTGGATCCATCATTACCCAATAAATTAAAGATATAAATTGATAATAGTATGAATGTGTTTCATATGGGATGGCTCCTAAAGCTCATGAATGCTCTGTAATCTAACAATGTGGCATGGATAGCTAAATGTGTACTAGAAACTAGGCTAATCTTGGCCAACTCAAAAAAGGTGGAGACTAGGTTTGTATGAAAGCTACTTCAAAATGATGTCAGCCACCTAAAAATGGAATAAGTCATATAACTACTAAGAATGCCTAGGTAATGAATTGAACTTAGAAAGAAAAGAAGTCAAATGTGCCATGCACATTTCCCCCAATCACTGGTGTTTAAAACATGGATTTTGATCTAGAATTTATACCAACTACCTAATCTAAAATTGGAAGTGAGAGTCATCATGCCATGCATGATGCCCTTTGTATCTAGATTCTTTGTTAAAAAATATACTAAAACTATTGAATCTAAACTATTCTATATGTGCAAAACTGTAGCTAAGGTTACCTTTTTGCCTATGTCTAGAAAATTTGATTTTTTTGTTATTTAGACAGGAGCAATAAAATTGGACACCCTATTATCTATTGTTGTAGTCCAATCTTGGAGTTATTGTCTTGAGCTGATTATAATGAATTTTATGTAATCATTACTATTTGCCTAGTCTTTTCTACCTAGTTTGAAGTTTGGTTATTGTTTTGGGAGTTCTAAGTGCTAATTTTTTGACTAGGAAGAGCTCTGATCTTTTTGACAAAACCCATGTTTATTTCCCCCTCTTTTAAGGGTAGGAATTAATACCCTACAATGACTATTATTAGAATAAAGAGCCCTATAAGTGTGTTATGCAATGACAATACATGATATAGCAATGATAATCGATAATATATCTCAAGATATAGTATGGTTTATAATGGAGATTATTATATCAACAGAGGTATGCCTAGATAGATATGGTAATTTAATAATATGTGTAATTGAATTAGCTATAATTGGAAGTTTGGTTAGTTGTTAGTTGTTAGTTGTCCTGGAGGGATGGAGCATGATGTCCATCATGGCATCCAAGAAATCAAGATATTGCATGATGTGGATCATGGCATTGCCAATAATTGAGAAACAAATCAAGTAACAAACACGTAAGGTAAGAAGCAAGAAGCATACAAGAGTGGCCAAGGGGCCAATAAAATAAGGGACATGGGTACATGTCACTCAAATTGGAAATCAAGCATACAAGACATGTTCAAATGCCACATACACATACAATTTAAAATAAGCAAAGTTGGCGTGAAAGCCACAATCACATAAAAGAGTACAGGTAAAGGACATTAGCAAATTTCCTAAGGTACACACAAGAATAGAAACAAAAGACATTAGCAAATGTCCTAAGGCACATACAAGAGATAAAATAGAAACTAAGAAATGTAATAACATTTAGCTACACAAATCAAGAAAGGAAAACATGTAAATACTAGAAATATAATCTCATCTAACTAATCAAAGAAAAAAGTGAAAGTATTCAAGACATGTGTACAAGACTAGGTAGATGCTAAAAAACACACAAGTGTTATATACTAGTGAGTGTCGATAGAATAATCTATGTAAGCTAGTAAGTAATGTACATCATCATGATAACTAGAGTGTGTGGTGTAGGAATGACAAAACCTAATGGTGTAGTCATGTAAAATATGCCCCTAGTGGGTAGATATATCAATGTATGTCTTGAATGTAGAAGTAGGATGTCTCCTCAATGGGTAGAGTAAATAAATCAAGGATCTATATGTTACTACACACACACAAATATCAAGTGAAGCATGGTAATGTAAATAAATTGATAAATAATAACATAGTACAGTAGAATATAAGTCTAGCATGGTAGTAGAAATATAAATCATGGTTAATGCATATAATTGAAATGTTTTTGAATTTTTAAATTATTTAAATATTTTTTGGATTTTGACATATTTAAATGTTTTTATATTTTGACATAATTTAAATGTTTTTGTATTTTGACATATTTTATAATTTTTTTTGGTATTTTTAGTATAAGCTATGTACAATCAATCATAAGAAGACTATGTAAAACAAAGGCTAAGTAAAGATGATACAAACTGATGAGTCTCATGAGATACTCCCTATCATGGTGTCATGTATCAAGAAGAAGGATTATGCATGATCATGAAGCATGATGAAAGGGCTGAGACTATGGCTCTGAAAGCTATATATACTATAAATGCTCTAAAATATCTATAGTAAAAATTGACTATGGGGCCCCCCTATAACTTTGAGAAGTAGATGCAACTGTAGGGATCTTTGGGACCCATTTGGTAGTAGGAGAATCTCTCTAAACATGTGCTCTGTGTGTAGAGGCATGAGACCTCAATGAGGTTACCCTAGGTGTGAACACTATAACTGAAATTTGTCTAAAATTCTAAAATTCTAAAACTATGGTTACTCTAAAAGAGACCTCTATAGAAGTGTATGAACTCTTTTTTTTGGTAATGGAGGCCTCGACTATGTCTAAATCAAAACTGGAAGATGATCTATAACTAATGGAAAAATTGAAACTAGTGGCAAAACTAAAATTGGTGACTGCAAAATAGTAGATGACTCTAAAGTGGGGAGTGGTAACTCATATAGAACTCCTCAAACTATAACAACCTGATTATCATGAATTAATTTCACATATCTATGAATTGTCGAAGGTACTACTCAAATTTTTTGAATCCATGGGTGACCAAGTAACATATCAAAAATTATTGCACTAGGAACAATAGTAAATGGTGTGGCCACATGTGTTGGACCAACCTATAAAAGAATCGCAATCTCGCCTAGTAAAATCTATATATTCCCACTGAATTTACTGATAACTATGTTCATTGGGGTAATACCATGCTTTGAATATCCCAAATACTATAGTAATGGCATAGTGCACATGTTCACATTGGATCTATTGTCTATGAGAACACTATGAATATGATGATTATGAATGTAAGCTCTAATAAAGAGTGCATGATAATATAAATCATCCTCAATTATCTCTTGCTTTGAGAAGGAGATGGAATGTCTAACTAGAACTCTAGAATTATACACACCAATCATGTTACTCAAAATATGTGTCTTAATTAAAGGTGCCCTATATGTATCTAGTGGGGGATGTGCATGATATGCATGGTGAACACATAATGTATCCCTTTTCTCTTATTTATAATGTTGTGGGAAAGGATTTGAGAATATTTTCAAAGCTTTATATTGTGTTTGCTTTGCCTGAGGAGGCTCAACTGAAGTGCCAAAATCAATAACATTTCCATCTATCATGTCTTGTATCATGTGTTTCAAACTGATGCATTTGTTTATTGTGTGGTCTGGTGCCCTATGAAAGTTTAAAAATGAATTATGATCAATATCCCCATGGAAGATGATTTATTAGATCAACTTACCCTATAGGAGGGAAAGATATGATATTAAATTCTAAAAGCGACTATAAAACTTTAGCTGGAGAAACTAGTAGATTGGTAAAGGTTCACTGAGGAGGTACTGATAAAGCCACTCATTGAAGGGGCTCAGAAGCCATATTATCTATAGGTTGATTCTAAATCTTGATATCATTGATCTTTACTTTGTATGGAACTTTGCTATTACTCTTGTTTTTTTTTTTGATATGCTCATGTAATTGAGTTTGCCTATTGAAATTAGTTTGGCTTCTCTTTCCTTTAGTTTATGACATAACTCAGTGAAGGAAGAGAAATTTTTCAACATTATTGATTCATGTAAAGTTGGTAGAAGACTTTGTTTGAAGAGATCTTGTAACTCTTGATCCACCATGGGGACAATCATCTTAGCCAAAATAGTCTTTTATCAAAGAACATAATCTATGAGATGTTCATTTGACCTTTGTTTCTATTGTATAACTTGGGCATATGAAACCTTATCACCAATGTTAATGTTTAAATGAGCTAGGAACATGTCATCTAAAAGATTGAATGCATTGACCAACTAATTCAGTAGACTATAAAACCATTATAAAGCATAATCCTTTAGACTTCATAGAAATAGCTTGGTAAGTAGCCAATAATTTGGTACATAGTCCAAACATGCTACATGAAAATATATAAAATGTGTCTTTGGATTATCCTTGCCATCATATAGAGTGAGCTTGGGTTGAACAAAACCTTATGGCAAGGGTGTCAAAGCAATATGATGTACCAATAGTGTATGAAATAAAGAAAAAGAATCCAAGGCCTATGTAGGTCTAGAGGCACCTTGATCAAGATGTATCACCTTGGATTGAAGAGATATTATCTCTTTCACAATGGTTTCCACATCAAGAGATAAAGATGTACTAGTCATAATTGGTGGTGGCATAGAGGCAAGTTGGGATGCGATAGGGGGTTGTTGAAAAATAGTTACCCCCATAGTATCATGTGTAACTAGTTGCTCTATGGTTTGAGGAGATTGAACATTTTTCACTTTTTTCTCTTCTTTTAGTATTTTAAGCATATCATCTTTCATGTCAAGGTGTTTAGTTAAGAGTTCTTGAAGTTCCCTTTTATTAGTTTCATCAAAACTAGTGTATTAGGCCATTGTTAAAGTAGGAAAAAATTAAATTTTGATTGAATTTTTTGTAATAATTTGTAACAAGCAAAGTGTTATGTAAGAAAAGTACTAAATATATTAAATGTAAAGTCTTAAAAATAGAAAACTAGAGAATGCATAAAAAGGATATGAAGCTCACAAACATTTAATGTGATATCGCAAAAGCACAGGACCTAGTATATGCAACTAGGGTTTTGAAAGAAATGTTTTTTAAAATTACTATGGAATTTTAAAATTCAAAGTGAATTTTTTATTTAAATATGTAAGTAAAAAATCAAAAAAATATTGGAAAAATTATTGATTTGAAGGGACCTAGTATATACAACTAGGGTCTTGAAGAAATTGATTTTTTTGAAATTACTATGGAATTTTAAAAATTAATTTGAATTTATGATTTAAATATGTAAGTTAAAAATAAAATAAAAAATCTAAAATTAGCAATAATTTTTTTTCTAAGGTTTTTGTGCATAAATTAAGTCAAGTTCACCAAATGATTTAATTTTTTTGAAAATATTAGAGTCCTATTCCTAATTTAGTAAAAGGTCTAAGTTAATTAAATTAGTGAATAATATTAAAATAATTAAGCTACTAATTTTGTATAATTTAATTTCAATTTAAACATTTCTAAAAATATTAATGGATGTGTAAAAAATAAGACTTATTTGAAAATAGGCTGAGACGATTGAGACAGGGTCTAAAATTCGCTATGCAGGACTGAGATAGTGTCACAAATCAAGATCTATCCTTTGTTTTATGAAAGGATAGGAGCACAAAAATAGGATACCCTAAGGTCTAACGCTATAGTCCTCTTTCATTTTTATTGTCTAAGAGACTTAATTTTTTTAGGTTTTGTCTGTTGTCTCTGTGTGAGTCTACCTATAAAATTTTGGATGTTGGATGTCTACAAAACTCCCTATAGAGTTGATTTAGTCTTCAAACCCTATACCCCATAATGCTTTAATAAAATTTGAGAAAGAAGGAGAATTTATTCTATGTAAGATGCACTAAATATTTACACTGCCTACATACCAATACTTTGAAGAGGGATCAAGCCATATGTAGTTCTCCCAGTTGATGTGCTTTGTTAAATTATGTGTATGAAGATGAAAAATATAAAACTAGATGTGATTGAGGTGGCTAGGGACTGGTGTAAGGATTTTAATGTGATTTTAGCTGTATTAGATGGATGTATGCAGAGAATAGGGAATTTTACCTCAATGTTCTTGCTTATATTCTTACTTGTTTTATGATATTTACCAACCCCTTCTAAATGAACTTTGAATGGGATTTTATATGGATCTATTGGTTATGGGTAAAATGTATTCACATTAGGCTGATAATAACTAGAAATAAATGACCATTAGAGGTAAAAATTCACTTGGATAAGAGCATTAGAAATAGACACCCTAGGTCTAGTGTTATAGTCCAAGTTAGGCATTATTGTCCTAAGGGTATAGGACCTACGGGGATCAATTTATCATGGAAAAATATTCCTAGAGGAAGTGAAATCACTATTTTGAAGACTATGGATGGATGAAAATTAGTGAAAAGGTGTTTTGAAGACTGGATTGGGTGTCACCACCCACACTCAAGTTACCAATTTTCAAATTTTATATGACTACAATAGGTCAAGTCTTTGGATTGGAAATCCCATCCATTTCTAAGCTAAAATGTTTGGTTTTTGAATTCAAACTAAAAATAACATGTACGCATATGCATTATGTTGTCATAGCATCAAAAAACAAATTTTGAGTAATCTTATGTGTTTATATTTATTTATTTGTCATGATATATAGTTATGTGTACTTATTTATTTCAAATTTAAACTTATTTAGTTCACATTTATTATTTTTATATTTTTATTTTAAAGTGGAGTTTGTCATGATATACACTACCACAAAAATGATGTCATGGATAAAGTGATGCAATTTTGGTGATGTTACACCTAAAATCATAATTTTGACTATGTAGAACATGATTTAGGGTTCAACTAGGACCAATTTCATTTTAAAATGAATAAATAAGTCAATTATTTTAATGGTGGAGTAAATTATGATCAATTTGAACCCTTTGAACATAATTGTGTGTATAGGATGTGATTTAAGGCTAAATTATCTTAGATTGAGTGAATTGGTGCAATTAGTAATATAGTTTGAGCAAAATTCAGCCTCGTGAACCTAATTTTGAATTTAAAGGATTTAATTTGGTCTTTTCAACTCCAATGTCATAATTAAATAAGCTAAATAGTCCAATTGTTAAATCTGAAGGAAATTGGAGATCATTTGAGCCCCTTAAATCTAAATGCATGACTATAAAATGTGATTTTGGGTTTGATCAACTTATACTTCATCAGAGAATAAAGATATATGAAATAAATCTAAATATACAAATTAAGCTATGAAATATACTAAACAATTTAAATCTAATCTAAACTAACTCAACTTAAGATAGAGCTACAAACAAAAGAAATAACACAAACTTATACCTTAGTACCAAAAAGCTTCTTCCATTGCGATGTGAATTTGATTAGATCTTTTTGAATTGTGGTTACTCACTTTTACAATTTAAGGTAAAATGGGAAGAATTTTGATACAATATTCTATTTGATGGCTTTTATTTGATTTGAATTGACTTGTAAATTGATTAGCACTTTGTTAGTATAAGTCAACAAGGATGAAAGTGATGGCTTGCATACCTATTTATAGGTTTTTAGAGGAAAGATCAAATGGTGGAGGATTATTTGAATATTTTAAATTATCTAAATAATCTACAATGGATAATGAGTCCTTATCCATGAGGATGATGACCATTTAAAATGGTTGAGATAAATAGGGATATAGTTAGATGAGTCACCAAGAATGGTTCAAACTATTTGACAAGTCGAGGGATGACTCAAGGGTAGTTGATGAAGTTATGGGATTGGTTGGGGTGAGTCAACATGTGAGGGAGAGAAAGGTAGAGGATGTTGGGTAAGGTGAAAAATCTAGATTTAATAATTAAGTTTGGATTAAAAGTGTGCACAATTGATTAAAGTTAAATTATTCAATTATTTTAAAAAGGAGGGAAATAACATAACTTCAAATTTGGATTTTAGGTGTATTTCAACACTAAATGTAATTTAGGTGTCTACATTTTTCCCACTTTGAAATAATTTTGTGAAGAAATACCATTTTTAAGAATAATAGAAGAGGTAGAGAATTGATGATTAAGAAGAAAAATTTGCCCCAAATGAATGAAAATGAATGTGATGATTCCCCCTTAAAGTTTTGTGTGATAAAATTGACAAACACTTGAAATGAATGAAAGAGAAAAATGATTAAGCATTTTAGACCATCAAGAAATCAAATTACTAGAATTGATGTCAAACTTTCAAGATTAAGGTGTGTAAATAAGTTTCCCCTAGATGTGAACAATAGATAAATGATCTAAAAAATAATATTTACCCATAGAAGACTACATGCTTATTTGATGCTCATGACATATGGGTAACATGAATGGACACGGGAATGATATATCCCAATGATGGTAAGTTACAGATCTAAAAAATAAAAAATATGTATTTTAAAATGGTAGTTAAAAAATTTATGAAATTGATAGTTTTAAGTAATTTATATAGATTTATAATGCTTTGATTAAGATTATCTTGAAATTTGAAGGAAAGAGGGTGAAAAATGAATAAAATGGAGAGATGGGGGGGAATATTTGAATTGGTAGATAGGGTATAAATAGAATTATGGGGATTAAAAAATTAATTTATGTAATTAATATTTATAAGGTGAGTTGAGAAAATTAGTTTTTGTGATTTTTGTTCTAGTTTTGCTGAGAAAAATGAACCATATTCTGCTTCACCAGCATCATAGGGAGCACATGATGAGACACCAGAGCCCTAATAAGAGTAGGCCTCTGGTGAGTACAATTTCATTCCTTAGATTTTAGGTTTTATTTCATTTATTAGGGTTTTAAATTAGATTCAAATAATTCAAAATTTGGCCATTTATGAATTTGGAAACAAAGGTTGAAAAATCATTGATAGAAGTCATGAAATCATCAAACATGATATTGAAATTATTAGTTAGGGTTTCAAAATCATTTGAGTAGAAAATGAATATAGGGATTTAAAAATTCATAATTCTTAGTTCTGAAATAATGAAAATGTTTTGAGAATCATCAAATAAAGGAATAAAATCATTAGAGATGGATTAGGTTAGGTCAATTATAGTGTTTCTCTCTATTTTTCACTTTGTTTATAAGTGTGAAAAGAAGAAAATAGTTATGAAGGGTGTGGAAGAGTACCTATTAAAGTGCATTTTTTGGATCCAAGTGATTATGAAGATATCCTCTTTATCTTGGGAGGATGACCTAAATATAAGAAAAAACTAAAAGAGACTTGTTTGTTAAATAAGTAGATGGATAGATTGCCTATCGTGAGCTAGATCCTAGAAGTGAAAGCTTTCTAGGAGGTTGTCAATCCACCTACTTTAAACAATTAAGTTGAAATAAAAAAATGATTTTACATAAAATCAGTAAATTAATGGTATTAAAAATATAAATTAAATAAATTAGAGACAATGAAGTTAAATGCTTTGCTAAATTAACCAAAATGAAGCAACTAGTTTGATTATACTAATGCTGAAAATTGGTTAAGGTGAGGTTATGGTTTTGGGTTTGGAAATGGTTTGGTTTGTCTTGTGAAAAGGGATAAAGTTTTGGTTAAGGTTGGTAAATGGTTGAATTTTTGTATATAAATGGTGGTTAAGAAATATAAAGGGGTAAATAGTCCAGAAAGCAAAGAACCAAATGGTGGTTAAGTAGGCAAGGTTATGGTTATGGTTCAAGATAATCAAAAGAAGGAAAAAGGTAAAGATGGTAAGGGGATAAAGGCAAATGGACAAATGAGTAAAAAGGTAAGAAATAAATAAGGCAAAAGGGATAAAGGGATAAGTGGTGAAGAGGTAAATGGTTGAAAGGGATAAAAAAGAAAGGATTTAAAAAGTCAAAAATGGGTTAAGAAGTCCCATTTGGGTTGGTGAGTGTCCCATTTGGGTTAAGAAGTAAAAAATGGGTGCCCTTTGTCTTTCCCAAGGTAGGTATCATATTTTTAAGGTTAATTTCATATGTGAAGGCAAAATACATGTTTAATAATGGTCACTTAAGGGGAAATTTTCTGTATTTCAAGGGTGGGCCCTTGTGATGCTTAAATGAGGTCATCAAGCACCTTGGAAAAGGGTCCAAAGTGGGGTATGATGTCTAAAATCAAGCCACCTCACTTATAAGCCATGTCACTTTCCATATCACCTCCAAAATCACCTTCTATGTCACATTAGATGTCACTTTCCATGTCACTTACCATTTCATCATGAATAGTGATAGTGGGTCCCACAATAAATAGTGATAGTGAATAGTACATTTGAATAGTAATTTTAGATAGTATTTTTGAATAGTATTATGTGAATATGAGAATAGTTATTTGGTTATGTTAAGAGGGTTTTTCATGGTTTAATAAGGTTTATGGGGGGTCTTGAGGCATTTAGTCATCAAAAACTACAAGTGTGCAGTTTTCTAGTATATACATATAGAATTATAAGACATAGTTATAAAATTGGACAAATTAATAGAAAACTTGAAGAAATAAGAAGAAAACACATTAAAATGAGTATGAAAAAAATATAAATGTTAAATTAAAGATGATAAGTGTGAAAATGATAAAATAGATATAAAAAATGTTAAAATAAGGAGCAAAAATGCTAGGTATTAAAGAAAAAGGTTAAGCAAATGAATAAATAGGATTTTAGCATAGAATAGTCCAAAAAATAAAATTAAGGAAGATTTTTTTTCATGTTTTAATTAGATTAAAATTATTTTTATGATGATAGATACAGTTAACATTATATTAATTTTATATGTTTGTATGAGGTATTACTAGTATTGGTGACATGAGAGTGGAGACCTAGGGCTTTAGAGAAAATAACACTATTTAATAAGTATGAGTTTAGGGTATTAGAGGTTACATGGTTATCATACATAATGAATATGCCTAATATTTTAGTAGATAAGTCTCTATTTATTACGCTAACTGAGATATGGCACATCAAGACTAGCACATTTCACCTACTAACAGGTGAAATGACTACTACTCTAGAAGAAGTATATTAGATCCTAGGGATCCTAATATGAGGGAGAGATGTATACTAGGGTTAGAGTCCATCTAATATGACACTTTAAATTATATTTGGTGATGGTTTTATTTGATTAGTTATAGGAGGTGTATATATACTATATGCAGCTAGGTATAGATTCATTAATTATGGTACTCATGTCAGTTGTTAGTGGAATCATGTTACCTAACAAGAGTGAGAGGATATGTCCTATTTTATTGTTAGATATTATTTGGGATATGATGGATATGGGAGAGAAGTTCATATGGGGTACATGTGTACTTTCACACCTTTACAAGGATCTACATCATGTGGTATATATAGATGAGAAGGATATTGGACCTTTCACCCTATTACAGGTATAGTGCTGGGAGCGGATTGTAGTTGAGAGGATGATAGGTCATATGAGAACATATACATAGGATTAACCTATTTCCTAAATATTTAATATTATTATAGTCATTTTAAGGCCATATTTTGGAGAGCTAGAGTTTTATAAGAAAGTGATAGATGAGATAGGTGATGATTAGAACACCTAGAGATCATACAGGGAGATAGTCTTCTAGAAGACATAAAATGGATTATACATGGAATATATGATGACTAAGGGTTAAATTATTTAAATTAATGACTACATTATTGATATATGTCACTCTAATAGGGTGATGAGAGAGTTTGGAGTTAGATAGCATATCCTAGTTGGACCTCATATATTTACACAGGCAGTTAGAGAGAGAGCATAGTGGGGGATTACTATTGATCATAGGATAGCATAGAATAGTTGAACACACTTATATATATTGAAATGGATGGATAAAAGATATTTTATTGATATTGGAGTGGTTAATGGATATGCAGATTGGTGGGTTGGATAGTGGCTAATGAGACTTATATTTCCTTATATGCCTCTGTGCACTTGGACACATAAATTAGTACCTAGTTTAAATAGATATCCATAGCACACAAGACTCAAATCTCAAATTATGAGTGTGCTGATATTATAGAGGGAAGGGAGAAGAGGATGAGTTATAGGATAGGCTATAGAGGAAATCCATCTATAATAAGTGGAGATTATAGATGTAGAGGATGTAGAGATATTATTAGAGGTAGGTGTGGAGATAGGTAGAGATACCAAGATGAAATCTAATATAGAATATTTAGGTGGAGGGGAGACTCCTTTTGTGGTTATTGATGGTGATGGAGAGGGATATGGGGAGGATAAAATGATGAAACTAGTTCATGATACCTACATATAGAGAGGAGATAGGGTAGGACCATCATAGGTAGGGAGTTCACAAGATGATAAGAACTTGATTGACATATTACATGAGGATATCCATAATTTATATAGTGATATTATAGGATTACACAAAGAGGTGGATAGATTATAGGGGAGGTTCATAGTAGAGGTGGTTAGCTAGAACTAAGAGTAGATAATATTAAAAATCTATATAGTGAGGTAGATAAGTTACAGGTTGAGATAAAGAGGTTAGAGAGGGATGGTATGGCATTATTAGTTGGATTAGTTACACAAGATTTTGATACTCAAACATTGGATGATAAAACTGTGCCACATTAGTACATATAAGAGAGAGACATTGCATGGATAGAACTAGTAGAAGCTAGAGTTTTGATAGCATGAAAAGGATAGTTATCTACATTATATAGAGTTATGAGGTCCATGGAGTAGGATGTATATTGTAGGTGATTATATGAGGAGGCTATTCTATGCACATAGTGAGTATCATTACATAGAGAGTACTCAATTAGGGTGTCAATGTCATAGAGATTGATACAACTGATATAGTATGATAGGTTAATGGGATAGGTATCACATCACATCATAGGTCTTCCATAGATTATACCATGGTGTTATAAGATGAGTCCTAGGATAGATGTTCCATCTAAGGGTTAGGGGAAGACTTTATATAGTCTTGATCATGATGTATCAATGTACAAATATTTTTGAGATATATCATTATATAAACACATTCAATTTTGATATGTATATATACATGATTCATTTGGGATATGAGACTTTTATTATTTGTGATGTGATCAACATTATGGAATATTTATGGACTGCTATTATTTTTTACTTTCTATATGGTTTATGGGATCGATGGATAGACATAGTATCATTATGTTTCTTGTTTTTTAATTCAAACTAGCACATGTTAATTATTTTTAGTATTTGATTATGGTATATGAAATGTAGTATTTGTTATGGATGCATGTATAATTTAATATATATTTGTATTATGTTTAATTCTACTTTGAATTGTATTTTCATCATGAATAAGGATTGAGAAACCTAAATTTTAATGTAGTATATAACAAAATATCCCTGATGATACAAAATAATCATGATGAATGTTTATGTTTTAGGCAAAAGGACTTTTAAAATAATATTTTTTTTCAAATAAAGTGCATCATGAAATGGATAAATAATAACCACACTATAGTTTAATACACAAAATAATCTTGACACATGCAAACAAAAATCAAACTACTCAAAGTTCAAGATGTATAGTATATAGTGCATCATGAGATATATAGTCACAATAAATTATAACACAAAATTATTTTGAGAACAAAACTTTTAAAATGAACATAAATGAGATATAAATAGTAAATAAGATAAATAAATATAAATTATTTAAGACAAATAAAGTAAAAAAAAGGATCACATAATGACTCAAGGCAAACAAGATTTAAATAAAAGAACCAAAAGAAGTTAAAATAATATGATTTAAATAAGATAAGTATGAATGGTTAAGATAAAAAGATTTAATAACAAAAATGGTTAAGGATGATAAAATAAAATAACCAATCAATGGTTAAGGATAAGAAAATAAAATATCCCTTCCGATGGTGGTGACTCATGCTTCAGGTGATGCTTGACCTTGCCCAGTAATAATGGTAGTGTCCAAGAATGGGGCATAAATGTTGTTGAATCTCAACTTAGTGGATAACAACAGAAAGTATGAGGTGTCTCTAGAATCATAAGCATTATGGAATGATTAGGTCATTGGTTTAGCTCTATGGTCAAAGGTAGAATTAGGGTAGAGTAGGATACCTTCAGAGGGGAAGGGTTTCATACCAATTTCAAAGCCATTGGTTTCCTCGAAGGTAGCAACTAAAGGGAGAGTTTATCAAAAGCTAGTGGGAGGCAGTATTTTGAATTCAACCAAGTTAGATTTGGAGGTCGTGAATTTGGTGACCGGTTTCTTGAAGGATCAATTGAGGGTAGGGAATCTCATTGTGGTCAATTTGAAAGGAAAAACCCTAGAGTAGATTTTGGATAGCAAAGAATGGTATTTGGAGAGGGGTTTGATTTATCACTTTGATAGATTCTAGTCATCCCTTTCAAATTTGCATAAATGGCTT
The DNA here is from genome assembly GCA_037957365.1 of Torreya grandis. Taxonomy (NCBI): domain Eukaryota; kingdom Viridiplantae; phylum Streptophyta; class Pinopsida; order Cupressales; family Taxaceae; genus Torreya; species Torreya grandis. The sequence continues at coordinate 3,376,053 of JARHVA010000278.1, forward strand.
TCATTTTTTTGGAGGTTACTATTGATTGGGGATATGGAAATTTATCCATGTGCAAAAGGCTTTTTTATTGTTGATTTTGATAATTCATTCGATCATAATAAGATTTTTAAAGAAAAAAGTTGGAAAATAAATAATCATTTTCTATTGTTAAAACCCTAGTTTCTAAATTTTAATACATTAACTAAAAATCTCTCAATTTTCTTGATTTGGGTTAGGCTACTATATCCCCCTTTCTAATTTTGGAACAAATCTAGTCTTAGAGTTATTGGTAGATCTTTGGGGAAGTTGTTGTAAATTAATGCCTCTTCATTTGATTTTTATTGGATAACATATGCTAGATTATTAGTTTGTTTATATATTTCAAAGGATTTACTAGAGAAGATTGAATTAAATGCTGAAGAGAGGTACTGGTCTTAATCCATTGATTTTGAAGGAATTCTATTTAGATGCAAAAATTGCTTTCAATTGGGCCCTGTTTTAGCCTCTTATCCCAAATCTAAAAGGAAATTAGTGTCATCCTAGGGGGAGGAAGTCAAATAAGATTTTTTGATAGTGAAGCCTATAAACATTCATGGATTGAATTTTGATAAATTATTAGAGTCTTCTTCATAAAAGAATTTAGAGAATAGTAAAAAATCAGTGGTGCTCTCCTCTTCAAATGATAAGATCAATGGATCTAGTGAGAAGAGTGATTGGGACCTATATAATAAGAATCAAGTAGATAAAGGTAATGATGAAAAATTAGGTGGTGTGGAAGGTTGAGTCTCAGACAAAATGAGTAATCAAGAAGAATGGCAAATTATTAGAAAAAGAAAGAAAGGATGCACTTTTCCAAAATATCCTGAAAGGACTATGAGTTCCCATGGATGATGGAAGAGGTCTTAATAGTAAGGTGTGAATATAGGTGCTGAAAGTTATTCTATTTTAACTTTTAGTTTTTTATTTCTTTTTTTTAGCATTATACCTTATTGGTTATTCTTTTAAGCCAAGATTTTTTTGTTTTTGGAAGTTTGATGATTCTGGGCCAGTGACCCAATTTTTCCCTAATATCGAACAAAAAAATAAAATAAAATAATCAATCGATGATTAAAGAAAAGAAGAGAAAATAACCAATCAATGGTTAAGGATAAGAAGTGTTGAGTGAAAATAACCAAAAATTTCTAAATTAAAATATAAATAAGATGAAAACAAAACACAAATGAAAATAACAAACTAGTAACCAACATATAAAAGACACAACAAAAGACTTGACATCCTAAGTGAGGGTTGAGACATTTGGTATCCAAGATCCAGGATAATAGTTAAAAAACCAATGAAGTAGGAAGAGGAATGCATGAATTGAAAACAAATCCATGCTTATGGAAATGGATGATCGGGATGACAATGGCTGAGTTGACATTAGAGAACATATGTATCTAAGTATTGCCTACATAATCCACCCTAGACAAAGTCCATTTGGAGATATCAGGCCAGATGTAGTTCTCTCAATATGGGAAATGATGAGAAAATAGTGATTGATGAAGTGTCATATGGTGATAATGTTTGAAGTTTTTAGTTTTTAATGAATAGATGTGTGATTATCCCTCCCAATAAATATGAGTGAATGAGTTTGGAAGCTATCTAACATGGTAGACATTAATTATGATAAGTGTTGATGTGTATTTTTGGATGCTTTGGTTTAAGATAGGTTTAAATAATTGTGAAAAAGATGGTTATATATAATATATTCATCTATCATGAGAAAGGACTTAGGTACACAAATATTAGGATTCAAACCTAAGCTAAAATGGGATAGGATGAGTGACAAAACAATTGACAAAGGACAATGTAAAAATATACAATGATAAATATAATAAGATGCCCCAAGTAACTAGGGTAAATATAGATAATGGATTACACATGTCACCAAAAAACTTGTTTTCACCATGATACTTGCCCACAATGCCAGTAAACTGGTTTTAACTTTTAGATCTTTTTTTTCATTTTTTTTTTGGCTTTTGATTTTTTTTTATTATTATTCTATTTTTTATTTTAAAATTTTTCTATTTTTTTTAACACTTAGGATATTAACAAAATAATATATAATGAATTATGCATATAATCTCTTCATGTGCATGACATTCATAGGCTCATCAATCTCCTCTCCATCTTCTGTGGCTAACTTATAAGCTCTTAATCCATACTTAGTAAAAATGATATACATGCCCAACCAATTAGGCTCGAACTTCCCTTTCTTCTCCCTTTTGTAATTTGTATTGCATGGGTTTTGTTTAAGAATAAGATCTCTAATTTTAAACTCCCTAGATTTTATCCACTTATTATAGCTACGATAGAGGTGATTGTGGTATACTTGCAAATGGTTTAAGACATTAAGTCATTTCTCATCTATAAGGTCAAGTATACTAAGGCATGAAGTATGATAGAATTATTCATAAATGATTTATTGTAGGGATATTTTTAAATATGGAATCTTGACTTATATGGATATAATAGACTCACTACCATATAAAATGGAATAAGGGGTTGCCCCTATAGGCGGTATGCCTAAAAGATAGGATAAAGCTATGTGTGCCAGTCCTGACCAACTTCATTGAAAACTCATTTAAGTATGTGGAGAATGATTTCATCATTTTCCTTAGCTTATGCATTTCCTTATGGGTATTAGGGAGTGGACCATTTGTGCTTTATATGATAGTTTTGGTAAAGAGATTTAACTTCTTTAATTTTGAATGATTTTCCATTATTAGGTATAATAGTGGAATGGATACCAAAGTGATAGAAAATTTGGTTTAGGATGAAATTAGATATTTTCTTTCTAGTAACATATGTAAGGGGCATTGCCTCAACCTACATGGTAAAGTACGCAGTTACTATAATAATGTGTTTGTGACCATCAAATGAATTAGGATTGATCTTTCTAATGACCTTAAACCCCCATGTGGAGAATGCCCAAGGTGTGGTAATAGGCTGAAAAGAGTATGAAGGGATATGTATATGGTCACCATGTTTTTTATAAGGTATACACTTTTTAACACAAGCACATGAATCATATTCCATGGTAGGCCAACAATAACCTACACATAAAAGCTTCTTGGCTACGACTATGCCACTAGAATGTACACCTCAAATTCCCTCATTAATTTATAATGTATATTTGATGCATACACATATCTCATCCATCATCATAGATCTGATTTATACCTTAAAATTTTCTCTATCCTCTTATTTTACTTAGTTCATGCAGATACTTTTGATTGAATATTGACACTGTTGATCAATTTTCCTTTGCTTGGTACCTAACCCTCTTTACAAACATAGTACTCTTTTATATCTTGAATACCTATCATCCTTCATGTCTATTTACACTCTTCATATACTTATCATTGATCTCATTTTCTCATACACACTCTTCAAGACTCCATTTTTTATTCTTGATTCAAACTTACTCATTCTCACATATAGATTCATAGCTCTAAAAGCCATGATTCCATGGTTCTCGTATTCCTATGAGGGATCATATGGCCATTAAAATACATATTTTAACTCCCATACATATCCAATCCAATAACTCAATATGTAATCAAGAAATCTCACACAACTCACTCTTTCATATTTAAGGCATCTTCCTTATATCCTTATTTGAGGACAAATATTAATGGTATGAACCATATAAAAAAATTATATTGAAAAAAAACATTTTAAGATACAATTTATCCTCTTTCAACTCCACCTAAATTTTTAGGTCACCATTCATAATGGAAGTACTTTTTCTCTCACTTCTTGTCAATTAGGTCTTTTTAGGCCTATTCTAATGACACAGGCCTGGTGACTGTACTATATGATCAAATACTAACTCAAAAAGTCCAAATAATTTATACCATGCCAAATAACATAATATCACAAATATTCTTGATATTTTTATGGTGGATACAAAAGTTATTTTAGTTACAAGATTAAACCCAAAGTCTAGGTTTCCATAGGCCTGTAGGTGGTGGAGAGCATAAAAATGTGATAGTTTGAATTTTGAACCACTTTAAATTCATATAATACTTTGATTATTTTTTTACTATCTCCCCTTAGCTTATCCAATAGTTATTTCTCTTTGATCAATCACTATAAATCTCCAACAAACACTTTTATATAATTCTGAGTGCATATATGGACTATATGTGAAGGTTTTTTGAATCTTGAACTTCAAATGGATCACTAAGATTTAAAATGGATAAAAAATATCTATTAAATATTCTAACATATTGAATATAACCTTTAAAAACTTCCAAAAAAATTTAATAATCTTCAAAATACCTTGGTAGCCCTACTTCTCGACCGTGAGAACACAAAATTCTCTCAAATGGGATTGTGTGAGTCTATATAGAAGTTTGAGTTTAATTATGAACTATAAAGTTGATTATTTATAGAATAAATAATATTAAAACACTATAATATTCTCTCAACACCTCAAAAAATTTAATTAAACTCACAATAAACTTTTCATTAACTTTTCTTCTTGTCTGTGCAAAATTAAACTTTCAAAGCTTGTACCCTTAAACCTATGTATAGGTGATAAATAGCACACTATATTAAAATAATAAATGATTAAAATCCATTACTATCAATTAATTCCACAAATTCTCTCAAAAACATTATTTTATTCCTTGATCACATTGTTCTTACAACATACAAAACACAAAATTTTCACAAAGGTAGAGTTCTTCATCACATCTTGATCTTTATTAGAACTCTCACCCATATTATTTAAATTTATAATCTTATATTAATAACCTAATACCACACACTAAATCATTTTATGCATTTATAACCTTTTATTATGCCAAACAAGCAAGAAAACTCTCCTACAAGGCCATTCCCACATAGGGTGGCAGTTACATTTTGCATGTTTCTTGGATTGCATTGTTTTATTATGACTTGTACATCAGAATACCAATTAAACACCTTCCTAGGACATTTTAGGAACATTTATTAACATTAATAAAAAAAAAAAATCATTAAACACCTCATAAATCTAATTCTAAATTCAATTTTTCAAATCTTACATTTTGGTAGGAAACTTCAAATAACTAAGAAACACACACTTATAAGATACTCAATGAATAAAACATAGCCTAAGGTACCCTATAATAAATATAACACCTAAATAAAACTAAAATATCCATAATGAAACTCTTAAACACATTAATTTCTCATGTTGTCTCGTGATGCTCTGTATTAAGCTCCCTAAGTGGAAAAAATTGAGCTCTTACTCAAATGTAATTTGTCTAATTTATTACTTGATTTTAAATTATTCCTCCTATGATATATTGGGATCCTCTTGTTTTATCTCCTCTTATATTTCTCATTTATCCTCAATTGGTTCTTGAATCTTTGTCTTCTTGCCTTGTCTTATCTCTTTGACAATCATCCTCTATCTCCATGAAGTATATGACCTAATGTAATTATTTATTTTATTCATATTTCATATATTCCAAATCATATCATTCTTCCTCATACTTTACCTCTAATGGTTGGTTCTCATTATTTAATCTTGCTCTTAATCCATAGCTTTTTTCACCTTGATCATGATTTATTCATACACTCCTTATTGGTCTTGCTTCTCAATAATGCTCTCTTCTTTGTCCTCATATTCTAATAACTTCTTAAGCATCTTCACCCTTTCCATACTATCAATCATATCCTCTTTGGTTTCCTCTTCATGATACCACAACTTATTGATGAGCTCAGAATATGGCACATTATTGACATATTATTTCCCTCAATTCATCTCTCTAAGGATATTATCTTATGCAAAACATAGATTGTTAGATAGCTATTACATGGCAAGTATATATTTGTCTTATTTATATTAAACCAAAGACTAAATATTTACTTTGTCATTAATGTCTAATACATATCATGTTTTAGTGATTTTTTTTGTTAATAATATTCAAGAAGAAGACACATGTGATTTATAGTGAAAGTACAATTTTGATTTCCATCCAACAGAACTATGAACTCACATAGAATGAATTTATGGACTCTACAGGTCCATTTTTTTAACACTTTTGAGACGTGTGTTCATATGAGTACATGGGAGGACCAACACAAAATAGTAAAAAATCATCATGAATGTCATCTGTTTGAAGGATGGCACAGGCTTGTTTCTACAGACTCTATAGGCTTGTTTCTACAAACTCCATAGGCTTGTCTCTACAGACTCTGCAGGCTTGTTTCTACAAACTCCGCAGGCTCATTCCTACCTGTAATGACCTTAGAGTACAATTGATTACTTTTGTATAAGCAACTAAACATGGAATTGAAACCAGAAGTAATAAGTAACTAGAAATCAAAAATAGCAAATAATAGGAGATACGAGAAATAACCAATCTATATTAAACTCTTCCAGAAGGAAATACAATGAAGAAATCTCTCTCTTCTCACACCTTTCAGATGTACAGTAATTCTCCTTCAAGATTTCTCTCTCTCTCTCAATCAATTACAATCAATTCAATTATTGAATTGTATTCTAGCAGATCTTCTTGATCTTGCTCCCTTGCAGATCTACTTGATCTTGCACCCTACTTAGAATACTGCCCCATGGGTCTCTTAAATAGAATTGAAAGGAAACAATAATTAGAAAAATAGACTCAAGACTAATTTTAGTCTTTACATGCAAACTAATTATTCTCTTAAAAATAGCACTTCTGGAAATATCTAGAAATGCACAAAAGTCAGTGTCAGTTTCAAGATGACCGATGCTGACCGACCCCTAATCAATGTCAGTTGGTTCTGACCGATGTCGCCAATGCCAGTCGACCCCTAACCAATGTCAATTGGTTCTGACCTAAAGATGACCGATGTCAGTTATTGTGTAAACTTAGCAACCTCCACATTAGCTCATTAGTGAAGCTTTTAGCTCCACAACTCAACAATCTCCCACTTGGAGATAAATAGTTGCACCTATACCTGTACAACAACATCCTCTAAACATCTTTGGCTTGTTTCTCCCTCTTTAATTTCAATCTTGAAGACCAACAAAAATTGAATGAAGATTCAATTTCTCCTTTATTATCAGCTTTGTTAACATATCAGTAGGGTTCTTATCCATATGGATCTTTTCTAACTTCAACTGTCCATCCTCTAATACCTATCTAATGAAGTGGTACCTAAGCTGTATATGTTTGGTTCTTGAATGAAAGGTTGAATTCTTTGCCAAATAAAAATGCACTTTGACTATCACTATACAATCTACAACTCTCTTGCTCCTTTCCCAACTCTTCCATGAACCCAGTCATCCAAATCATTTCCTTGCTAGCCTCTATGACTGCAATGTATTCTACCTCTGTAGTAGACATGGCAAAAACCTTCTATAACTTTGAAATCTAGCTAACTATTGTCCCACCAACAGTGAACACATATCCTATGATGTTTCTCCTACCATCCAAGTCACCTGTCATATCCAAATATACATACCCATGTAGAGAAGTGTTTGACCCTCCATAGCATAAATGCCTACTGTTGGTCTCTCTCAGATATCTGAGAATTTACTGAACTGCTTTCTAGTGTTCCTTTACTGGATTGTCCATAAACTTGCTGACAACTCCCACTGCTTGGGCAATATCTTGTCTAGTACATACCAACCAAGCCTTATGTCTCATTTGTCCATTCTCTCCTTCCTTTAACATGTATACCCATTTGTTTTTTAGTGCTTTCTTTTTGGCTGGAAACTCAACCAAATCCCACGTATGGTTCTCTTCCAAGGAATCAATTTCCTCATTCATGCCATGCTCCCACTGTTTCCTAGATTCTATCTCCATTGCCTCATCAAAACTTTTTGGTTCTCCACCATCTATGAGCAACAAGTAGTATAAAGAAAGAGAATAATGAATTGGAGGTTTACTTACCCTTTCAAACCTCCTTATGTGAATTTGAGACTCATTCACAGCTTGTTGTCTGCCTAAATTTCTTTCTGATAGTGACCGATCTCGATCATCTCTGATCGATGTCAGTCCGCACCCGACCGATGTTGATTCCACCTGACTGATGCTGATTTCCACATGACCAATGTCAGTTTCCACCTGACTGACGTTGGTCTCCACCTGACCGACATTAGTTTTTGTGTTTTCTTGTGAGTGATGATTTTTACCTGTGAGCTCATTTTGGATCATAACCTCTTCCAAATCAAGAATGCCCTACTCAAAATTATTCAACCTCTTGAGCTGATCTCTGTACATCACCTTCTCATTGAAAACCACGTTAGAGCTTCTAATATTTTTTTTAGTTTCTAAATTCCACAATCGGAATCTGAAATCTCCAATACCATAACCAATGAAAGTGCACTGCATAGATTTAGCAACCAACTTCTTTCTATTTTATTTATCAATGTGCACAAAAGCTTCAGAAACAAAAACTCTAAGAAATGAAAGATATACCTTTTTACCTATCCAAGCCTCTTCTAGAATTCCACCATCCAGTGCAATAGAAGGTCCTTTGTTAATCAGGTAAACTATAGTATTTATAGCTTCTACCCAAAACTATAAGGGCAAACCAACATGCAACCTCATACTCCATGTACGCTCGATTATTGTTCTATTCATCTTTTAGCAACTCCATTTTTCTGAGGTGTCCTTAGAACCATCCTTTCCCTACGTATTCCACTCATAGAATAGTAACTATTGAATTTATTACTGTAGTACTCACCACCATTGTCAGATCTAAGGCACTTCAATCTCAAACCTGTTTCATTCTCAACCAAAGCTTCCATTTCTTAAATGTGTCAAAAACATCAGATTTCCTCTTTATGAAATAAACCCATACCTTTCTTGTAGCATAATCAATGAAAGAAACATAATAATGTGATCCTCCAATAGAAGCTACCTGAGCTGGTCCCCACACGTCTGTGTGAACAAGCTCCAACTTGTGCTTCTTCTTTGTTGACCCAGTTTTGAGAAACCTCACTTTCTTCTGTTTCCCAAAAATACAATGCTCACAGAAATCTAGATCTATACTTTTCAAATCTAAAAGCTTACCTTTTGACTTAAGAACATTTATTCCCTTCTCACTCATGTGACCAAGCCTACAGTGCCACAAGTTTGCATCTACATCTGAAGTAGATAAAATAGAAGGAGAATTATCAGTAATACAAGTAGATAGATAAAGTATACCTACTCTCTTACCTCTTACTAATACAAATGCACCCTTGGAAACTTTCCAAGATTCAGCTGTGAGAGTTATTGTGCAACTCTCATGACCCAACTTTTCTGCAAAAATCAGATTCCTCTTCAGGATGGGTACATGCATGACATCCTTCAACACCCATGTGTTACCATTCTACAATTTCAGCTGCACTTTTCATTTGCCAACAATTTTACAAGGCTCATCATCCCCTAAATAAACTTTTCTAAAATCTCCATGGACATAATCATTGAAAAATTCTCTATTTGGGGTTGCATGGAAAGAGGCACCAAAATCTAAAACCCATGATTCTACTTTATTATCCAAAGAAAATGTAAGAGCATCTTGTGTAATAATAACTACAACTTTTGCTTCTTTATTACCTTCATGCTGATTTTCTTTGTTATCTTTCAACCAGCAATCTTTCTTTGCATGCCCTTTCTTTCCATAATTCCAGTAGGTTATTCTTCCATTTTTGGATTTGGATCTAATTCCCATTTTTGACCTTGATTTCCCTTGCTTGCCCTTCTCTCTTTGCCTTCCCCTGCTTTCAACACTTAAAGCATTACCTGATGTTTCCCTTGTGCTTTTTCTACGAATTTCTTCATTCAAGATTACACTAACAACATCATCAACTTTCAAGATATTTGAAGTAGATGTAGTATTACTAATTGTCATTACCAAACTATGCTAACTTTTAGATAAAGAGCATAAGATTAAGAGAGCCTTAATTTCATCATCAAAAACTATTTTGACTAAATTTAACTAATTTACTATTACATGGAAATCATTAAGATGACAGATACAGATCCACCTTCCTGCATTTATAAATTAAATAATTGCTTCATAAGATATACCTTATTTGAAGTTGAGGATTTTTCATATAAATTTACCAAAGTATCCATTAACTACCATTTTTTTTGCCTGTGATAAGTTGGAAAACACAGAAGCTGTCAGGCTCAACCTTATAAATCCAAGAGCCTTTCTATCAAGAACATTCCATTCTTCATCTTCCATATATGTGGGCTTCCTTGAAACCCCACCCAACGGTAAATACAGATCTTTCTAATACATATAATCTTCAATCTGCATCCTCCATAATTGATAATTCTTGCCATTAAATTTCTCCATTCTTAGTTTACTTTCTTTTGCCATTACTTTACTTCCACTCAATCAAAAACTCCTATGAGTGACTTCTGTAATCAACAAACACTAACATTCTCTGATACCAGTTGTTAGTATATACACATAGCTCTGATACCACTTGTTAGGACCTTAGAGTACAATTGATTACTTTTGTATAAGCAACTAAACACGAAATTGAAACCAGAAGTAATAAGTAACTAGAAATCAGAAACACCAAATAATAGGAGATATGAGAAATAACCAATCTTTATTAAACTCTTCTAGAAGGAAATACATTGAAGAAATTTCTCTCTTCTCACACCTCTCAGATGTACAGTAATTCTCCTTCAAGAGTTCTCTCTCTTAATCAATTACAATCAATTCAATTATTGAATTGTATTCTAGTAGATCTTCTTGATCTTGCTCCTTTGCAGATCTACTTGATCTTGCACCCTACTTACAATACTACCCCATGGGTCTCTTAAATAGAATTGAAAGGAAACAATAATTATAAAAATAGGCTCAAGACTAATTTTAGTCTTTACATGCAAACTAACTATTTTCCTAAAAATAGCACTTCTAGAAATATCTAGAAATGCATAGAAGTCAGTGTCAGTCTAAAGATGACCGATGTCGGTCGACCCCTAACCGATGTCGATTGGTTCTGACTAATGTCGTCGATGTTGGTCGACCCCTAACCGATGTTGGTTGGTTTTGACCTGAAGATGACCGATGTTGGTTGCTGTGTAAACCAACAACCTCCACATTAGCTCATTAGTGAAGCTTTTAGCTCCACAACTCAACAATCTCCCACTTGGAGATAAACAGCTGCACCTATACCTATACAGCAACATCCTCTAAACATCTCTAGCTTGTTTCTCCCTCTTTAAGTTCAATCTTGAAGACCAACAAAAATTGAATGAAGATTCAACTTCTCATTTGTTACCAGTTTTGTTAACATATCAATAGGGTTCTTATCTCTATGAATCTTTTCCAGCTTCAACTGTCTATCTTCCAATACCTATCTAATGAAGCGGTACCTAAGTTGTGTATGTTTGGTTCTTGAATGAAAGACTGAATTACTTGCCAAATGAATTACACTTTGACTATCACTGTACAATCTGCAACTCTCTTACTCCTTTTCCAACTCTTCCATGAACCGAGTCATCCAAATCATTTCCTTGCTAGCCTCTATGTTTGCAATGTATTTTGCCTCTATAGTAGACAAGGCAACAACTTTCTGTAACTTTGAAATCTAGCTAATCATCATTCCACCAACAATGAACACATATCCTATGGTGCTTCTCCTACCATCCAAGTCACCTGCCATGTCCGAATCTACATACCCATGTAGAGAAGTGTTTGACCCTCCATAGCATAAATGCCTACTTTTGGTCCCTCTCAAATATCTGAGAATCCACTAAACTGCTTTCCAATGTTCCTTTCTTGGATTGGCCATAAACTTGCTGACAACTCCCACTGCTTGGGCAATATCTGGTCTAATACATACCAACCTGGCCTTATGTCTCATTTGTCCATTCTCTCCTTCCGTTAACCTGTATAACCATTTGTTTTTCAGTGATTTCTTTTTGGCTGGAAACTCAACCAAATCCCATGTATGGTTCTCTTTCAAGGAATCAATTTCCTCATTCATGCCATGCTCCCACTATTTCTTGGATTCTACCTGCATTGCCTCATCAAAACTTTTTGGTTCTCCACCATCAGTGAGAAACAAGTAGTATAAAGAAGAGGAATAAAAAATTGGAGGTTTACTTACCTTTTTAGACCTCCTTATGGGTATTTGAGACTCATTCATAGCTTTTTGTCTACCTAAATTTTCTTTTGATAGTGACCGATCTCGGTCATCTCTGATCGATGTCGATCTGCAGCCAACCGATGTTGATTCCACCTGATCGACACCAATTTCCACATGATCGACGTCGATTTCCACTTGACCGATGTCAGTCTCCACTTGACCGACGTTGGTTTTTATGTTTTCCTATGAGTGATGATTTTTACCTGTGAGCTCATTTTAGATCATAACCTCTTCCAAATCAAGATTGCCCTACTCAGAATTATTCAGCCTCTTGAGTTGATCACGGTACATCACCTTCTCATTGAAAACTTCATCACAGCTTCTAATAATTTTTTTAATTTCTAAATTCCACAATCATAATCTAAAATCTCCAAAACCATAACCAATGAAAGTGCACCGCATAGATTTAACATCTAGCTTCTTTCTATTTTCTTTATCAATGTGCAAAAAAGTTTTAGAACCAAAAACTCTGAGAAATGAAAGATCTACCTTTTTACCTATCCAAGCCTCTTCTAGAATTCCACCATCCAGTGTAGTAGAAGGTCCTTTGTTAATTAAGTAAACCACAGTATCTACAGCTTCTACCCAAAACTATAAGGGCAAACCAACATGCACCCTCATACTCTGTGTACGCTCCATTATTGTTCTATTCATCCTTTTAGCAACTCCATTTTGTTGAGGTGTCCTTGGAGCCATCCTTTCCCTACGTATTCCACTCATAGAATAGTAACTATTGAATTTATTGTTGCAATACTCACCACCATTGTCAGATCTAAGGCACTTCAATCTCAAACTTGTTTCATTCTCAACCAAAGCTTTCCATTTCTTAAATGTGTCAAAAATATCAAATTTTCTCTTTATGCAATAAACTCATACCTTTCTTGTAGTATCATCAATGAAAGAAACATAATACTGTGATCCTCTAATAGAAGCTACCTGATCTGGTCCCCACACGTCTGTATGAACAAGCTCCAACTTGTGCTTCTTCTTTGTTGACCAAGTTTTGAGAAACCTCACTTTCTTCTATCTCCTAAAAATACAATGCTCACAAAAATCTAGATCTATGCTTTTCAAATCTGAAAGCTTACCTTTTGACTTAAGAACATTCATTCCCTTCTCACTCATGTGACCAAGCTTACAGTGCCACAAATTTGCATCTACATCTGAAGTAGATAAAATAGGAAAATAATCAGTAATACAAGTAGATAGATAAAGTGTACCTACTCTCTTACCTCTTGCTAATACAAGAGCACCCTTGAAAACTTTCCAAGATTCATCTGTGAGAGTTACTGTGCAACTCTCATCACCCAAATTTTTTCTAGAAATCAAATTCTTCTTTAGGATGGGTACATGCATGACATCCTTCAACACCCATGTGTTGCCATTCTGCAATTTTAGCTGCACTTTTTCTTTGCCAACAATTTTACAAGGCTCATCATCCCCTAAATAAACTTTTCCAAAATCTCCATGGACATAATCATTGAAAAATTCTCTATTTGGGGTTGCATGGAAAGAGGCACCAGATTCTAAAACCCATGACTCTACTTTATTATCCAAAGAAAATGTAAGAGCATCCTGTGCAACAATACCTGCAACTTTTGCTTCTTTATTACCTTCATGCTGATTTTCTTTATTATCCTTCAACCAATAATCTTTTTTTGCATGCCCTTTCTTTCCACAATTCTAGCAAGTTATTCTTCCATTTCTGGATTTGGATCTACTTCCCATCTTTGACCTTGATTTTCCTTGCTTGCCCTTCTCTCTTTGCCTTCCCCTGCTTTCAACACTTAAAGCATTACCTGATGTTTTCCTTGTGCTTTTCCTGCGAATTTCTTCATTCAAGATTACACTAACAACACAATCAACTTTCAAGATATTTGAAGTAGATGCAGTATTACTAACTTCCATTACCAAACTATGCCAACTTTTAGGTAAAGAGCATAAGATTAAGAGAGCCTTAATTTCATCATCAAAAACTATTTTGACTAAATTTAACTGATTTATTATTGCATAGAAATCATTAAGATGACTAGATACAAATCCACCTTCCTGCATTTGCAGATTAAATAATTACTTCATAAGATATACCTTATTCAAAGCTGAGGGTTTTTCATATAAATTTGCTGAAGTATTCATTAACTCTACCGTTGTCTTTGCCTATGATAAGTTGGAAAACATAGAAGCTGCCAGGCTCAACCTTATAGATCCAAGAGCCTTTCTATCAAGAACATTCCATTCTTTATATTCCATATTTGTGGGCTTCCTTGAAACCCTACCCAACAGTAAATATAGATCTTTCTGATACAAATAATCTTCAATCTACATCCTCCATAATTGATGATTCTTGTCATTGAATTTCTCCATTCTTAGTTTACTTTCTTCTGCCATTGTTTTACTCCCACTCAATCAGAAACCCCTGTGAGTGAATTCTGTAATCAAAAAACACTAACACGCTTTGATACTAGTTGTTAGTGTATACACATAGCTCTGATACCACTTGTTAGGACCTTAGAGTATAATTGATTACTTTTCTATAAGTAATTAAACATGAAATTGAAACCAAAAGTAATAAGTAACTAGAAATCAAAAATAGTAAATAATAAGAGATACGAGAAACAACCAATCTATATTAAACTCTTTTAGAAGGAAATACAATGAGGAAATATCTCTCTTCTCACACCTCTCAGATGTACAGTAATTCTCCTTCAAGAATTCTCTCTCTCTCTCTCTCTCTCTCTCTCTCTCTCTCTCTCTCTCTCTCTCTCTCTCTCTCTCTCTCTCTCTCTCTCTCTCTCTCTCTCTCAATCAATTACAATCAATTCAATTACTGAATTGTATTCTAGCAGATCTTCTTGATCTTGCTCCCTTGCAGATCTACTTAATCTTGTACCCTACTCGCAATACTACCCCATGGGTCTCTTAAATAGAATTGAAAGGAAATAATAATTATAAAAATACACTCAAGACTAATTTTAGTCTTTACATGCAAACTAACTGTTCTCCTAAAAATAGCACTTCTAGAAACATCTAGAAACGCACAAAAGTCAATGTCATTCTGAAGATGACTGATGTCGGCTAACACCTAACCGATGTCAGTTGGTTCTGACCAATGATGTCGATGCCAGTCAACCCCTAACTAATGTCGATTGGTTCTGACCTGAAGATGACCGATGTCAATTACTGTGTAAACCCTGCAACCTCCACATTAGCTCATTAGTGAAACTTTTAGCTCCACAACTCAATAATCTCCCACTTGGAGATAAACAGTTACACCTGTACTTGTACAGCAACATCTTCTAAACATCTCTAGCTTGTTTCTCCCTCTTTAAGTTCAATCTTGAAGACCAACAAAAATTGAATGAAGATTTAACTTCTCCTTTGTTACTAGCTTTGTTAACATATCAGCAGGGTTCTTATCCATATGGATCTTTTCCAGCTTCAATTGTCCATCCTCCAACACCTGTCTAATGAAGTGGTACCTAAGCTATATATGTTTGGTTCTTAAATGAAAGGCTAAATTCTTTGCTAAATGAATTGCACTTTGACTATCAATTTATAATCTAAAACTCTCTTGCTCCTTTCCCAACTCTTCCATGAACTGAGTCATCCAAATTATTTCATTGCTAGCCTCTATGACTGCAATGAATTCTATCTCTATAGTAGACAAGGCAACAACCTTCTACAACTTTGAAATCTAGCTAACCACTGTTCCACCAACAATGAACACATATTCTATGGTGCTTCTCCTACCATCCAAGTCACCTACCATATTTGAATCTACATACCCATGTAGAGAAGTGTTTGACCCTCCATAGCATAAATGCCCACTACTGGTCCCTCTCAAATATCTGACAATCCACTGAACTATTTTCCAGTGTTCCTTTCCTAGATTGGCCATAAACTTGCTGACAACTCCCACTGCTTGGGCAATATCTTGTCTAGTACATACCAACCTGGCCTTATGTCTCATTTGTCTATTCTCTCTTTCCTTTAACCTGTATACCCATTTGTTTTTTAGTGCTTTCTTTTCAGTGGGAAACTCAACCAAATCCCATGTATGGTTCTCTTCCAAGGAATCAATTTTCTCATTCATGCCATGCTCTCACTATTTCCTAGATTCTACCTGCATTGCCTCATCAAAAAAAATTTGTTCTCCACCATCAGTGAGCTACAAGTAGTATAAAGAAGGGGAATAACGAATTAGAGGTTTACTTACCCTTTCAGACCTCCTTATGGGCATTTGAGACTCATTCATAGCTTATTTTCCACCCAAATTTCCTTTTGACAATGACCGATCCTAGTCATCTCTGATCGATGTCAGTCTGCACCTGACTGATGTCGATTCTACTTGACCGACATTGATTTCCACATGACCGATGTCAATTTCCACCTGATTGATGTTGATCTCCACCTGACTGATGTCAGTTTCTATGTTTTCTTGTGAGTGATGATTTTTACCGATGAGCTCATTTTGGATCATAACCTCTTCCAAATCAAGATTGCCCTACTCAAAATTATTCAGCCTCTTGAGATGATCACTGTACATCACCTTCTCATTGAAAACTACATCATGACTTCTAATAATTTTGTTAGTTTCTAAATTCCACAATCGGAATTCGAAATCTCTAAAACCATAACTAATGAAAGTGCACCACATAGATTTAGCATCCAGCTTCTTTCTATTTTCTTTATCAATGTGCACAAAAGCTTCAGAACCAAAAACTCTAAGAAATAAAAGATCTACCTTTTTACCTATCCAAGCCTCTTCTAAAATTCCACCATCTAGTGCAGTAGAAGGTCCTCTATTAATCAGATAAACCATAGTATCTACAGCTTCTACCCAAAATTGTAAGGGCAAACCAGCATGCAACCTCATACTCCGTGCACGCTCCATTATTGTTCTATTCATCTTTTTAGCAACTCTATTTTGTTGAGGTGTCCTTGGAACCATCCTTTCCCTATGTATTCCACTCATAGAATAGTAACTATTGAATTTATTGCTACAGTACTCATCACTATTGTCAGATCTAAGGTACTTCAATCTCAAACCTATTTTATTCTCAACCAAAGCTTTCCATTTTTTAAATGTGTCAAAAACATTAGATTTCCTCTTTATGTAATAAACCCATACCTTTCTTATAGCATCATCAATAAAAGAAACATAATATTGTGATCCTCTAATAGAAGTTACCTGAGATGGTCCCCACACATCTGTGTGAACAAGCTCCAACTTGTGCTTCTTCTTTGTTGACCCAATTTTGAGAAACCTCACTTTCTTCTATTTCCCAAAAATACAATGCTCACAAAAATCTAGATCTATGCTTTTCAAATTTAAAAGCTTACCTTTTGACTTAAGAACATTAATTCCCTTCTCACTCATGTGACCAAGCCTACAGTGCACAAGTTTGCATCTACATCTGAAGTAGATAAAATAGAAGGAGAATAATCAGTAATACAAGTAGATAGATAAAGTGTACTTACTCTCTTATCTCTTGCTAATACAAGTGCACCCTTGGAAACTTTCCAAGATTCAGCTGTGAGAGTTACTGTGCAACCCTCATCACCCAACTTTCTTGCAAAAATTAGATTCCTCTTTAGGATGGGTACATGCATGACATCCTTCAACACCCATGTGTTGTCATTCTGCAATTTCAGATGCACTTTTCCTTTGCCAACAATTTTACAAGGCTCATCATCCCCTAAATAAACTTTTCCGAAATCTCCATAGACATAATCATTGAAAAATTCTCTATTTGGGGTTGCATGAAAAGAGGCACCAAAATCTAAAACCCATGATTCTATTTTATTATCTAAAGAAAATGTAAGAGCATCCTATGCAACAATACCTGCAACTTTTGCTTCTTTATTACCTTCACGCTGATTTTCTTTGTTATCCTTTAACCAGCAATCTTTCTTTGCATGCCCTTTCTTTCCACAATTCTAGTAGGTTATTCTTCCATTTCTGGATTTGGATCTACTTCCCATCTTTGACCTTGATTTCCATTGCTTTCCCTTCTCTCTTTGCCTTCCCCTGCTTTAAACACTTAAAGCATTACCTGATGTTTTCCCTGTGTTTTTCCTATGAATTTCTTCATTCAAGATTACACTAACAACATCATCAACTTTCAAGATATTTGAAGCAGATGCAGTATTACTAACTGCCATTACCAAACTATGCCAACTTTCAGGTAAAGAGCATAAGATTAAGAAAGCCTTAATTTCATCATCAAAAACTATTTTCACTAAATTTAACTGATTTACTATTGCATGAAAATCATTAAGATGACTAGATATAGATCCACCTTCCTATATTTGTAAATTAAATAATTGCTTCATAAGATATACCTTATTTGAAGATAAGGGTTTTTCATATAAATTTGCAAAAATATCCATTAACTCTACCATTGTCTTTGTCTGTGATAAGTTGAAAAACATAGAAGCTGTCAGGCTCAACCTTATAGATCCAAGAGCCTTTCTATCAAGAACATTCCATTCTTCATCTTTCATATCTATGGGCTTCCTTTAAACCCCACCCAATGGTAAATACAGATCTTTTTGATACAGATAATCTTCAATCTGCATCCTCCATAATTGATAAATCTTGCCATTGAATTTCTCCATTCGTATTTTACTTTCTTCTGCCATTGCTTTACTCCCACTCAATCAGAAACCCCTGTGAGTGAATTCTATAATCAAAAAACACTAACACACTCTGATACTAGTTGTTACTGTATACACATAGCTCTGATACCACTTGTTAGGACCTTAGAGTATAATTGATTACTTTTCTATAAGAAACTAAACACGGAATTGAAACCAGAAGTAATAAGTAAGTAGAAATCAGAAACAACAAATAATAAGAGATAAAAGAAACAACTAATATGTATTAAACTCTTTCATAAAGAAATACAATGAAGAAATCTCTCTCTTCTCACACCTCTCAGATGTACAGTAATTCTCCTTCAAGAGTTTTCTCTCTCACTCAATTAATTACAATCAATTCAATTACTGAATTGTATTCTAGCAGATCTTCTTGATCTTGCTCCCTTGTAGATCTACTTGATCTTGCACCCTACTTACAATACTACCCCATGGGTCTCTTAAATAGAATTGAAAGGAAACAATAATTATAAAAATATACTCAAGACTAATTTTAGTCTTTACATGCAAACTAAATGTTCTCCTAAAAATAGCACTTCTGGAAATGTTTGGAAATGCACAAAAGTCGGTGTCATTCTGAAGATGACCGATGTCGGTTGGTTCTGACCAATGCCGCTGATGGTGGTCTAGCCCTAACTGATGTCAGTTGGTTTTGACCTGAAGATGACCAATGTCAGTTACTGTGTAAACCCAGCAACCTCCACATTAGCTCATTAGTGAAGTTTCTAGCTCCACAACTCAACACTACCAACTCTACAAGGTCAATTCCATGGATTGTATAAAGACAAAGCTATAAATGGGTAAGCTAGTGGCTAGATAAGATGAGAGAGAATCATTCCAACTGGAGTCAAATGAGGAAACTACTCACCCACTATTTTTTAGGATTTGCTTTTGATAAAGTTATATATATTTGGATCTTAGGACTATTATAGGATAGTATATCTATTTCATTAGAATAATTGGATCTCTTAGAAATCAAATATCCTATCTTTGGATGAGTATATCGACCAAAGAATCCTACCTCTTTGCATCTTATTTTGAGTTGATTGTATTATCATAAAATGTAAGACTTTTGTTATTAAAAAATATAATAGATGAAAGATACATACAAGCATATTACAAGTTTTAGATAGATTGTAATCATTTTAGTCTTATGAATTATCCATTTAGTTTCTAACAATGATTAATCTTTGTTCCTGAGTCTGAGAGGAGCAAGGGCCCACTCTCCTTAGAACCAGAAATTGTGTATGGTACTTATGTTATGTTATATTAACTCTTTGTTATAACTAATCAGAATCTTGATAATGTTTGCATTCATTCATAAAACATCAAAACAAATTCATAATTCAAAAGGCATTTTCTTAATCCAAAGTCATTTACTTTATAAGCAAAGTGTGTTTTCTTTTATAATAAATGTGTGAAGCAAATTTCCTTTTTAAGTTAAGCATCTCCATTGCCACGCAAGCGTAAATAGGAGTGTGATTTTACTTTCAAGAAAAAGAGTGGATTCATTTGATTAAATAGTTACATCTTTTCCTTTTCAGCAAAAGAGTGAATCAAGTAGTTTAAGACACATTTTTTTTATTAGTCAAAATTATAATAGAACCATCAAACACCCCCATAAGTAGACTTCTAGATATACCATCCTACACCTTACTGTAGATAGCTTTGGACACTAGTCCTAGTTGATAAGACATCAATTGAACATTGATTAAATGAGGAGTTGAATGACACTCGTCATTTTTAGCACCATTTCTAGGGACAAGGTGTTAGTAAGGTAATAATTATTAGTCTAGAGTGAAAAATGAAAAAAATTGTAAAAACCATAAAATCCCAAGAAAAAAAATCAATAAATTAATATACAATCCTAGAGAATCTAAAGGATGATTCATCCTAAAATTCCCACCAAGAACACAAGTTGAAACTCCTTCAACATGTATGAGTAGTGAACAAGAAGTTACGAGTGAAACTTATCTACAAGAATCTTTAAAAACTTGGATAAAAACTAGGCCATTGCCACAAGAAAGCCCCATAAGACAAATTCTTCAAGATCAATCTCTTATAGGAAGACATTATTTAGAAGTTTCCAAGGACTTAAAAGAAGCATTTTAAAAATCCATAGATGAAGAAAATTTTGAGAACTTTGAACAACCCATAACCGATACCACAAATATTCAGTGGGAAGATAATCCCAGCATTGAAACATCATTAGAAGAAGAAAATATGGATTTCCAACAAAATCCACAAAATCAGAACTTACAAAACTAGGAAGGACTTTTTTCTTTCCTATTGTTGCAAATCCTAATGATCAAACCCCCATGAAAAATATTTCACTAGCTAATCTACAAAATTTCTAGGGAAGATCTACAGAAGATCCTGATCAATTCCTATTTGAGTTTAAGGTGATATGTCAAACCTATGATTATACAACAGATAGCCAAAAATTAATTATTTCCCTCTACACTTAAAGATGCAGCTATAAGATGGTTCATGGGTTTACCTGGTGATGCTATTAGAACATGGGATGATATGGAGATAGAATTCTTAAACAAGTATCAAGATTACTACTGAGTATGAGAAAGAAAAGAGGATTTCTTCAAAATAAAATAGAATGAGGATGAATATTTAGAGGACTATTTGGATAGATTCATATTCACCCATAAAAGAAGTAATTATCTGCTCATTGAAGAATTTCAAAAATTAATTTTCTTAAAAGGGTTAGATGAAGATACTAGAGATGCTTTAAATCTGATGGGAGGTAGAGATATAAATAAGTTGGATTTTAATCATATTTCTAAGCTTTGTACCAACTACTCTCGAATAAAACATAGAATTAGGAGAGGAAGGTTTGGAAAATAATGAAGTGGGTAAGCTAATGAAATAATTTGCCATTCTAAAGATGGATAATCTGGTTACACTAAATAGTAATTTATATGGCCTTCAAGCTAAGACAAATGCAATAGAACCCTTAGCAATTTATTATCCTAAATACAGACAGAAACATGCCCTTAGAGACTACCCCTTAGATAAAACCAATGTTTCATCATGTGGGATCTATGATGCAATAGATCATGATACCAAACATTTCACCCTTCTGTATGTTTTAAAAAATTAAATGAAAACACAAGTCCAGTCCACTAAAGAAGTAAATTATATCCAAAGATAAAACTTTGCCCCACAAAACTAGGCTCAAGGATAGTTTAATGCAAGAAACCTAGTTAATCTATGGATGGCACCATGGAATGTTTTAGTTCCTTCACCTTTTTAGAATCAACCCCAAATTCCATCAATCTAAAATCTATGGGTAGGACAAGATTGGATGCCAACACCCCCATGAATGGTGCCATAGCCACAGCCACAACAATAATGGGTACCACAGCAATAATGGATGCCACAACAATATAAATAATGGAATCTACAGTGGAACCCACAACAACAATTCACCCAACCAAGAAGACCACTTTAATAGCAAGCTATAATGCCACTCCTAGTTATTTAGTAACAAGGACAAATCAATCAACCCTCAATGCCTACACAACCAATAGAAAATCTAAAAAATAAACAACCAGCACCTATTTATGTTAATGAAAAGGAAGAGATAATGAATTTTGGATTTATTGATTATTCAGACATACATTTAAGATTAGGGAAAACTATACAAAAACCTTTAGTTCTCATTTTTGAGATACCTGACGAAAAAAAAATAGAATCATCTCAATTAAATACTAGAGAAGCCAAAATCTAAATGAGCCCTAAAGCAAACAAAGAAAACACTACTACACCAGTAGTTATTTTTTTAAAAAGATTAAAATAAATTGATATTAAACCAGAATCAAACTTGGTCCATGAGTTGTAAAAGATCAATATTGAGGTACCCCTACTACAAGTTATTAGGGATATACTTGAATTGAACAAGATCACCAAAAACCTTTGTATCAAGACACCTAGGAGGAAAGCAAAATATCTAGGAACCATTCATGTTGACGGAAGAGTTACTAATTTATTAGCAAGAAAACTATTAGTTCCAAAATGTGCAGATCTAGGAAGCCCAATGATCATAGTCACAATCAGAGGTAAAACAATTCCTAACATCTTGGTAGATTTGGGAGTAGCAATTAATGTTATGACAAATGACACTCTCCATACATTGTCTCTTATGCGAATTCAACCCACAACTACCATTCTTCAAATGGTGGAAAATTTTGTAACTAAATCAAAAGGGACTATAGAAAATGTTGAAGTACTAATAGAGTCGTGGGAATATCTAATAGATTTCATGGTCTTGCAACCTAAAACAAAGAATCTAGAATATCTCATAATCTTAGGTAGACCATGGTTGGCTACTATAGCATCATTAAATGATTGTAGGTCAGGAGATATGACTATTTTTAATGGGTTAAAATCCAAATATATCTCTTTGTATCCTCCTGCAAAACAATCAAAAAATCACATACAAGAACTTTAGGTAGATGAATCAAACAACACATCAAACAAATTTTCCTTTTTAGCTATGATCACAATTAAAAAACACTTAGAATAATTGAATGGAGACATATACCTAGAATATACGTACTCTACCAGTGTGAAAGCTACGGACTATACTAGTCCAAAAGCTACAAACTCTACCAGTCTGGAATCTATAGACTCTGCCAGTCTAGAAACTATAGAGTACCTCAGTTTAGGATTATTGGGTTAGATAGAATATTATGAAACCTCCACTTCTAATTCTTCTATTGTTTCCTCACCATATGATCATGGATTGATTCAGGAAAGTGTGTGGAAATTGGTAGAATAATAGCAAACTCATTTTTTTAATGCATTTCATTGTTCTTTAGCAAGACTAATTCCTCCTAGAAAAGACTTTGTTGATAATGTAACCATGTTTCATAAGCTACTTCCTCATCCATGTCCTTTGAACTCATTTATTAGTGAATTCAAGCAAATAGAATCTAACTACCTAGGCAAAAAACCAATCATGGTATTATCTAGAAAGATTTTCAACATCAATAGTTGGTTAACAAATGAAGAGGAAGATCAACTCTTTGAAGTACTAGAAAGACATACCAAGGCTTTTACTTGAGATTATATCGACATGAAGGGAATTCACCCCCAGCATATGCACTCATCACATTTACATAGAATCTATCAAACCGTTCAGACAACCACAAAGAAGAATAAACCTAGCATTAAAAGAGAGTTAAAATAGAGATCCATAAATCGTTGGAAGTTGGGTTTATTTACCCCATCTCAGATAGCCAGTGGGTTTTACCCCTAGTAATTATGTCCAATAAAAATGGAAAATTAAGGGTATGTGTAGATTATTGAGAACTAAACAAATTAACACTAAGAGATTATTTTCCTCTACCTTTCATTGATCAAGTTCTTGACAACTTGGCAGGAAAAATATATTTTTCTTTCCTAGATGGGTTTAGTGGGTATAACCAGATAATGGTGGTAGTTGAAGATCAAATAAAACCACATTTACCTACCCTTGGGGAAATTTTTCTTACTGAGTACTCTTATTTTGACTCTATAATACTCCAATAACCTTCCAAATAGTAGTTCTAGCAATATTCTCTGGCCTTATAAATGATTGTGTTGAAGTATATATGGATGATTTCACTATTCATGGTGGAACTTATGAAGAGGCTCTTACCAACTTGGAAAGAGTATTGATCAAATGTGAAGAACATAAATTATCTTTGATCCATGAGAAATGTTTGTTGATGATGGATGAAGGAATAGTGTTGGGACACCATATTTCTGTAAAAGGCATTCAAGTAGATCCAAATAAGGTTGAAATAATCTCCAACTTACCCATCCTACAAAGAGTTTTTTGGGACATGTTGGTTACTACAGACGCTTCATAGATAATTTTAGCCAAATAGTTACCCCTATGTTTGCCTTACTTACAAAAGATAGTATATTTGAATGGAGTGATAGTTGTCAGTAGGTCTTTGAGACCATCAAAGATAAACTCATTGCTACTCTAGTATTGAGAGGACCAGATTAGACTCAGCCACTACATATATACACAAATGTTTCCAATACAAAAATAGGAGTAGTCCTTGGAAAAAAGGATGAATAGGATAACATGTATGCTATATATTATATTAGAAAAAATATGACACCTACTAAAAGAAACTACACCATAACTGAGAGGGAATTCCTAGATATAGTCTATGCAATTAACAAATTTATATACTACATAATAGGCTATAAGGTATTTGTCTATACAGACCATTCAACTATTAGATATCTTACCAACAAACCAATTGTGGGAGGTAGGATTATTAGATAGTTGTTGCTCTTACAAGAATTTATTTTTACTATTATAGATAAACTAGGGAAGTCTAATGTGGTTGCTAATTTCTTGTCAAGAATGAACACTACAGGTGAGGAAGAACTAGTCTTTCCAAATGAACAACTATTTGCTATTTCATCAAAATTTCTATGGTTTATTGATATAGCCAATTACCTCATCGTAGGGAAGTTTCCTCTACAATTTTCATAACAAGAAAATAAACATTTAATAAAAAAAAGTTATTTTAAATGGATTAATAGAATATTATTCAAACTTGGACTTGACCATGTGTTTCACAAGTGTGTGACAAATTTTGAAGCTTATGATATCATCAAAGCTTGTCATGATGAACCTAGAGGATTTCATTACTCAACTCAAAGAACTATACACGAAATCTTAGTAGTAAAATATTATTGGCCTCATCTTCATCAGCAAGTAAAAAGATATGTCAGACATTGTGATGCTTGTCAAAGAATTGGATAGCCTACTCTTTCAATAGAGATGCCTTTGCACCCTCATCCTCAATCAATTTTAGAACCATTTGAGAAATGGGTAATTGATTTTATAGGACTTGTGGATCCTCCTTCTAGAGGAAAAGAATATCTCCTAGTATGTACAGACTATGTGACCAAGTGGGTGGAAGTGGACATATTAACTCATGCAAGAGAAGAGATGGTAGCTGATTTCTTATATTTCAAAATCATAAAAGGATTTGGTGCTCCAAGGGAGATAGTCTCAGATCAAGTACCACAGTTCATGTCAAACATGATAAAGCACTTCATGTAAGTATATCAAACTTAACACAGAAAAACATCTCCATACCATCCACATGTTAATGGGCAAGTTGAAGTTACCAACAGAAAATTGGAAACCTTTTTAACCAAGATTGTTAATTCCAATACAAAGGATTGGGCAGATAAGGTACTAGAAGTTGTTTGGGCCTATAATACTAGGAAAATAATAACTAGATTTTTACCTTATGAATTGGTTTATGGTAAAAAGCCCTTATTCTCTGTTGAATTTGAATTAAAAACTTTGAAAATAGCTATAAAAGTAGGGATTAAATTATAAGAAACATAGAAAGAAAGACTCTTATAGCTTAATCAACTTGATGAGATGAGGATGGAAGCACTACAAAGAACTGAATTGGTATAATATCAAAGAAAATTTTGGCATGATTCACATATCAAGCAATAGAAGTTTCAAAAAGGAGATTGGTCACTGTTGTTTGATTCCAAATTTCAACAGTTTAAAGGAAAACTACAACGAGGAATTTGGGACCTTATCAGTTTGAGGAGGTTTGTGAAAATGGTTCTATTAAGCTAATACCTATTGATGATAGTAGAAGAGCTTTGTTAGTCAATGGACATAGATTGAAGCTTTATCAAAAACTTCTAATAAATAAGAATTTGTTCAATAGGTAAAATATCAAGTAGCCTTTCTGGATGACTCTACTTTTTCTAGGAAATCTAATTCAAATCAAGTAGTTGTTCTAGAGGACTCTGCTTCTTCCAAAGAACCTACTCCTTGATGATCCTGCATACAAATAAAATAAAATAAAAAAAAAACTAAAAAATATCAATAGTGAAAATACTTCTAGGGACACTATTGACAATGCATGCCCAAAAAACCAGCTTGTTGGCTGGCTATGCATTGCAAAAAGGGCTTTGGCTAGAAAACTAGCAATGGGTAGCCAAAGGGCAAAAAAAAACAAAATATATAAGAAAAAAAAGAGAATATCATCATGTCACTATGATTGGTCTTCTCCATGCAATAAAAGTTGTTCTTTTAACACCTATTGACTAATCCATGCAAACTTATTTGTGCAGGACAAATGGTGAGTAATGGATAAATCTAAGGTCAAAAGTAAGTGAGAAATATATTATATTTATTTATGTTTAGTTAACTAATTATCTTTGATTTAATTAATATTTATTCTACAGAGATGACCCAAACTTGAGCTTTCCAAAATAGAATGACATGACACATACCATAATGGATAAAAATGCAAACAAGATGGCAAAGGTGTATGTCTACTTCATGATGACCTATGCAGATTTGGTACAATCAATTACATCATCAATAATTATATTGATGGGACATCATAAAGGGGTTCTAAATGAAATGATAAATAGCTATCACCATCAAATTTCCATGTCATCATTTCATCCAATTTGTAATAATTTGACAAAATAGTTGGCACACTCCATAGAAATATGAGGTGTTGAACTGTATAAAGTAATCATGTCAAAATATGGACTCATGAAGCTATGGAGTTTCACACAAAATATTTCATTTTTATAGATTCTTAGTGATTATTGCCTATAGATTTCAATAGAAGCTGGTCTAAACCCTAATCTAAGTTAAATAAATAGAATTGTCTATAAATCTGAGTAGAAATGGGACAAAAAATGAGATCAGAGCCAAAGAATACAACAAAGCTTCACAAATACAAAGATTTTATGGTAGTATTTAGAGAAAATGGTTGGCTAACTTTCATTGAAAAGTTCTAGGGTTTCCACAAAATAATGGTAAGAGAATTCATCACTAATCTCACCCTTGAGTTTTTAGTTGTTAAAGGCATTATTATTCCTATTTCAACTCAAATTATAAGTCAAATCATACAAGTTCCAGAAGAGGGAATGAGAGTGATAGGTAGAATTCCATTTAATGATTTAATTATTCAGTTTAATGGTAATGCATAGACTGGGACTTTGTGTCTAATAGATTCTATAGAAAAATCAAAAGAGTTTAGTATAAATTCACTTCCTGACCCTTGGAAATCTATAGCCAAATGGATAATCAAGTATATAATTTATGAGGGGAAAAATAGTCTTTTAGGAGGAGAAGCTATGAAAATATTAATACACCTTAAGTATGGGAGGCAAAACCCTCATTACAAGATTAACCTCACATCCTTCTTATATGGTTCCCTTCAAATTATGACTACAACTCCTAATGTTTCTCTTAGGCACCATGGCCTTATTCACCTAATTATCCAACATCACTTCCTTCATCAAAGACAAGAGGTCTGGGAGGAATTTAAGAATAGTGTAACACAACAAATTCCAAATCTACCTGCACAAGAAACCTCAAATTTATCACAGGAACATTCATCTCCACCTACTGCATCAATTGAGAAAACAACTCTAAAGAAGAAATCACATGATGTAGTCTTAAAATAAATCCCTTCTTCTTTTTCTTTAAGAAGAATCACAAGGTCTCAAATCCCTGTAGTTTTAAGGTCCCCACAAGAACCTAAGAAATTTGTAGTGCAACTAATTCCCTTGTCAAAAAGAAAAAAAATTGAAATGAAAGGTTGCTACAGAACTTGAGAATACCGAGGGTTTGATAGTTGAAAAGGAAAGAC
This sequence comes from Torreya grandis, assembly GCA_037957365.1. Lineage (NCBI taxonomy): Eukaryota > Viridiplantae > Streptophyta > Pinopsida > Cupressales > Taxaceae > Torreya > Torreya grandis. The sequence continues at coordinate 3,404,496 of JARHVA010000278.1, forward strand.
AACCGAGTGTATCTTAGAGAGTGACCAAAAGAAGGAGAAGGTTAATTCTGATAGATGAAGATGAACAAGAGGCTACAGACATTTTGGATAGTCTTAAAAAGTTATCTCATTCCCCTATACATCAAAGTATCCCTGAAACTGTAGATGGTGAAGAAAATCCTTTCAAAAGGAACTCTCCAATCATAATAGAGGAGCCAATTCTAGGAGAAGAACCAATCATGGCAGAGGAATCAAGTATGACAGAACAACCATATGTTTTAGTTGAAACTACAAGGAATAAAGGAAAAACTATATGCACAAATGAAAAAGAAGAGTCACCTAATCTAAATGACCCTATTATGTAGTTAACCTTGAAGCTTTCTCAAGCTCAAGCTCTAGATAAACAACTAATATTGTTGACTTGATCAGTCAATTGTAGAATAAGGATCATCTCAACTCATTATTGGTGAAAAAAATGGACACAACATCTGCCAATCATGAAATAGAAGTTCATAGATTATAAGAAATAATAAAGCACTCTAAATATATGTATAAATCTGAAGAAGGAGAATAGGAGATTGTAGAGTTTGGTAAACTCTTCCAAAGCACCTTCTAATGTTGCACTTTCTCCTCCTAAGGTATTTGTTGATTGAAGTTGTCAAACAAGTTATCCAAGTAATCCTACCTTGCAAATGCTAAATCAAATTGAAGAAGAATATTCCATACTCAAATAGAAAAATTAAGTTATAACTTCTTCAAACAAAATATAGGAAAATGAAAAGAAAGAATTAGAAGCTAAGATTCAATATTTATAAGAAAATTTGTAGGATGCATGCAAATTAGGGGAATCTCTTTTGTCATGTAGGAATATTTCTCCTTCATATAGTTTGTTTTTATTTAAATAATTTTATAGATGGCAGCTTCTGAGGATCTTTTGTCATCTTCCTTACAAGATTTTATGGCCAACAACATTTTAGGAAATTTTCTATAGTGTTAAACCTGATCAGTAAGATTTTATTTATGAGTTTTATTTGCATGATTTGATCATAGGAGACCATGAGCACAATAATTTCTTGATAAACCTTCATGTAGGAGAAGTTAAATTGGGGGCATTGCATTCTACATTCAAAAATAAACTAGCATGGAAAAGCATATTTGAGGAGTATACAAATCATGCTAAGACTATAGGATTATGTATCAAACCAACCTTTCCTATCCCCAGATTGATCAAAAAGAATTTTAACTATGATTGTTTAAGAGATGAAGTTAAAACTAATTATTTACAAGCTTTATATAATTTTTCTATTTCTTTTGACTTGTTTTCAAGATAGATTTTTGATTCAGTGGTGACTGTAAGTGTGAAAAGGTGGGACCAACTTTCAGTGCCTCTTAGAAGATGAGAGGTTATGTCTCCAAATAAATTAAGATGGAGTATGAGGAGAGCTACGTCAATTTTGGAAATTTTAATAGAGGTAATAAACTTTAGGGGAGAAGAGAAATGGATTGGCATGAGATATAGACCCACTTTGTTGATTATACATATTCTAAGATAGTAGAGTTGGGACCACAATTAGAGGAGAAATTCAATACATGGAAAAAAATGATTCAATAACATCATGGGTTTACAAGCTATTTATACAAGCATATAATAGATGAATTTGATGACTATGATTTGAGTCAGAGTTTGGAAAGTAGATGCAAGAGCTACGAATGCAAATGAATGTTTACAATGGGACTTGAAAAAGGTAATGTCTAGGGGAGATGATGAGCTCATAATATGGCTCATTATTGACATGTTATTTCCCTCAATTCATCTCTCTAAGGATATTATCTTATACAAATTATAGATTGTTAGATAGTTATTCAATGGAAAGTAGATATTTGTCTTGTTTATATTGAACCAAAGACTAAAATTTTGCTTTATCATTAATGTCTAATACATATCATATTTTAGTGATTTTTTTTGTGAAGAATGCTCAGGAAGAAGACACAAGTGATGTATAGTGAAATTTCAATTTTGATCTCCATCCAGCAGAACTATGAACTCACATAGAATGAATCTACGGACACTGAAGGTCCATTTTTTTCACACTTTTAAGACAAGTGTGTTCATATGAGTACATGGGAGGACCAAAATGAAATAGTAAGAAATCATCATGAATGGCATCGCTTCAAATGATGGTGTAGGCTTGTTTCTACGAACTCTATAGGCTTGTTTCTATGGACTCCATAGGCTTGTCTCTACGGACTTCACAGGCTTGTTTCTACGGATTTTGTAGTCTCATTCCTACCAACTCTACAGGGTCAATTCCATGGATTTTTTAAAGACAAAGCTAAAAATGGGGAAGCTGGTAGCCAGATAAGATGAGAGGAAATCATTCTAGTTGGAGTCAAATGAAGAAAATACTCACTTTTTATTTTATAGGATTTGCTTTTGATAAAGTTGTATATATTTGGATCTTAGGACTATTATAGGATAGTATATCTATTTCATCAGAATAATTGGATCTCTTGGAAATCCAATCTCCTATCTTTGGATGAGTAGATCGACCAAGGAATCCTATCTCTTTGCATCCTATTTTGAGTTGATTGTATTAGCATAAAATGTAAGACTTTTGTTATTAAAAAAATAATAGATGAAAGATATGTATAAGCATATTACAAGTTTTAGATAGATTGTAATCATTTTAGTTTTATGAATTATCACTTTAGTTTCTAGCATTTATTAATATTTGTTCCTAAGTCTGAGAGGAGCAAGGGCCCACTCTCCTTAGAACCAAGAATTGTGTACAGTACTTATGTTATGTTATATTAACTCTTTGTTATAACTAATCATAATCTTGCTAATGTTTGCATTCATTCATAAAACATCAAAACAAATTCATAGTTTAAAAGGCATTTCCTTATTCCAAAGTCATTTCTTTTCTGATCAAAGTGTGTTTTCTTTTATATCAAACATGTGAATCAAATTTCCTTTTTAAGTTAAACATCTCCATTTCCACACAAGTGTAAATAGGAGTGCAATTTTACTTTCAAGAAAAAAAGTGGATTCATTTGATTTAATAGTTACATCTTTTCATTTTCAGAAAAAGAGTGAATCAAGTAGTTTAAGACACATTTTTTTCATTAGTCAAAGTTAGAATAGGACCATCAAACACCCACACAAGCATACTTCTAGATCTACCATCCTACACCTTACTGCAAACAGCTTTGGACACTAACCCTGGTTGATAAGACATCAATTGAACATTGATTAAATGAGGATTTGAATGACACTTGTCACTTCTCATGGTGAGTCTTATCATAGCCTCCTTTCTCATCTTGTAATGGCACCTCCTTGACCAATTTAGGTTCATCAAAACATAAAACTTCTTAAAAACATCTCATCCTACTATCATCATGCATACATTCAACCAACTCAGTTGCAACATTATCAATTGAATACATTGACTTCTTACCTTTATTTTTAATCATAAGCTTGTTCTCTTTCCAAATTACTTGTATCTCTCCTTCATAAGTCTTTGATCTTTAACTCTTGACATATTATTTGAGTTGGTTCTTAGAATATGGGTACCCTTTCTTTTCTCTATCCATGCTAACTTTTTATTACTCTTTCCTTGAATCATCTTTGGACTGATCTTGTCCTCTTTCAAACATGTATTCTTCATCAATTCACCTTATTTTGGAGTAACATAGTTGTCCTCCTATTTACCTTGATATATCGTGATCTCTTGTTCCTCATTTTTTTTTTCTATATATGATCATGAAGTGACTAAATATCCATACCTTCACCACCACACTTAGTACCTATCAAATTGCATTCATGAGACTTTATAGTCTTGTCAAGGACCTCGTGGTATTTTATATACTCTCTTGATTTGGTATTCGTATTTCAATCCTCTTTAGGCATCCATTTCATATCCTTGAGTTCCTTACCCTTTCCTCTTAACTTATGCTCTTTACTTACATCATTAGCTACCACTATTGGCTCCTTGATCAACTCAAATGACTCTATGCTTAGTTTGCCTTGGTTTTAAACTTTGTTTGGATCATCTTATACCCATACTTGTCCATATGTTTGGCTATAATTCATTATTTTATTTTGAGTTTTGGTCCTTGTATGACCTTAAAATTCATCTCCTTGAAGTGTTCCAATAGGAAACATGCTCATTATCTTTGACATCTTCTTTCCTTCATGTTGTAATCTTACCTCTAGCTTTTGTATGATACATTTTTTATTATATTCACTTTGACTTAATAACTCTAATAGGTCAACTTAATATTATTATATCAATCTTATCCATATCAACTCCTCTTCCTCATTGCACTCTTGCATAACTTATACTACAACTTGTAATTATGCTTCATCTCTATCTTATGTCAAGTTAGACACTCCTTCATACTCTTTTTGTATCCATCCTTATTGTTCCATGATGTATATTACCTTATCCAACACTAATTATATCTCTTGAGACCACATTGTTTCATGCCAATTTTTTATGCTTTCAATAGTTTTTCTAGGATAGATTTGGTCCTTTTCTCCATTTCTTATGACATGATCCAAAGTTTCCATCTCTATTTGTGATTGATCCCAACTCTCATAGATAAATGGTTGATCTTGTTTCTCATCTAAAAACTCTCCATCACCTACAAACTCTTGTTCAAATTCTTTGATTGATTCATGCAATAAAATTTCTAAATTTTGAGATTCATAACTCTTAAATCCATAATATTGATTCAACTTTGCTTATTCTACACCTTCCATGCAGCTTTATTCTTCTTGAAGATCTTCTCAAATTATTTCTCCTCTTTCAAGTTAACAAACCACTATACCTCTATACATGGCTGGCTAATCAGCTTCTTATTAAACATAAACATGTTGTTCATGCTTACTTTCATTCATGCTTTCAAATTTTATGTTTCCAAAATGGACTTCTTATTTCTTCATTTTTGTACATGCATTCACACATGACAATAAATCATAATATTGAAAAGTTTGAGGCTTGATCACCTTTATATTCTCCTTCATAGGTTGCTCTAGTTATTTCTTCTCATCCTCCTTCATGACTATATTATTATCCTCAAGGTGATACTCACCTTCCTCTTATCTACCAACTTGTTCATTACTCATGAACTTCTTCATCTCCTCCTTGAGCTGCCTACACAAAAACTTATTTTGATTCTCATTATCTCTCATGATAATCTTTATTCTCCTCTCCATGAGTAGCCTTATAATCCACTTAACTCTCTTATTTTTTCATTACCTATCCATACCATTTTACATCTTCTTCTTGCATGAGATACACCAATATCCTCATCCTTTCTAGCATTTGACCTATCTCACTCATCTCTACTTTAACAACCAACCCTTTTCTCTTTGGGTCTTCCTTATTATTTCTCTCATTATAATACTCTAACTCAGCCAAGCCCTTCCTCATTTTTTTCCTTGTCTATCTTCATATTATCACAAGCAAGTCTTTTTCACCTTATTTTGGTGTCTCAACCTAGGTTATCTCTTCTACCTAGTCTATTAACACTCTTGTCCAAGTCATTTTCACCTTTGAACTATAATTCTCTTATTAGATTTTTTCTCTTTTGATATGTTTTTAGCTCTCTTCTTAGGTTTGATCTACCAAAAAATCTTACCTTCTAAGTTTCCAAAACCTTTCTTCTTATCTTACTCATTATTGTAACCTTAATTAGCAACATTTAACAACCTCAAATAGCAAACTTTTAATACTCAAAATTCATAAACTTTCTAAGAACTTACCTACTCTAATACCACTTGATGTATATTTGATGCCTACACATACCTCGTCCATCATCCTGGCTCTTATTTCTATCTTAAATATTTTTCTATCCTTTGATTTTTCTTAATTCATGCAAGTAATTTTGATTGAATCTTGACACTCTTGATCAATGTTACTTTTCTTGGCACCTAAGTGTCTTTGAAAACATAGTACTCTTATCTCTCTTAAATACCTTTCATAATTCATTTCTCTATACACTTTGCATGTATTTATCTCCATCCTCATTATCTCATACACACTCTTCAAGACTTCATTCTTCATTCAAACTTACTCATTCTCACATATAGCTTCATAGCTCCTATTTCATGATTAAATTTTTATTATGTTATCATGAGGGATCATATTTCCATTCATATGAATATTTTAACTCCCATACACCTCCAATCCAATAACTCAATCTTCAAGCAAGAAATCTCACACAACTCACTCTATATTATTTAAGGCCTCTTCCTTGTAACCCTATTTTAGGATAAATCTTAATGGTATGAACCATATAAAAAATTTCTAGTCAAACCAAATACTTTTTTAGATACTATTTATCTTCTTTCAACTCCACATAAAGTTTTAGGCCACCATTCATAATGTAAGTACTTTTTATCTCACTCCTATCTTACCAATTAGGTCTCTTTAGGCCTATTCCAATGACATAGACCTAATGAACATATTGTACAATCAAGTACTGATTTAAAAACTTTAAAATATTTTATACCATGACAAATAACATATGATCACAAAGTTCCATGATATTTTTATGGTGAAAACAAAAATTATTTGAGTTGTAAGATTAAACCCTAGGTTTAGGTTTGCACAGGCCTGTAGGTGGTTGAGAGCATATAAAATGTGCTAGTTTGAATTTTAGAAAACTTTAAAAAAATATAATACATATATGAGGTATTTAATACCTCCCCTCAACTTTTCCAATATCTATTTATCCTTGATCAATCACTACATAGATCCAACAAATATTTTTACAAAATTCTAAGTGCATATATGGATTATGTGTGAATGTTATTTAACTCTTGCACTTAGAATGGATCACTAATATTTAAAAGTGATTAATAAAATATATTAAAAATTATACCATATTTATTAAAACCTATATAAACTTCCAACAAATCTTAACAATTTTTAAAGACCTTGGCAGCCATGCTTCCTAACTATGAGATCATAAAATTCTCTCAAATGGGATTGTGTGAGTTTATATAGAAGTCTAAGTTTAATAATGAACTATATATTAGATTATATATATAATAAAAAATATTAAAATACTCCAATACCATCTCAAACCTTTGAATGAAACTCACAAGAAACTCTTCATTAACTTTCCTTATTGACTGTGCAAAATGGAACCTTCAAAGCTTGTACCCTTAAACCTATATATAAGTGAAAAATAAAACACTATATTAATATAATAAAAATAAATAATAACTCATTGTATACCATAAACCTCAAATAATTCCACAAATTCTCTCAAATACATTCTTTTATTCCTTGATCACATTGTTCTTACAACATTCAAAACATAGAATTTTCACAAAGGCATCTTCATCACATTTTGATCTTTATTATAACTATCCACCCATATTATTTTAAGTTATTATATTATATTAATAAATTAATAAAACTTACATTAACTCATTATATGCATTTATAACCTTTTATTATACCAAACAAGCAAGAAAACTCTCATACAAGGTTATTCCCACGTAGGGTGGCAGTTACATTTTGCATGTTTCTTGGCTTGAATTTATTTATTATTAATTTTAAATTATAATACCATTAAAAAACCTTATGGTGACCTTATATTACCATTTACCAACATTAATAAGCATTTGTATTTCATTCAACACCTCAACACACCTCACAAAGCTAATTCTAAATTCAATTTTTCAAATCTTACATTTTGGTAAGAAATTTCAAATGGCTAAGAAACACACACTTATAAGACTCTCAATGACTCCAAAATAACCTAAGGGTCCATAAAATACCTATAATACCAAAATAAAAATAAAATGGCCTTAATGAAACTCATAAACACATTAGTTTCTCATGTTGTCTCATGATGTTATGCATCAACTTCCCTAATGGCTAAAGTACCTTATTCAAAATTTAAATAGTGTATAAGTGTTCCATCATATGCCCTTAAATAAAATGTATTAAAAATAATTTTTTAGTGAGAGGTATGTTGGATAAATGGTTTTTTTTGGTTATTTGATTATTTAGGTGGAAGGGTGTTATCATGAAGATAGGCATATATATCAAAATACCAAGGAGAAGTGGGACCAACCACCTCTCAAACCATTTCAAAATAAAGCATGAGATAAGTTGGTATCATCAAGTAATTAAACAATATTTTTTTGTGTTTTGTGTTTTGTTTTTTGTGTTAAGATAAAGCAATGAACCAATGGTCACCATGGCGTATGTTTCCCTATTGTTGATTCATGGTATTTGTTTAAATTGGATAAATGCAAAAGACACTTTAATCTATCCACCATCTATTTATATGTAATTAACTTATCATCACAAGCTTGGAATTCATTATTTACTTAAATTATGATAATTTTAGAATCACCAAATATGAGAATATGTTGGATACCCCATTGAATAGATAGTTTGAGACCAACTATGAGAGTTGCATGCTCTACAATGTTATTGGTACAAGGAAACTCAATTATGAATACTTTGGGAATGCAAACCCCATCTAGTATGACTATTAAAATACCTTACATTTATCCATGGTTTTTTAAGGAACCATCAAATAATAATTTCCAAACTAGAGATTCATTGATAGATATTATTACTTCATCTGGAAATTCTACAACAAGAGATGCTTTACCTTTGAGAGGTGCTTCTACTAATGTATCTGCTAAGACCTATCCCTTAATTAATTTATGATTAACATACTCAATATAAAACTCACTAAGAATCATAACCCATTTAGCCATCCTTACTAATGGTATGGATAGAATATACTTGAGAGGGTCAATTTTTGCAGTGATTATAGTTTGATTATTGAGCATGTAATATCATAGTTTTTGTGAATCAAAAATAACTACGAGACATGCCTTTTCCATTTGAGAATAATTAATTTCATAAGATAACAAGTTCATACTTAAATAATTCACTACCATTTCTTTCCCACTTTCGTCATGTTGCACCAACAATGCCCCCAATACAAACTAATTAGCTTATATATAATAGAAAAGTCCAACTAGCAAAAGGTGTTATTAATACTAGTGGATTAGAAAGATAGTATTTAAGGTGATAAAATGCTATAATAAAATTCTTATTATAATTTAAAGAAGTGTATTTATTTAACAAAAATGTAAAATGTGACAAATATCTACAAGTTGTGATATGAAATACCTAATTTCTTGGATTTTACCTTGTAGACTTCAAAGCTATTTGAGATTTTTTGTTGTTGAAATAAAGGATCAACCTTTATACCATATTGTGAAATAATGAATCCCAATAAATTTATTAATGTCATTCCAAACACACACTTCTTAGGATTTAATCTCATTTTATATTCTCTCATTATTTTAAAGATGCGATGAAGTACATGTTGACCATTTTTCCCAATGGGCCAAAATATATCAACCCCCTATAGTTATAATCTTGTATAGGGGATTTTTATAATGTTATAGGGTTTTAATGGTGTTAAGTATTTGTAGGAGCAAGCCCAGAAAAGCCTAAGTTTACACTTAGGAAAATTTTACATTTTGGTTAAGTGTTAGAGTTCTCTCAAATAAATTGTTCCACACATTGTCTGCAATAAAAGTACAAGGCAAATTTCCCTTAGAGAAATTATTCCATTTTATTTGGATAAGTGTTATAATTATTTTGGGAAATTTGTTTCAAGTTTTTTGGCTAATCATTGGGAATTATTTCAAACATTTTGTTTGAAACAAAAGGCCCAAAGACATAAATTCTTATGACATTTTATTCACAATAAAATCCTAAAGGTCAATTCTTTCCGGAAGATTATTTGAACAATTTTATCAAAGGGTCATTCTTTAAAAAAGTGTCTTGATACAAAAGTTCTAAAGGGTCATTTTTTCATCAAAGTGTCCTATACAAAAGTCATGAAGGGTCACAAATGTTGTTCGAAAGCAAAAATCCTAAAGAGAATTTTTTTAACAAAAGCTACAAGGGCATGAATTATTTTAGGAAAAAAATTTCCAAATTTTGATTAAGGCATGGATTTCCTTTGGGAAAAAAATCCTATGATAATTTTTAATAAGACCAAATTCTTTCAGACCTTTTTTTTTAGGCAAAAGACTAAGTACTAATTCTTTCTAGGAAAGTGGTCGAGCAAAAAATCCCAAAGGCATGAATTCTTTAGGACATTTTGATTGAATCAAAATCTTTTTGAAAATAGCTAAGGACATAATTCTCTTAAACATTTTGTTCATAGTAAAAATCCCAATGACCTGAATTATTTCAGGATAAATATTCTATGAAAAATCTAAGTATGAATTCTTTTGGTAAAATTGTCCCATGATAATTTCCCCTAAGACCAATTTCTATCAAACATTTTATCTGTGAAAAAAGTCTCAAAGACTAATTCTTTTGAAGGAAATGTCTTGGCACAAGGCCTCAGTAAAATAGCCCAATACAAAAGTCCCAAATAAGCAAATTCTTTTTGGGAAATTATTTCACAATAATTTCCTTGAAAACATAATTACATTGGCCAATTTGTTTCAACAAAGTTGATCCAACAAGGTGGTAACATGTGCACAAACATTAAAATCAAGATTCGTAGTCATCTATTGGGGTTCAAATATTTATGGTCCTGTATAAATCTTTGACATTCCAATGGATGTCAATTTATATGTGTACAGACATCAAAATTGGGCCTCATGAAGTAGCCATTAGAGTCAAATTATGGGTCTAGACATATCTAATGGTCTGCATTACATCATTCATCTTGATCTGATAATGCAAGTGATTTAAAGGGTTAAAGAGCTTGAGAGGCCACCACGTGGTATAAGCATTTAAAATAGTATACTGATATAAAGATCTTGATATCAATGTGTGATTAATAAGTGGCATAAGCATTTTCAATCTAATAGAATATTGATGGAGCATCTTTAATCATGAAAATCAAGATCAACGGTGAGTGAGTGTCAAAGAGGTTAGTGAAACTTGAGTATAAATGCATAAGTGAAAAGTGGCACAAGTACATGGGTCCTGGTAGAGGATCTAAAAATCATATTCATTCATATCAGGTGGATCAACAAATCAAGATGAGTCAAAATATTAACGATCCAAGCTAGTTTTTTGATGACCAATCAAAGGAAGTAATCCCAAGTGACTTAGACAAAGGTTGACAAAGAAATTTTTGATGGGGTAAATTAAATAAAAGGCATGGAGTCATGTTTGATCATGGTCTAATTTATACTAGATCCAACATTATGAAGGATGCCACTGAGGTATACATGTAGACTTCAATGATTTCATTTCTAAGACCAACTGCATGAAAGGGACCCTTCTCTCCACTGTTGCATGTCACAAAAAATTAGTCAAGAGTCGTTTAGCATAGGGATAAAGATATAGTATATTGATCTAATTGAGATAACTATATTAAGGTTGGAATCCATCTTGTAACAACTTGATCCCACCATTGTAACCATTAGGGAAGATCAAAGAAGAAATAATGTAACTATACAACCACTTGAAGTGACTTAGATCAATCAAAAGGTTTGAATAAGCATATTTATTAGAGGTAATTGTAATTTTATTTCAAATGGATTTGTTCTCATTCAATTCCTTTTCTCATTTCCAAAATCCCTCTCTCTTGCTCTCCTTTTCTATATATATAGCCTTTGATCTATTGTTGAGTATCCCTCAGGCTAGTATGACTAAACTCTACCATAATTTGTATTATGCATCTACTAGAGTAATGAATAGATTAATTTTTTATTTTACTACTAATTTGTACTTAGTTTGTGTATTTTTATGATATGCAAAAGTGGTTATCATCTTCCCTTTGTAGGTCTAGGTTTAACCTAAGTGATAATAACCTTTCTTGTAGGTCATCTAGATTGTCTTAAGGTTGATTTCTCAGGTATAGAGTGGATAAATTAATTGTAAGTTCTTTCAATCAATCATTACCCTCATTTCCTTCTAGCCTAAGTTCATCAAATCAACCTATAGGTGAAACACTATTACTTAGAAATCATTGTATACATTACGTTAGTTCTATTCATAGTCTATTAGTGTGTTAATGAATTAATCTTGAGAGTGCATCCTTGAACATTCAATGCATAACCTCCTTTAGAGTATATTTTATTAATGAATTATTTAACTCTTTTCCCCATAAGTAATCATTTGGTATAAATAAGAGAATTTCAAGATACATTCAGGGAGCTAGCCCTTAAATCTAGAGGCTCATTTCCAATATAGGTACACCCACATACCTGGAAATGTTCCCATGTTGCCCAAATATATAAGAGGCTTGAACACACTCTTCTATGGTGAAATATTTGGTGACAAAAATTATGGCATGCCTAGTGGGACACATTATCTCCAAGACAACTTGTCAAGGTGAATGTTGGTCTTGACAACATCAACTATAAATTGGTGTGCTTCTCAACATTTGACAACTCTTTCATGGTAAATCTATTTTAAGGCCATTTATTTTCTTATAAATGTGATCTCATAATTCATGATTCTCACTAGGTCATCCTATGCTCTAACATCCAATCATATTAACCCAACCATTCAACTTGAAATTTCTCTTGTAATTTAGTATCCACAGTGTAATTTTCCCTTTGAAGAATGAGTATATTTTTCTAGAGAAGAAGAGGTTGAAGAGGCTAAACAAGTTGAAGATCTTGAAGAAGAATACATGGCTAGACCTCATGATTTCATTTCCTTTCATACTAATAATCCAATTCAAATTTTATTATATGATGTCATTCCTCCTAATTCCATGAAAGGTGTACCCACATTTAATGGTGAGAGTCATATCACACCTAGTGAGCACATTAGAGATGTTTCTAAATTTTGTAGTTTCCAAAATATTGTTTAAGAGAATATTACCATTAAAATCCTTCACATTCCCCTTAAAGGGAAGGCTCTTAATTAGTATAGGACTCTATAAAGTGGATGCATCACAATATGGGATGAGTTTGGAGTGTTGTTGACTTCTATATTTGGAAATGAAAGTGGTCATGCCTCTCTTATACACCATCTCAACGTGATAAAAAGGGGACCTAAAGAAATAATGCATGACTTTAATGAGATGTTCTTAAAGACTTATACTAGATTTCCTCTTCCTATGATGCCACCTAATATATTTTTATTCCCTACCTACTTGAGAGCCATTAGGATTGAAATTGTTATCATGCTTCAATCCATGGCTAGTTCCACCCTACCTGAGGCATATGAACTGGTTATCAAAGCTAAAAATAATTTCATCTAAGCTATAATATTTCCACCTAAGGTTTATATTCCTCCATTATCTCATGCTCCTGCTAATTCTCCATATGTGGCTCAAACTCTTAATGTTAATACTAAGTTCAAGGTTGCTCCTAGATAAGAAAAAATTAATGTTGATTGGAAAGCAAAGTTCCTTACCTTACAGGATAAAAATAGACAAGATAATATGTAATAAGTTTCCCATAAAAATCCTTACCCATATCATCAATAGTATGGTCAAAAATATAGAAGAAGAAGAGGCCAATGGTAGCCTAATCCCAATAGGCCTGCTAATGCATACAATCCTAACTCTGCCACTAAAGCAAGAAAGATGGTACCAGTTCATAGCAAATTGGTACAAGGAGAGGATTATTAGTAATACCAATTTATGGATGTAAATGAGAATGGAGATCAAGCTTTGGTGGCTCAAGGAGTTTGTACCCCACTCTTATCAAATTAGGATTGGCAACCTCAAGGAGAAATCTTCACCAATTTTCTAGTTGAAGATACTTTTATGCTAAATAAATAATCCTCTATTGTATAAAATACAAGGGCCAAGAATAAGTATTTAGGAGGTATAAAAAACATGCCCATAGGATCATCTAATCCTCCTACAAGATAATAAGACATAACTATAAGTTTGACAGTTCCAAAAACTTCTACATCTCTAGCAAGTCAACATATAGTAAGGTATGTTCCTATTCCTCAGGTTCTAAATAATTTTGTACCTAAAATATTCCAAGAGAAAGTAGGTATGTATTATTTTAAAAAAATATATTATTTTAATAACACTAAAACATCCATTTCTCTTTGGGACATTCTTCATATGCCTGGTTAAAAGGAACTCTTACAAAAATAGTTATCTACTATCCCTGCTAGTGTCTCACCCTCAAATCAAATTCATGGCCATTTTGCTCTTGAAAATTATCCTAGTACCATTTTTGAACCATACACTAGGGTTGAGAAACCTCCACCATTTTACCTCACGCTCATTATAGGTGACAAGTTGGTACACAGTTGCATAGTTGATAGTGGAGCTTCTACCTCTGTCATGCCCAAAGTTATAGCTGACAAGCTAGGCCTAAAATATGAGACACATAGCAAAGTGGTCCTTTAATTATATGGTACACCTTCCAATATAATAATAATGATAAAAGGCTTGAAGGTTTTCTTTCATAGTTGTCCTAGTTTTTCTATCTTCAAAGACATAGTTGTGGTTGATCTCCTAGATCATTTTACAATCTACCTATAAAGGGACTTCATAGCCAAGATAGGTGGTGTTAGGAATAAACCAAAAATTAATGTGAAAAAATTTCACAAAATCACAATAATAATATATATGAATAGAGTTTCAAAAATAATATAAATAAAAATGCAAAACAAGAAGACCAAATTTAATGTGGTTCACCCAATATGGGCTACATCCACCAAGAAACACTTGCTTGGATTTCATTACAAGCCATAAGAGTATAATTCACTCTCAGATCTTTCTTCTCACAATTACAATGCACAAATATTATTTGGATTTGCACTCAACAAATGTTCCTGAATTCCCACTTGAATTCACACACTCTGGTCTTCTTTCTAAAACCCTTTTTTTCTCATGATGTATTACCTATTAAATATCTATCTATACATAATACATCAACATAGTAGTTTTAAAAAATAATAGGTACCAAAACCATGGGCCAATTCAACCTAAAATGAAACCCTGGTAAGAATACATAAAGAGTATATAGTATATTTTAAATGTATAATATTTAAAATACATGGTAATCTAGAAATAGGATCCACAACACAACAGATTGTCTATCTCTTAGCTGACTAGTCTTTCTTGGCCTTCAGAACAAAGTAGGGGCAAAGGTGATAATTAGGATGCAACCTCTTTCAAGGTTCATATTAAACCTTACATTGATATAATTTATAATTTGAATTGTGTTGTTCATGAAGAAAAGGATCCTATTCTAGATGATGGCACTTCTTCCAAGCTTAAGGGCATTGTAAATTTATTTCTTGATGAATATGTTACTAACATTTATGAGAATTGTCCTTATGATCTTATATAGTAAATTGATCTAGGAGTATATTGTATACATGAAGGATTACTGGCACCTCTACTTGCCAAGGAAGAGGGTGAAGATGATGAGTTGTGGAAGATGTTTGTGGATGGTTCAAGAGGTAAAGTTGGTGTAGGGGATAGTGTTATGTTGGTCTCCCCATCTAAAAAATAGTATTATACTTCATATATATTTCATTTTATTTGTAATTTTAATTTGACTAATAATGAAGGTTTGATCCATGGCCTTCAATGGGTAAGGAGAAAATCAATCAAGAACTTACAAGTAAATAGAGATAGTGAATTGGTTGTGCATGCAGGTGAGGAAGGTGGTTGCTTCCAAGAAGCCTTTGCTTAAGTCATAAAAGCATATGGTATGGGATTTTCTTGAATAATTTAATGAATTCAATATTCAATCAACCCCAAGGGAATAGAATAGTCATGTTAATAGGCTAGCTACCATAAAAGCTCAATTTGATACTCCAACTACCATAGAAGAGGAGGGAAAATAGTCTCATATTAAGATCATTGTCCAAACTTTTGTAATTGATAATGAAGTTTCTTGGTAGGTATTTGATAGTGACAAACACATTGAATGCTTCTTGCAAAATTAGGCTAAGTTTTCTTCAAGGAATCAAAGGAGGCTCCAAGAATAGTTATGTGATCAGATTGTATAACTAAGAACCAATAAGATACCTAAGGGTTTGGTAACCTTAGAAATTATCTTCAATGATAATTATCAAAATAATAAGGAGAAAGTGAGTATATCTACAAAAGAGGATAATTATGAAAGAGTCTTGATCTTCAAAGACAAACTCCTCAAACTAGGTAAGGTATGTTCTACGTTATAGAAGTAAGCACTCATTGAGTTGTGTAGAGAGTTTCATGATATTTTTTTTTGGGAATATAATGAACTCAAAGGATTTGATCCTAACCTATCACACCATACCATTTATTTGAAACCTAAAGTTAAAATGGTTACATAGAATCAAAGACCCATTAACCCCAAGGTTAATCAACTCATGAGGTTAGAGCTTACCAAATTCCTTTAATCTAAGATAATATTTACCATCAATCACTCAAAATGGGTAGCTAACCTTGTGCTTGTTATAAATAATAATGGGAATACAATACTTTATGTATACTTTATGGATCTTAATAGAGTGTCACTCAAATATCACTATCTTCTACCCTCAATGGAGCAGATTTTGCAAATGGTTTCAAGTTCTCAATGTTTTTCTCTTATAGATGGATAATCAGGATATAGTAAATTTTATTAAATGAATATGATAAATTTAAGGTAGCCTTCACTACTAAATGGGGTAATTTTGATTATAATAATATGCCCTTTGGTCTGTCCAATGTTGATGCCACATTTTAAAGAGCAATGGACATGGCCTTTAAAGGTTTGATCAATAAGATGGTATTAGTTTATCTAGATGATATAACAGTGTTTTATAAGGATGATAATTAACATATGAAACACTTGAGGAAAGTGTTTGAAATATGTAGGAAGTATGGATTATCTATTCATCCAAAGAAGTGCATCTTTCTTGTTTATGAAGGTAAGATCTTAGGACATATTATTTTCAAAGATAGTTTGACTATTGATCCTAAGAGAATAAATGATATTTTAGGCTTATCATTTCCATTTCATAAGAAAAGTCTTCAAAGTTTCTTAGGAAAGATAAATTTTGTAAGGAGGTTCATACCTGGTTTTGCATCTTTGGTGAAACCTATCACAGTTATGCTTAGGAAGAACCAAGTCTTTTCTTGGACCAAATAGGGTAAGAGAAGTTTTGAAGCCATAAAGAAATAAATTATAGAATATCCTACTCTCATGAATCCTAATTTTACTAAATACTTCATGTTGTATTCACTTTCAAACCTTGATACTATATCAACCCTGTTGATGCAAAAGAATGATGAGGGTGTTGAGTATCCAATTACATTCTTTAGTCAAGGTTTAGAATATTATGAACTCAAGTACACCTTTATGGAGAAACAAGTCCTTATTTTTTTAATAGGACCAAATTATTTTAGACATATGGTTTCAAATAATAAGATTCATGTTATGGTCTCTCAT
Source organism: Torreya grandis (assembly GCA_037957365.1). Classification (NCBI taxonomy): domain Eukaryota; kingdom Viridiplantae; phylum Streptophyta; class Pinopsida; order Cupressales; family Taxaceae; genus Torreya; species Torreya grandis. Next base: position 3,421,852 of record JARHVA010000278.1, read on the forward strand.
CCTAGCACCAAAGAGTTTCTTTTGAGAAAAGATCTTAGTGAAAAGAGGGTAGGGTGGATCACTAAGGTAATGCAATATGATGTTGATATCAAAGAGACAAATTTGATAAGAGTTAAAGGCCTTTGTGGACATCTAACTTCAAATATTCATGAGTGAAAGGAAGAGGTTCTAGTTAATCATGATTGTTCCCAACCAGTTGGTTCATTGCCTCCTCAAAGTTGGACATAGGATGTGATTATATTTCTTTAAAATGGTGAGTAACCTAATAATATGATTAGATCACAAAGGAGATATTTTATATTTTAATCTATTCCATTTTGTATTTTTGATGGTGTGATTTTTAGGATGGAAATCAATGGTGTGTTATTGATATGCATTGATAATGATTAGTTTGGAGTGTAGCTTGAGAAGTTTCATGATGGGATAGTAGGAGGTCATTTCTCTCCAAAAATCATAGCTACCAAGATCATGAGGGCTGGTTATTATTGGCCTAGCCTCTTTAAATATTTCCATGCTTGGGTGAGAAGGTATGGATAATGTGATTTCTTTTTAGGAAAGCAAAATCTTTCAACTCTTCCTTTGAAGCCTATCCAAATTGATCAACCTTTCATGCAATGGGGTCTGGATTTCATTGGCATGATAAATCCCCCATCAAGTTCTGGTCATAAATGGATACTCATAACAACTAAATATTTTAAAATATGGGTTAAGGCAATAACATTGAAATAATCTAATGATAATTCTATCCCAAAGCTCTATGAAAGCATCATAACAATTTTTATCACTCCTTATACTATTATTTCAGATAATGCTCTTGTTTTTATGGGTGCTAAGATAATTAATTAGGAAAATAGTAATTGTATATTTTGAGTAATTCATCTAACTATTACCCTCAAGGTAATGGGTTAGATAAATTTACGAACAAGAACCTGATTAGAATCATCAAGAGAACCTTGGATCATAAGCAAATATCTTGACACACTAAATTGAAGATATCTTTGTGAGATGATAGGATAATTCCCAAGAGTTCAATATGTAATTCTCCTTTCATGACTATCTATGGAAGGGAATATAGGTTGTCTATCTCTCAAGACTTTCCTACCTTAGATTTATCACAACAACTAAAGTTGCTTGAGAACACTCCAATAGAGGTGAGATTGATCAAATTAGTGGATTTACAAGAGACTAGAGATAGATCTCATCAAGATATGGAGAATCATCAAGTATTAATGAAGAGGTCTTTTAATAAGAAGGAAACTCTAAGATTATTTCAAGAAGGTGACATAGTCTTGAAATGGGATGAAGATAGAGCAAAACTAGGGAGGCATACCAAATTTGATACCCTATGGAGCAAACTGTATCTCATGACCAAGTGCAAGAAAATCAACTCTTTTTAGTTATCAAAGATAAATGGAGAAGATTTTCATATCCATATGAATGGGATACATCTGAAACCCTACTATTGAAAGCTAAAAGTCAATTTTGTAAATATTAGGTTAGGTGTGTGTTTCCTTTCTTATTGTGTTATGTCCCAATAAGTGTTTTTGAAGCACATGTGTGTTTCTATTTTGTGTTTTGTTCTTATTAGTTTCTATTATTTGGTGTGTTGTAAAGTTAATTTATATATCCAACCTATATACGTGTGACTCAATAGCCTAATAGATAGGACTAGGCAACTAGTCATGGCATAGAAAGTATGCCACCCTTGGGAAATCACCAAATATGTTAACCATTTTTTCCCGCAAGATAAAATAGATCAACCCCCTATAGTCAAAATCTTGTATAGGGGATTTTTATAATGTTATAGAGTTTTCATGGTGCTAAGAAGTTGTAGGAGCAAGTCCAACAAAGACTAAGTTTACACTTAGTAAATTTTCAACTTTTGGCTAAGTGTTAGAGTTATCTCAGAGAAATTGTTTCACACATTGCCCATAACAAAAGTAAAAGGCATAATTCCCTTAGATAAATTATGTCAATTTATTTGGCTAAGTGTTGGAATTTTTTTAGGAATTTTTTTTCAAGTTTTTTGGCTAAGTGTCAAGAATTTTTTTAGACATTTTGTCTAAAATAAAAGGCCTGAAGACATGAATTCTTATAACCATTTTATCCAAAATAAAATATTAAAGGTCATTTATTTTAGGAAAATTATCTAAATTTTTTTCCCAATGGGTCATTCTTCAGCAAAGTGTCCCAATACAAAAGTTCTGAAGGGTCATTTTTTAGTAAAGTATCCTATACAAAAATCTTAAAGGGTCACACATGTCATTTAAAAGCAAAGGGCCTGAAGATAAAAACTATGAGAAAAGGTACAAGCACACAAATTCTTTCAATAAAAATGTTTCCAAAATTTGGATAAGGTATGGATTTCCTTCAGGGAAAATGTTTCGTGACAACTTTTTTGAAGACAAAATTCTTTCAGACTTTTTGTCTGAGGCAAAAGACTAAGTATTAATTCTTTTAGGGAAACTAGTCAAGTATATAATCCCAAAGGCATGAATTATTTTAGATATTTTGTCCATCTCAAAAGGTCCATGAAAATAACTAAGTCCATAATTCTATCAAACATTTTATCTATAGTAAAAAGCTCAATGACCTGAATTATTTTGGGAAAAAATTTTGTAGAAAAACTAAGTATGAATTATTTTGGGAAAATTGTCCCATGATAATTTACCCAAATACCAATTTCTCTCAGACATTTTATCCATGATAAAATTCTTGAAGACCAATTATTTTGAAGGAAATGTCTTAGAACAAGGGTCGAGGAAAATAGCCTAATGCAAAAGTCCTGAATAAGAAAATTATTTTATGGAAATTGTTCCACAATAATTTCCATAAAGACATAATTACATCAGCCAATTTGTTTCAATAAATGTTGGATCCCATTTTGATAAATTACATGGACCATGCCAACTAGACCAATCTTAGTACAAGTCAACTATTGGAGTGATTATTCCTCTTTTTTAAATTTTGATGCTAACTAGAGAATTCATCATGGATCTTACACTAGCTAGTAGGTGGTTACGTAGCACTGACTTACATAAAGACATCCCTACCAAGGCTTATACATTGTGGCTTGAGAAACATAGATGTCAAAGAGTAGAGTAGGTGAGATATCAACCCCTCAATGATAGATCAGCATACGACATGTGCTCATCCACCCTGGACAACATAGTAGAGCTAATGGACCCATGATATCTCATCACTTAGCACACACCCATTTAACTTGGCAAGGAGACTCCCTTTCACCTATAAAAGGAGACTCACATTTGAAGACAAGAAGGTGATGAAGTGCAGTGAAGCTCTAGAAAAATAGAGATCAGACCATTAGTACTTTTTAGTATGCATATAGTAGTTTAGAGAGTTGAATGTATAGCCCAAGCTCGCATGTGAGCCACTGGGCATGAATAGAGTTAAGAAGAGTGTATTCTCTAGTTCTTTATATTAAAATTTATTACTAAACTATGAGTTAATGATAAATGAAGTATTGTTCCATGTTGTCATAATTTTCATAATGTTATTCTTGTGGGTTAGTTTAATTTGAGTAATGTTGTAGCTATTTGTTTGAATGTATTATGAGATGGAGGTTTTTCTTATGTTTTTAATGCCATCATTGTGCCATATAGTGACCTCAGCTCACCTATAAATCCACTAAGTGTCAAACTAAAATGCACCAAGGCTCCAATACCTATGCCTAGGGCTATACCCTAAGGATGAGTGATTGAATCCAAGCCTTACCTATGATTTGTCTAAGTACCTAAACCACCTTATGTTATCCTTTTTCCTAGCTTATGCCGCTAAGAGCTCCACCTAGCCAGTTATGAACTTGCACCTTAGGACTTGGGCCACTAAAAAGGCTTACACCTATTGAGCTTAATTTGAAGTAATTAGCACTAAAAGGCCACCTAAACCCATTTGGTCAATGACTAATTCCCATTGAACCCCAAGTTGTGCCATGTTGTAACTAACCCAACATAAGCTCAGTCCCTTCATTGTTGCACTTTAGGTGAATGCAAAAATCTTAAAATTTATGTAAAATTGATGCCAGTACCCTAGCATGATTAAATGTTGTGTGATAGACCTTGTTATGATCATGCCTAAATCTATCAAGTCTATAACTGACTTGGTATGATAACTAAGTTCTTAACCAAGCATGAAGCTAACCTAGTGAACTTTTATACAACATTTTATTTTTATTATTGAGACTCATGTTGTATTTTATTGTTATAATAGTGCAATAGTGTGATGCTCTGACTATCACTCAAGAACATTGAGCACTAGCTTAAGCAAGTGGAGGATAGTTTCATGTAGAAGCATCTTATATGCAAAGGGTAAGAACTAAGGAAATGGGTGCATGATAATTTGTATGATGTTATATATGAGGTGTTATTTTGTGAGCCAGATGAGCATGTGTACCAGTGTTTGGTCACCTATACTACCTCTAGAAAGCAAAGCCATAGCTAGTACCTCAAATGGACCATAGAGCACATAAAGAAGCTTGAGCACCTTGATGAATTTTAGACATGAGTTGTGGACAAGTGGTGGATTGGTGTGTTGAATAGATACATGTTGGAGTTCATAGTTTTGATATTATCATGCCTAGAAGAAGTACAGTATGAGTTTATTCATGAACCAAAAGGTGCATTCATAAGAGGGATCAACGTGTATGAGCAAATACATAAGGTGAGAAAGGGAAGTGTAGGTAAGGTGTAATGGAAGAAGAACAACAACCTAACACCTAAGAGCTCTGATGGCTAAACTATAGTGAATGAACTCATAGGCTTATGGAGGATCTGGAACTTAGAAGTGTTGAGAGGACCTATAACAAGAAATAAGGGCATGGGGAAGGATCCTTTAAATTTTAGTAGCATGAAGAGATAGAAGAAAAAGTAATATATTGAACTCAATAGTTGGGTGTAGGATGTAGTACATTCCTACAAGATGTAGTGCTTGAGAATGTGCTAAAATCACTTACCCCTTTTGAACCTAAAATGTAAGCTCATGCACTAGATTCCCCATTAAAATACATAATAATGTTAACTAAATCTATTATCGACATTATCTTTGATAGGATTTAAGCTTTGGATCAAGAGTTTGTGATTGAGTAAGTGATTCCCTATGAGGAGTTGAGTGAGGATATGGTCAATCTAGCAAGCACCAATCCAAGAACCATGAACCTAGGTGTAAGTATTCTTATGAAGATAAGGTCAGCTATGTTGACTAGGGAATAGCCCATAAGAAATGGCATGGTACCATAAGTAAGTGGTACTACATCGACAAGTTTGACATTGAAACTGACAATGTCAAGATAAACACCCTTACCTACAATTGGAGTCACTTGAGGGCCACATCCAATATAGATACAAGGGGGGTAGGCACCTTAGAACTAGACACTACCCCCTCAAAAGCAAACTACAAGATGGTAATCCACTTGCCCAAATATCATGGTGTATATAATGTTATAGAGCATGTGCTAAGGTGTGAATTACAATGGCACACTTGGGGCATCACTTAGACTGAGTTTAAGGCAACTCATTTTGTGACCACCCTACTAGATCACACCCATATCTAGTATTAAAAGTTTGATCTAAACCAAGATATGGTTGACTATAGTGTGTTGAAGGAATCCTTCTTAAAAGAGTTTGACATCCCTAAATTTGAGTATTAGAGCATCGTGGTTCTCAAATAAATTAACTAGGGGTTATCTGAGAGTGTGCACATGTATGATGCATGGTTTAAAACTCTTCTCTCTAAGATTTCATATGATATTCACCCCTTCCAAAACATAAAATGGTTTTTTTGGGTCCTTCTAGTGCCATTCAAATGTACAATATCTATGAAGACCTTCATATACCCTTATAAAGTACTTGAAGCCACACTCTAGGTTGAGGTGGTAGGTAGCACTAATATAGGGATCAAATTATTTATCGAGGCACATATTATGTCAATGGATTATTAGATATAAAAGTTGATTGTTGGCTTGATGCATGACACTCACACTGGATTATGGTGCATTTACTATGAGATGAAGGGGCATAACAAGAATAATTTCCTATGAATAAATATTTGCACCCTCCATCTCAACTATGAATTTTGTCATGGGCCACATGACTCTTGAAACTATCCCTTGTTACAATTTTCAAGTCAAGTGAATACCACCATTTATTATAAAATGTGTGATGCTTATATGCATTCAATATAAAATTATAGATTCATCAATGAGATGTACCAAAACATGGAAAGAAGCATGAGGTAGGTGATGACATCAGGTAGTCATCAGGAAGGCTATGAATAGAATAATATGAGTTATGTGAACCAATGAGGCATGCATGGGTGAGGAGGAGGATGTGGTAGAGTAATATTCCCAACATGATTGTGATACACATACAAGTTGACTAAACATTATCAGTGTGATTTCTCCATGCACCTAATGTATGGGTATTATGATGATCATATGAAGGTAAGGAATACCCAAACCTATACAAAAATTAACCCAATGATGGCCTAGTGTAGATAGATGTACTGCAATGGTTAGGTGTGATTCTAAAGAGGAAAAATGGGCCCCTAAACCATAATAGACTCATAAAGAGCTAACCAAAGTATAGGCCACAATAAGGAGTAGGTTCACCACACAACCACCTACTATGTCGAACCAAGATCTATGCTCAGAGTATGAAAAATTAAGCTACATTGAGTGTGTAACATGGCCAGAGCCAAAATCTACACCGTACCCTAGCCCTACATGGTAGAAGGACATCTCATAGTAAATCATGAGCATGATACATAATTTTCAAGGCAAAATTCATTTGGCCAGAGACTTAGAGGCATAGGCCACCGCTTTGCACAAGAAGTAAGATCATCAAAATGTTGAGGTATAGGAGTTAACCGAGATCCTACACCTATTAAAAACTAAAGGGGTGCTTTCCATACTAAAATATTTTCTTCTAAATCATGTAAGGAAAGAACCAGCATAATAGGTTGAATCTCAAGTGATAGAGGTTATAGTTCCAAACATAGAGTAGGCATGTGAATTTAGGCATACTCAAAACACTGAGTATGACCAAGAATTATTGATAAATTCCACCACTAATAGATGGTTAGTTTATGAAATATTAGTAGATATAGGCACTAAGGTCAATATTCTGACCAAAAATGCCTAAGATAAGATGGGGTAGCCACCCTTGAAGTCCTCACCTCATATGTTATTCATGGATAAAAAACCCCAAGCATAATTGATTTAGATCTTAAAGGGCACCATCGTAGATATTATGGGCACTGAGTTCTATGCCAACTTTGAGGTCATCGAGTTGGCAGAACAAGACAACTATCTCACACTCTTGGGAAGGCCATTATGTTATGCAAACAATGTAGACATGTGCTTTAAGAAGCACTATATGACTTTTGAGAATATAAAATAGAGGGTGGTGATCCCTCTTTCAAGTGACCAAGGGCCCCCATACATAGAAAGTTTTGACCTCAAGGATGAGATCAACCACATCTATAACATCACAGTGTGAGGGGCCAAGAATCTCAACCCAAATGACCAAGGTGTGCTCAAATGGGAGGATGGGTAATCAGCTTCTGATATAACTAATGTTACCTATGAGAAATAGGTCAAAGAGGCCTATGAGATCACTAGCCAAAGGTGGTACCTAGTGCACGTAGCCAGACTAAGGCTAGCCAAGACAAGACCAATTAAGATTGAGCACCCAAGAAGAAATGGGTTCCTTGTACCTAAAAGGTAGAGAAAAGGGTGTTCTAACTAAGTATATGAAATCTTGTAGTGCTTTCAAAGTATGAAGGGAGTTAACCCATAAAAAAATATGTCCATGACATTGAATCCTGTGTCCCAAAGGAGATAGATTGAATGGTACACTAGCGCAAACCTTGAAAAGAACTACTACTCACTGGTGGGTAGTATAAAGACCTAACCTACCCACATGGAAAGATTTAAAGGTAGACATATGTACTATATTATACAAGATTAATGAGGATCTAGACATACCTACTTATGTTGGCAATTCTGACCCAATCATGCATGTGTGTCTTTGTCATGAAAATTGGATTGTCTATTGCAAGAATGCATCAAGAAGCCTATGGGTGCATGTCTTTTATAGGACATTGAAGGCTTGGGTGAAAGTGTGGTACATTGTAAATGAGACACCTCATGAGATAATAAATTATGATTTACTCAAGGAGAAGTTCATCTACACTTCATGGCAACTACAAGTCATTTGTATGGTAGTGTTTGAGGATACTATGATCTTAGAATAGTGCCTATAGGAGATGTTCAGGAAGAAAGGACTAGCACTCTTAAAATTCTTTAAAGATATGTCACTCAATAGTGACTCTAGCAAAGAATATGATGAGACTTGGAAAGATTAAAATTATAAGGCTCTAACAGGTAGATAAAAGCTTGTGTGCCTTGTGGATGATAATAACCTAGATAGTGAAGATATAATACCTCTTTGAATTGACACAATAGAGGGGAAAAGACAAGTTGAAGACTCTCGTCAAGATAAAAATGAACCCTATTATGTACCACTCAAGACCACTAAAGTAGACATCAATGTAGAAGGCATGATAAAGATCACCACTATAGGCAATTACTGGTCCAAGTTAGAGATGGCATGAATTGTAGACCTCCTACAAGAATATGACTTATACCTATGTAGCTACAAGGAAATAAAAAAATATAAAAATGATCATCAATTTGGTGGATGACATCATCTACCTAGTGCAAGAATCTAAATGGGTGATCTTGATGGTCATTAGCATCAATAAGGATGGGTGCATATAGATATTCATTGACTATAGGATGTTTAATTTAGATTGTGTCAATGACCCATTCCTAACCCCATTCATCGATGAGGTCTTGGATGGGGTTGCAAGCTATAAAATCTACACTTTCATTGATGGGTTTTTGGGCTACCATTAGGTGCAGATTAAGGAGGATAAACCTAAAATGACCTTTAAAACTAAATGGGCTTATTTCTCTTATAATTTGATACCCTTTGGACTCAATAATGTGCTATCTATATTATCTAGGTTAATGATCATTTCCTTCAAGGACTTTATCCATAAGTTCCTCTAAGTATATCTCGATGACTGGACTATGTATGGTATTGTAAAATACCACTATGATAATTTTTGCCTCATGTTGAGAGGTAAAAGTATCTCTATTTCTCTTAGAATCTGAAGAAGTACATCATCATAGCTTCATTTGGGACATTGCTTAGGCATATCATTTGTAAGGATGGTTTGTTTGTTGATCTAACAAAGATAGCCATAATAATCTAGCTCCAAACTCCCTCAATGTAGAAAGACATTCACACCTTTCTAATCCATTGTGACTACTATAGGAAGTTCATTTGGATCTATGAAAATATTTTGGCACATTTAGAGGAGCTCTTGTGTAAGGGTGGCCCATTCTACTAGGGCAAGGTGCAAGAGGAGGCCTTTGAAACACTAAAGCTAAAGTTATCTTATGTACTACTTTTATAATTTCTAAATTGGATGGCTCATTTCCATGTTCACATTGATGCTTCAAGCTCTGCCATTGGTGCCATATTGGCTCAACTAGGTAAAGGCAAGATAGACCACCCCATCTCCTTTGAAAGTAAAAAATTGATGTAGGCAGAGCATAATTACACCACCACTAAGCACAAGGAACTGGTAATGGTCTATGCCTTACAAAATTTAGGCAATGCATATTAACAAACCCATTCATATTTTTCATAGATCATGAGGAACTCAATTACCTCATGAACAAGCCTATTTTACATGAGCACATATGTATATGGATTGTTCTCTTCCAAGAGTTTTAGTTCTCCATTGTAGCTAAACTTAGGAAGTAGAACTTAGGGCTAGACCATTTATCTTGCATCAATTCTAGTGATGTGGTGGCACTAATTGAAGATGACATGTTGAATGCATAGATATATAGAGTCTAGTGAATCTTTAAATATCTAATAGATATTTTCACTTTCCTAACATCTAGGTTTTCACCCTAAGCCTTATACATTAAGGAAAAAAAACAACTCATGGTCTATGTTGACCCCTTCTAGCTCATTGAGGGGGAACTATACAAACTAAGTAGGGATAAAGTTATACATTAGTTTGTTTTAGAAAATGAATGAGACTCCATCCTAAAATAAGTATATGAGGGGATTGTTGTAGGCTATTACATTAGAGATGAAATAGCATAGAAGGTATTGTAGTCAGGCTTATAGTGGCCAAGCTTATTCTAAGATGCCAAGGAGTACACTAAGGCATGTGATATATGATAGTGCATTAGAAAGCCTAACCATCAGGATGAGATGCCTCACATTCCCATTCTTGCCTAAGCACCATTCAAAAAAATGGCCATTGACTTTATTGGGTCAATCACTCTCATAACATGGTATATAGGTGCAAGATACATTTTAGTGACCATTAACTATTTCACCAAGTGGGCCAAATCCATACCAACTAAAGACTACATAGTTGTGATAGTTGTATGCTTTATATAGGAAAACATCATAAGATGGTATGGGTGCCCATTGAGTCTGACTAGTGATAGGATCACTCATTTTATCAATGCAATAGTATGCATTCTTCTAATTGAATATATGGTGGTTTACCACAAGACCACCCCATATCATCCTCAAGCCAATGACTTATCTGAAGCCTTTAATAAAAAATTTAAAATGTGCTTGACATGGTTGCAAGGATTGGGATGATCAAGTTTCAATGGTATTTTAGGCATATTGCATGACCTACAAGCATTTGAAAAAGGATAAACCATTTCAACTAGTGTTTGGCACTAAAGTATATTTGCCTATGGAATTCATGGTGCCTTATTTATGCATTGCATGAATTGGTTAGTTAGATGACCAAAAATCTTTAAGTTCAAGGTTGGAATAATTGAAGCACCTGTATGAGAAGCACACCCAATCCAAGTGGAGTTAGCAAATTGAGAAAGTGCACCAAAAGTATTGACATGACAAGCATATAAAGCATAAGGAGTTAACTAAAGGAGAATAATTTTTTCTCTATGAATCCAAGTACTTCAAGCACCTAGGAAAGTTGTAAATATGGTGGATGGGTCCCTACATCATCCACCACATCTTGGAAACATGCACATGTAAGCTAAACATGTTGTCTGAAAAAATGCTTCTTGGTAATTTCAATGGTAACTGATTAAAACCATATAGTAAATAGGTTGGCATTTACACCATGAAAACACCAACTTCTTGGTCATTAGTTGATTTGAAATTGAGATAACCCAAATAAATTTTGGCACAAACCAAGCCATTCTTTTTCTTTTTTGTTTTATCCCTTATACAGTGTATAGTGGTAGTGAGTGGTGTATGGTGGGTGAATTAAGTTTTTGTATCAACACTTCACACATAATTCTAATTGAGTGAGTTGATAACTTGCACCAATAATCACATGAGGCTATACATCTAAGTAGTGGGTGTGTGAATCTTATTAGATACAATCAGAAGTAGATAGAGAGACATATTTGCAATATGGAAAGTGTAGACTATTTAAGGGCCCAAACACAAACCACTTTGGTTCTACCTTTATGCTTGAGTTATAAAAAGTGCATTGATTTATCTAGTGTTAGATACCCTTAAAGGCAAGAATTAAATAGGCCTAACATGGTTGAGCATAAGGTAGAGAGTGAAGATTCCCACTCAAAGTGCACAAGAGGATCAGATGAGAAACAAATTGATAGAGGGTAAACACAAGGAATTTGTATGGGGTAGGATAGGCTAAGGTAAGATGACATGAAATAAATTGACCAAGGAAGAAAATCCCACTTTAAATAGGACCACAGCTAGAAGATACTAGAAATAATGAGGCTAAATCAAACTCATATGAGCTGTTACACCTAGGTTACCATAATAAAGGTGAAGGTCATGCCAAGGATACATACATAGAAGGAAGTCATCTAATATAGCTAGCATCTACCTAGGAAGAAGTGGGAAGTGATCATTTGAACCACACATCACTTCACCAAAAAATCTATTAATATCATTTAATGAGGTGGTGGTGGTGGTAAAAAGACACACATTTAATGCATGTAGGATAGGATATTTTTGAAGATTTCATGGATTTTCATGTTTTCCTAGAAGATCAAGGAACTTACACCATTAAGCCTACATTAATGATGGTGGTTGACAAAATAAGGGTATAAACTAATCAATGGAAAACTTTCTTAGGTTACAAAGTTTACACTAAACCCAAACTTAGAGAAAAAAAAAGTAAGATACTAAAGATCCAAAGCGAGAAAGAACCCTATCATAGTGAGTAATTGAGTAACCCAAACACCTTAGAGTGAATAAAATCACAGAGAGAGGGATTATATCCATAATGAAGATAGTGTCAGGGCTTAGAATAAGATAATTGGTGTATATATTTGAATGTAACATGAAGCTTCTACCAGTCCACCATTAACATCTAATGAAGCTCAGAGCCAAACATACAGTCAAATATCCCACAACTACAAAAGCACTGGCCACTATTAGAGGTTTTAGTAAACCATACCTCCATAAGTTTAACACAATCCACTTTAATATGGTGAATAAGTGAATGGAATCAAGCTCTATATACTTGTAGTTGGAACCTAAGAGGGTTAGGATTGTAGAGGAAGAGATGACCACAAAGACCAAGTCATAACCATTCGAGGTAGTGAGCATCATAGATATTGATACCAAAGCACTAACTAAGCTATCCTATCAATATATGTAGTATCCCCTAAATTTTTAGGTAAGAAAAAGTTGACACTCTTTCATGCATAATTTACATCTAAAATAGTACAACCATTAGATGTCAAGGCATTTCCAAGACTTGGCATAGGACTAGATGGTGGATACGGGTGCAAGACCCTAGAAAGTGATGCCCTTTTTGATGTCTCATTTTGAGACAAGTTAAAAGATTCATGAGATACTAAACTATATGAGTTACCCTAATTTATAAAATTAGAGGAGCTCATCTAGTTCCTACTCTCATGCATCCATGAGGACTGCATCTACTTTGTGGGATGGTGCATGAAGATATCACCATAGCTAATCAAGAAGATAATTGGGCTAGTAGATGATAGATAGTACATCCACCAAATGATGGATGATGTCAAATAAGTGGATCACATCATGAAGTTTCTTAGCTACTTCAAGGGGGTTTTACATTCCCCATTAACAAGTGTAAGGACCCTAGCATGAGGGTGATGGTGCACCTCATAAGCTCTAAGTTGTGTCAAGGTGGATGGTGGATAGATGTCTTGAAGGCATACCTTTGTGTCACCTATCACATGGTGTAGGGTATCCAATTTAATATCATGCATTTCATTGTTGTATATTTGATCAAAAACACACTAGAATATCATAATTCCAAGGGGACCTTTAGGTGGGGCTCCATCCTCATCTTGATCATGATGGAGGGGATCAAGATTTTAGATGGGAGTGAAGATAATATATTTGTGTTCCTATAACACCATTAATCCATCATGTAAAAATATAATTATTACACCTACCCCACCACATTAAACCCCAAGTATAAGATGCACATTATGCACTAGAATAAGCATTACATAGAAGCCTTTGGATTAGATTGGCACATTCCCCAGGGGCTCCCTCAAAGTTAATTCAAGATGGTAATTTTTTCCATGATGTATCACTATTACATCATGTGCTTAACACTTAAGGATGGAAATAGGTTAGGATAGCTAAAGCTCCCCTTTGCCTTCTCAGTATAATACTTTAGGGATGTGCTACATAGGATCCCAAATGCACAACAAATGGACATTCTAGTTAAGGAACTGGGCACAAAAAGAAGGAAGCTGAGGCACAAGTTTCCCCATGTTGATGGAAGAGTGATTTAAGGTGAAGAAGATTCCTTAGATCAAATGAACATCAATCTTATTCAAGATGTCATAATTCTAGGCTTCATCCATAGGCTTTACTATGAGATAAAGCCTCAAAAGAAGGCTTCAAGCATCAGGTCAAGCACCAAGCAGGAAGAAGACCCCCAATCTAGATTATGGAGGAAGGATCCCTAGCACCCATTGAGAAGAAAAGGTATCCCTAGAAGGAGGGGAAACTCTATAGGAAATATAGGAGCTCCTAAAGCTCAAAATTACCTCAAAAAAGGAGACATCTTCCTTAAGATCCATCAAGAAGCACATACAGTCTATGCCAGAAACCTAACCCAACATAAAGAAGAAGAATGAGAAGTCCTAGATTTTGATGCCCAAGACAGTCCTCTCCAATATTGAGGAGGGAGAGGAGGAAAAGGAGTTGGAGGAATAATAAGGTGTGGTAGGCTCCTACATTGTGCTTGAGGATGGTGAGTCTTCATCAAGTGAAGGGACCCCCTCCCCACCACCTAAGATCAAACCAGAGAATCATAGAAAGAGGTTGAGGAAATTTGGCTTTAGTAAATCTGAAATTCAAAGGGCACAAGAGCTATAAGAATAAAAAGAAGAAATGACTAAGGTAGGAGTGCCTAAGAAAGTCATTAATATGGTGGAGGCCAAAGAACAAAGTTAGGAAGAGGAAAACAAGGTGTAAATGGAGGAAGGAGACACAAAATAAGAAAAGGGTAAGGAACCTAAAGAGATGACCCAGTTAAGCACACTAATGGAATAGGAACTATAACACTAATGAAAGGGCATGTGACTTAACCAAGTGCATATTGATTTTATGCTAAAATTGCATCAAAGGTGAGAAAATATGAAATCCAAGGGAATATCCTAGGATAAAATCAATCAACTGGAGGTTGAGGAAATAAGAGAGAAAGAAAATAAATGTGTAGTACAAGCCATGTAAAAGAAGGCTGAGAAAGAAAGGGCCAAGAAGGAAGAGGCAGAGAGAAAGGCCTAGAAAGAGAAGGCCAAGAAAAAGGAAAGAGAGGAAGAGGTAGCCCAAGTAGAGAAAGACAAGATTTTGAAAGAGAGGGAAGAGAAGAAGGTTTCTACAAGTGTGGGGATGAGTGAAGAAAGAATACCATATAAGGCATCGAGTTCCCCCACTAGTACAGTAGAGGATACTACATAGCAAGCATGCCCTAGATTTGAGGGGGTGCTTGAGGAGAAATAAGGTGATATTGATGCCTTAAAGCAAATAAATAAGGAGATCAAAGCCTTGTTAGGACTAGGAGAATAAAAAGATGGTGAAATTTAAGTTCACAACATAGAGCCATTACTAGAGATAGTGGATGAAAGGGAGATGTCTAAAAAAGAACCCCAAGAAGTTAACAAAAATAAGAAGAAAAATTCATAGAAGAAGGCACTGGCTCAAGCAATATCACAAGTGAGGAGGAAGAGATGGGAGAGGATGAGGATTTTGTACTAGGAAATATATAAAGGGTGTAATAAGAGCTTAAGGAGAATGAGATCCTCTACCTGATGGAGCACATGCCTTCAAAAACTAACATGACCTCGATGTGCCATCAAGTATCTTGATAAGTGGATTGCTATATGGATGAAATTAATTTTGAATTTCTAAAAAATGCAATTCAAAACACCAAGAAGCTATAGGAAGGGCATGATTACCAACTCATAAATCCATGTGACATGAACTCCGTGTGCTCATCTAATGCCTTGATCAAAATGGCCTCCACTATAATGCACAAGAACATCGTCAATGATGTTTGCACCTATAGCTGGAAGAAAATAGAAAAATAGGTTGAGAAGGAGCACAAGGTAACCAATATCAAGCTATAATATCTTGTAGAGTGCATACGAGAGGTGGATACATCCCTCCTAGATTAGGTAAATACCTCAAAGAAGAGAAAAGTTAACCATGTGTTCTTGTGGAGCAAATGATCCCTAGGATGAGACAAACACTCGAAGACCAAGAGGACCCCTCTGAGGCCCTAAGGAAGGACTTAAACAAAAATATGGACGTGTTTGAAGACCTATTTTATAGACTCAAAGAGGGCACTAAGGAATTAGACATAATATTTTGTATATTCACCAACCAAAAAATAATCATCAACACATACCTCAAGAAGGCAAAGGAGGAGAGAGATACTTTATTCTAACACTCCTTTATGATAACCAAGACTAAATGCATGCAATTAATGGCTAGGGTTAACTCCCTCAATGATTAGCTAAAAACTTAGGAACAAGACTTGTATGTGGTCTTCTGTACCTTCTAAATAAGGTCCAGTGAGTAGGCAAGATCTTGGATGGTGAGGTGAAGCACATGAAAGAAAGGCTTGAAGCCTTTAGAAAGGAGCTGTAAATCATGGATGTGCTTACTCTCAAGGTTGCATCCATAGAATTAAATGGTTTCATTGAATATATTAGGGGTGACATCTAGGGTTTTGAAAATTTTAAGGAAGACATAAGATAGGGTGCACCCAAGTTTTGCACACCTAAGGTGCTTAAAGACTAGTCTAAGGTGGACTACTAATTTTATGTGGGGTAATGTTGGGCCCTTTTGAGAAAGTATGTGGATTTCACCAATAAGACTAATCTCAATAAACGGTAACTCTTGGAGTAATTTATCCCCTTTTATAGGTTTTGGTACTAGTTAGAGAAGTCCTCATGGATTCTACACCAGCTAACAGGTGGTTGCATAGTGATGGCTTACATAAAGATATCCCTACCATGTCGTATACATCGTATCTCAAGAAGCATGGATTTCAAAGAGTTGATCAAGTATTATAGTGACTCTTTAATTATAAATTAGTGTACATCATGTGCTCATCCACCTTGGATAATGTAGTAGAGCTGACGGACCTGTGACAACTCATCACTCAGCATTCACCCATCTGACTTGGCAAGGATCTTCCCTTTCACCTATAAAAGGAGACTCACATTTGAAGATATGAAGGTGATGAAATACAGTGAAACTATGGTGAAATATTAATCAAACCATTAGTATTTCTTAGTATGCATATAGTATTTTATAGAGTTGAATGTATATCCCAAGCTCGCATGTGAGCCACTAGGCATGAATAGAGTTAGGAAGAGTGTATTATCTGGTTCTATATATTAAAATTTATTACTAAACTATAATTTAATGATAAATGAAGTATTGGTCTTTGTTGTCATAATTTTCATAATGTTATTCTTGTGGGTTAGTTTTATTTGAGTAATGTTGTAGCTATTTGTTTGAATGTATTATGAGATGGAAGTTTTACCTAGGTCACTAATGGCATATTTATGCCATATAGCAACCTCAACTCACCTATAAAGTCACTAAGTATGTAACTAAAATACATCAAAGCTCCAAAACCTACAACTAGGGCTCTACCTTGAGGATGAGTGGTTGAATCCAAACCTTCCCTATGATTTATCTAAGTACCCAAACCACCTTATGCTAGCCCTTTTCCTAGCTCATGTTGCTAAGAGACTCACCTAGTTAGTCATGGACTTTCACCTTAATACTATGGCCACTAAGAAGGTTTGTGCCTATTGAACTTCCTTTGTAGGACTTAGCACCAAAGGCCACTTGAACCCTCTATTCCATGACTAAGTCCCCTTGAACCCCAAGTTGTGCCATGTTTCAATTATCCTAATATGGGCTCGATCCCTTCATTATTGCACTTTAGGTGAGCATACAAGGCTTGAAACTTATGTGAAACTAATGCTAGTATCCTAACATGATTAAATATTCTACGCTAGACCTTGATATGATCACGCCTAGCTCCATCAAGTCTAGAATCAACTTGGTATGATAAGTAAGCGCCTAACCAAGTGTGAAGCCAACCTAATAAAAAAAATTATAAAAATAAAGTTGATCCAGTAGGGTGGTGATAGGTGTAAGAATATCAAAATCAAGCTTAGTAGTCATCCATTAGGGTTCAAAGATTTATGGTCATGCAGACATCTTTGACATTCCCATAGACATCAACTAATGGGTGTGCAAACATCAAAACTAAGCCTTATGAAGTAGCCATTTGAGTTCAAATGGTGGGTCCAAATAAATCTAAATATCCACATTGCATCATTCTTCTTGATCTGATAGTATGAGATGATTCAAAGGGTTAAAGAGATTAAGAGGCCACTATGTGGCATAAGTGTGTAAACAATAGATTGACAAAAAGATCTTGAGATCAATGTGCAATTAACAAGTGTTGTGAGCACATTTATTTTGATAAAAGATCAATGGAGTGCATTTAATCATGCAAATTAGGATCAACAGTGAGTGAGGGTTAAAGAGGTCAGCAAACTCTGACTATAAATACATAGGTGACAAGTGGAACAAGCACATGGGTTAGGGTAGAGGATTTATGGATCACATTCATTCACATCCAGTAGATCAATGAAGTGAGATGAGTCAAAATATCAATGATTCAAGATAGTTTTTTATGGCTAATCAAATGAAGGCAATCCCAAGTGACTCAAATGGAGGTTGACAAAGCAATTGTTTATGGGGTAAAGTAAATAAAATCCATGGATCCAAGTTTGATCATGGTTTAGTTCAGACTAGAGCCAATTTTTTAAAGGATTCCATTGAGGTAGATATGTATACTTCAATGGTTTCATTTTCAAGACCAACTTCATGAAAAGGGCCCTTTTCTCCATTATTTCATGCCATGACAAACCAGTAAGGAGTAGTTTAGCACTAGGATAAATATATAATAGATTGATCTGATTAATCTAACTATATTGAAGTCAAAACCTAGATTGGAATAACTTGATCTTACCATTGCAACCATCAAAGAAGATCAAGGAGGTAATGATGTAACTATGAAACCACTTGAAGTGACTTAGATCAATAAAAATGTCTAAATGAGCATATTTTGTAGAGGTAGTTTTAACTATAGTTCAAATGGATTTGTGTTCATTTGATTCCTTCTCTCAATGCCAAAATCTCTATATCTTTCTCTCCTTTTCTATAAATATAGCCTTTTGAGCTATTTTTGAGTATCTGTCAAACTGATATGACTAGACTCTACTAGAATTTGTATTCTACACCTCTTAGAGTAATGAATAAAGTATTTTTATAGTTATTTACTAATCTATACTTAGTTTGTATATTTTTTTGATATGCAAAATCAGTTGTCATTTTATTTTTGTAGGTCCAGGTTCAACCTAAGTGCTAATAAACTTTCTTATAGGTCATCTAGAGTGTCTTAAGGTTGATGTCTCAGGTATAGAGTGGTTAAATTGACTATAAGTGCTTTCAATAAAGCCTTACCCTCATTGCCCTTAAGCTTAAGTTCATCAAATCAACCTCTAAGTGAAACATTATTACTTGGAAATCATTGTATCCATTATGTTAGTTTTATTCATAGTTTATTAGTGTGTTAATGAGTCAATCTTGAGAGTGGATCCTTGAACATTCAGTGCATCACCTCCTTTAGAGTAGGTTTTATTCATGCATTCTCTAACTCTTTTCCCCATAAGTAATCATTTGGTATAGATAAGAGCATTTAAAGATACATTCAAGGAGCCATCCCTTAAATCTAGAGGCTCATTTCTAATATAGGTACACTGACATACTTGGAAATGTTACCATGTTACCCAAATTTAGAAGAGGCTTGAATACCCTCTTCTAGAGTGAAAGATTTGGCGATAACAGTACCTTAAGATGTTATTCTCTATATTTTTATTTTACAAGTATGTCATCAACATAGTCCTCCATAATATTTCAAAGCATATCATGAAAAATCATAGTAATTACCCCTTGGTATGTAGATCCAGCATTATTTAGACTAAAAGGCATCACTTGCTAGCAAAAGTTTCCCCATTGTGTTGTGAATGTTATTTTATGTTGGTCTTCAGTAGCTATTTTGATTTGGTTATACCCTAAAAATTATCCATTAAAGACAACATTTCATGAATTGTAGTAGAATTTAGTATCATGTCGATATTTGGAAATGGAAAATCATCTTTTAGACATGCTTTATTCATATCATGAAAATATATACATACTTTGATTCCTTATTTTTTTTGACATAGGTACTATATTGTATATCTAATCCAAATAGTCGATAGGATGTATGAAACTAACCTCTAGTTTCTTATTCAACTCTTCTTTCACTAATAATGCTATCTTGGGATGCATCTTATGAAAGTTTTGTTTAATGGGTTTAGCATATGGATGTGCAATGAGATGATGCAATACTATTGATGGATTAATCCTCAAAATTTTTGCATAAGACCATGGGAATACATAATAAAATTCTTGAAGAAAAAGGGTGAGTATTTCTCTTTCTTCTTGAGTAAGGGAAACTACAAGTTTTATGATTTTTGGATCTTCCTCTATTTCAATGTTGACAGGAATAGTATCATCAACTATGAGAGTTGACTCTTTTTCATAGTTTAGGGTTGGTTGAGGAAGATTAAAATCCTCCTCTAAGTCCTCTTTATTTTAATTATATGTTTAATTTATGTGTTGAAATGATTATTGTTCCCCAAAGTATGCATAATTATCTAACTAAATAGAAAGTTGCTTTTTATGATCCCCTACTAGAATGTGGTCTCATTTTCTCAAGAGTTATAAAATTGTATCATCATTTTGGAAATGATAAAATGGAGGCATTGTGTTTTGGTCCTAATTTATTAAGGATGTATATGCTAGGACTAGTGTAAAAATGGTATTTTCATGGAAAAAATTAGTGATTGCAAGATCTTTGAAGTGGCTAAGAACTGAACCTGTTTTACTGTCTAAAGAATCATCCTCTACCTCACTAGAAGAGTCACTTTGGAAAAGTGTGATATGTATATTTAGTGTATAAACCCCATGCCATGAGTGGATTCATTTTATTTTAATGTTATTGGTTCAATTGACCCTTATTCATGAACATTGAGGGTTTTACCTTCATAATTCATAATATTGCACATAATGGATTTTATGATAGGGTATTTATTATTTGTAAAGAAAGTAGTTAATTCATCAAGTAAAGAAAGGAAGGATTTAAATATTTGATATGTTTATTATAAATTAAGACACATGTTATAAATATTTTTTTACTTAATATTTTAGCCACTTGAGTATATTGTTGATGGTGGGCCTGCCATAATTATGTGGTGCTATATGTATTGTTCTTATATAATTAAAATCTTGGATTATGTATTCAGTCATGCCTTTATCAATGATTTTGAAATGGTATGAAGAGGATGAAGATGCTTTGGAAGTGTATGGTTGATTGGAATATTTTTTGGTAGATGGTTGATTGGAAGGTCATTCTGCATATGGTTTCTTGGAAGCTTCACTGGTGGAAGGATTTTATATGGAAATGGAAGCAGTTGGTGTGTTTATTGAACCTCCACAAGAGGGTGTTTGAAATAATGTTTTACAATGGACATAATTCTCAAGTTTAGGTGATTCTTCAATGGGAGTGAAGTTGTCATAAGTAACTAGGAGATAATTATATTTTTGATATCAACCTTCCAAAATCTTGAAATATTGAAAGGGTTGAGGATCACCTTGAATGGTTACTTCCATACCTTCATGTGATAATTTCAAAAAATAGTGTAGGGTGGAGGGTATAACATTTATATAATGTATCCATGGATATCTAAGAAGTAGGTTATAGGGTAAATCAAGATCAAGCACATGTACTAATGTTTATTTTATAATAGACCCCACCATTAAAGGAATATAAATTATACCAATGGATTGCCTCTCATTATTATCATATGCCTTTATTATGATAATATTAGTTTTTAATGGTGTTGTTGAATAGACTAAGTGTTTTATTAGCCTTAAAGTACACAAATTTAATGTTGATCCATTGTCTATAATCACCCTATTTACCTTGTGCCTAGATATAATAACCTCTATGTACAATGGAAGATTGTGAACATATGGCAAAGGGGAGACACCAAAATGGTCAAATGTTACTTGATTGTTCATGGAAAAATTTCCTACTAATACTTGGAATCTTCTGGGTTTGATGTCTTTTGGTATGTTATGATCTTAAAAGACATTGTACAAAATGTCTTTATATACAAGTGAAGTCTTGAGAATGTCTAATATGGAAATATTTATGGGCATCTTCTCAAGATGATCAATAATGTTGTACTTACATTCAATATTGGACAACAATGCACTAAGAATAGTAAGTTTTACATGCCTTGTAGTGATGGTACATTTTGAGGTCAAAAAATAATTACATTAACATGATTTTACATAAAATCAACATTATTAACTATATATTCAAAAGGATGATTATTTTGGTTGACTTTACTAGCTCAAGGTTGTTCCATTTTTCACTTACCTTTTCCTTTCTCATGGTTGGGGAATGGATCTTGGTATATCCCTAGCTTTTGGTTGTTTAATAACTTGGATGATTGGTTTTTAATAGTTTTATCACCTCAATCAATGAGGTCTTATACATGGTGCTTAAGGCGTATATATTGATTGATAGAATGTCCTCTTATCCTATGGTATTTTTAGTATTTGTCTTCCTTATACCAATCAGGTTTAGGAACATTCTCATCAAAAGGTTTGGTGTTTGTCCAAGTGATCATGTTATTGTGGGCCAATTTGAAATTTTTTTTTGTATATCACCTAATTATGTGAACTTATGATTGGGTCTTCCTTGTTGGGGTTATCCACTAGGAATGGTTATGTTATTAATGGGTTAGTTGTAATTTTGTTGTGGATTTGGTGGGTTTTAGATTTGTTTAACATCATTTACACTATCTCCAATAATGTTTGTATTCTTTACAAATAACTTAGGATTTTTAATTTATTTTGAGGAATTTGTTTTTAGTTTAAATACTTGATAATACCTTTATTGATTAATGCTCATTCAATTTGGACCCCCTTTTCAATAATTTTATCAAATGACCTTGGGTAAAGGAGTAATAAGTGATATCCCAAGTCTGAGTTGAGATTGTTCATAAATATATCCACAAGTTCTATTTCATTAAATGACCACATAAAATGACTTATAATTTCTCACAATCATTCTAAGAATGAAGCAAAGGTTTTGCCACTACATTGTTTGGTGTTGTGTAAATCCAATGTTGTTAGGTCTTTTCCAATATTGTAAGAAAAGTGATAAATAAAATTCTTGGGAAGGTCCTCAAAAATAAAGATCGGTCCTTTAGGAAGGTGTGAAAACCAATCAAGGGCTTGACCCCCAAGACTTTGTTTAAATATTAATAACATATACTCATTGATATAATAAACATCTACACATGCATGATAGAAGATTGTAAGATGTTCTTTAGGATATTTTTTACCTTTGTATTTGTCAAATTTTGGGAGTTCAAAGTACTTAGGAAAAGGTGTTTTCATGGTACTTAATTCATAGGGGTATGAATAAATTTCCTCAAATTTAAATTATTTTTATCTAGAATAAGAACTGTCTTATAAGCCTTGAACCCTATCTTTAATGTTTTAGAATCCTTGTATAAATTATGGAGATAGTTACTTCATTTGACTTGAGGAAATATAAAATTTGGATGGTTGAACTATGAATGGATTTGTGTTGGTTTTATTTTATGTAAATTGGTTAAGTGGTGGGTTGAAGTTATTAGGAGGTTAGTTATAAAAGTTAATGTTTTGTGGATTTGTAAAGGGGTTGGGGCTAATGTTAAAACCAAGGTTTGTTGGATTAGGATTAGTGTTGAAGGTTGATTTTGTTGGATTGGTATTTATTGTAAAATTAATGTTTAGGTTTTATTGATTTGGATTTGTGCTAAATTTAAAGTTGCTGGTGTAGGGTTAGTGAAAAATTTAGTGGGGTTAGGGTTAGTATTATAACTAAAGCTAGATTAGTCGAACAAGTTGTGGTTAAGTTGTATGGATTATAAGTCATATTTAAGTTGTAGTTGGTTTGAATTGGGTGAAGTTGGTTTTGGTTTGAGTTAAATTGGTTTTAATTTGGGTTAAGGTTATAGTTAATGGAGTTAGGATTTGTGTTTAAGTTTTAGTTATTTAGGTTAATGTTTGTGTTTGGGTCAGGATTGTTTTAATTGATTTGGTTTATGTTTTGGTGTGGATGTGAACTAGTAATATGGTTGACATGGGTGTTAGGGTTGAAGGAATTATTTGGATTAGAGTTAAGCAAATTAAATTTAGGTGGCATTGGATTTGGATTGGATAGAACCGATCCAAGAGAATTAGAATGAGAAAATTGATTTTGCAAACTACTATTTGGATTAGGATTACTGTGAAGTAATGCTTAATTTTGGATTAGATGGTTGGATTGGTGAGCTAGAATGATGGTTAAAGATCAGATTTTGATTTGGATTGGCAATGATTGGTGAGACTTGGAGACACTAATTTATAAATTCACATGAACATTTAAACTTGGATTAGTTTGATTATGAATTTGTGAACTTGAATGCACATTCCAGTTCAAGGTGATTAGATTTATATTTTTTAAACTTTAATTTATATTCAACTTTAGATTATTTAAATGTGTGATTAGCAAACTTGAATGAAGATTCAAGCTTTGGTCAGTTAGATTAATGATTGGTGAGTTTGAATACATGTTCAAACTCATATTAGTCAGATCGATATGTGAAGGAAAATTGGCATTCACAAACACATTAATATGATTAGGATTTGGATTACCAAAAGGATCATTTGTTTGATGGGATTGGAGATGCATTATCTCTTGGTTAACATGGTGTGCATGGGTTTCCATAAAAAAACCCATGACTTGCTTGGGAGGATTCCTCATGGAGGATGGTTTCCCATTTGTCTTGAGAGACATGGGGATTGGGATTTGAGGATCCTATGAGGGTATTTATACCCTATAAATACACTTATGGTGTATATTGACCATGAATGGAAGGTGAAGACTCTTTACTTGAAATCAAGTATTGCAAGTTTTGTACATCAAAATCAGGTAGGAATTTTGATCCTAAGCCCAAAACTTAAAGCAAGACTTAATTTTAATTGGACATGATGTATAAGTCAAAGGAGGTATGAGGTAAGATAACTTTGGGTCTACTCTCATTTTGGTAAGCCCCTCCTTCCTCTTGTTATATAATTTTATGTATTTCTACATGATGTTCTTGGCTTCTAAGTTGAAAAGGGTCATTACTAAATGGCACAACCCTTGAATTAGTATTATTAAGCATGTCCATGTGCCTTGTTATATGTGACATAGTTAGGGAAAAATGAGTTGACTCAAATAAAAATAAAAAAAATTAAACTAAGAATAAGAACTAAAGTAACTAAAATTTTTTGATTGCTAACTAATTACTTTTGAGCTTTAACTTTAGGAAAGTTTGATTCTAAGATTTTTTGTAGCTTTAAGACTCAAAAGAAATTGATTTTCACTCAAGTATAATTCATTACATAGCAAATAAAAAGGAAACAATAAACAAATTCATACTTTAAATAATCATAAAACTGTACAAAAAGATGAAAATATATGATTAAGGTTGTAAACAACTTTTAGGCCTTTTGATGTCAATTACTTGTCAATGCTCTCATTTTTAGCCTAATGTTTCAAGGCACTAACCATGGAGGATCCTACCATTACCATGGCCCATTGAATTTGGTTTAAAGGGTGTGTGCAAGGTAACTTTTTGGTGCTAACCACTAACCGATGCACCAAAGTTGAATGACAAATAGGCTTTCTTAGGCTTAAATTTTTCACAAGATTATCTAAAGGGGAGTCCTCCAGTATACCTTTTGATACATTGAGTCCTAATTCTATGGAAAATTTTGATTAAGTGGACACACATTATTGCATCTTGTCCTAACATGCCCAACACAGTCATAGGGATCTTCTGTTGATAATGAATAAAATTATATTTTGAGACAATTATTAACCTTGGGTATTGGAGAATAAAATACCCTCACATCATGGTGTGCTTAAAACACATAATGACTTAGGGCTTTGAAACTTTTAGATCTCAATGTATATACCCTACTGGTACATGGGGTTTGGCCTATCACATGGTGGTGAAATCCATAGTTGTTAGATCCCCTAGAAAAAGAAAAAGAAATAGTTAATGTTTGTCTCTGATTCTTAAGTATCATCACCAATGTGATGCAAGGGGAAGAGCATACACATAAACATAACTTAGGTAACATAAAATTTATGAAATTTCTTTTGATTCTTGAGTATCATCACGCAATTTTACAACACACACAAAATGATAGAAAACATAAATGAATTAACTCTAAGAAAAATCAAATGTGAGCTAATTACTATAAATAAAATAAAAATGATAGTAACAAAAATGGAAAGATTTGGATTTTTTTAACCTTTTTGTAACTTTTTTTTTAATAACATCTTGAAAAAAATTATTAGAAAGTTTATTTTGGCTTAGATTCAAGGAAACTTACAACAAAGTGGGAAAAACTACAAAAAGGAGAAAAACTAGACTTTGTTACAAATTCACAAATACACAGTCAAATAAAAATGCAAAATTATTATTGGTTAGAAATAGAAAACAAGTATCATACATAAAATAGACAGAGAATGAATCCATGGTTATAAAATTATTTCATAATTATACTCACCGAATGTTAGGAATTAATTTTTACATTTATATTTACATTTGGATATTTACCGAGAGGTAAATATAATATTCTATGAGTGAGTTATTATTTGGTTACAATATAGTTGGTTGTGTTATTTTTATGAGTTACAAAAATAATACATATATAGGTTGGTTCTTATCTACCTATGAGAGATTATACAGATGGGAGAGATATATGGTGATATGGGTCACCCTGTTTATAGGAAAGACTTTTCCTATATATTTATAATGTCCCATATGATGAAGAATGGAATAAATTAATCTTATCAATGTGTTAAAATATTTATTTGTATTCTATATATTTGAATCCATTATTTACGTATTAATTTATGCAAATCTAAACTAGCCTCATTATCTGGTATCAGAGCGGATGTTTTTAATCATCCATGAGAGTTTATAGAGGGATCTATTGAACTATTTTTAGTAAATTCATAGAATTATAATTATGCATTGCATTAAATCTATCTTTCACATTGTTTGATGGTTATATGTTGTTTCTAATTTGATAATATTGGTTTTTGGTACCTAGAAATTAGACTATGTAGAAGTGGATTTTATAGGCACTTATGGATGCGTATTATCCAATATATGACTACTGTAATTACAGAATATCATGCTCAAATCAGTCTATGATTAATAATAGGTTTTCTTCTCTTTTGGATCAACTATAGCATTCCTAATTCACTTTATAAGGTGGCCTTTATTGGGTGATCTGAACTTCATACGCTTGATGTTGGAATGAAATATAGTTATTTATAAGGTGATATGTCAATCATAGCTCTATGGTGATCAAAGAAGAGAAGGCATTAAATTTATACTATACATTCATGTTAAACTATTTTTATTCACCATCTATCAACTTGATGAATTAATTTATATCTATCTTTCAAGGATTATGAAGGATATGAGTCAGTGTGAGTTACAAGATGATTTAAAACATACATCAATATAGTTTAGCTCTGACATCTTTCATCTCCACTATTTATGGATAATATTCAACATTTGAACCCTATATTGAATTTTATGACTCTACACAACTATCATTACATTGAAGCTCACCACATATCACCAACTTGCCACTCCTCATGCCATCTAACTCAGTCTACATGCAAAGTGTTACATCAACATAATCATGGTCTATGTCCTTGTGGAGTTTTCCTATGACCTATAGATTGAAGATTAAAACCTGTAATTTTTATTTATGTCAATCCAATGTATTTAATGTTTCTTCTTTCCAAGTATGCAATCTTGACTTGTGAGCAGTCTTTTTCTATAGTTATTAAATTTGTATTTTGTATTTAAATCAAGTCAAACAAATTTTATAGAGTTTTTTTAATATTAGTTTAAAGTGTCTTTATTTGGTCGATAGTTTATTTAATTTATAAAAAAAATTATTTTAGCTATATGTTTATTCATGGTTTAGGTAAATTTTTCAAAAATAAAAGGAATCTTTATTCATTCATAGTCTTATTTTGATAATGGTTTGTGTCAAAATAGTCATATATTATGTCAATGAGTTAATGATGTGAAATAACAAAATATTATTTATTTTAGGTTGTTAGATAAATCATTTATGATATTTGTTAGTTCCACTTCAAATAATTTAGCATCAATGTTGTGTCTTTGTCAAGATTAAAAAGTCTCAAAAATAAAAATAAAAATTTAAAAATAAAAAAATTTACCTTATGAACGCATTTTCAAGTGACCCCGATGTCCTGAGACAAATGTCAAAAGTATAAATATTGTGGAGGGGGGTCTATTACCTTCAAAATGACATTTAATTAAGCTTCAAAAATTTATCAGCTAAGTAAGAAACTTCACATATTGAAGGATAGAGGAAATAGAGACTGGAGGTTTCAGAGCTTCTCACCAGTCACCAATGATGGGGCCCACATGATTTGGTGACATATTTTGTGTGGTGTGTTATTTCATAGTTTATACTATATGTTTATAAATAATAATATAAGTACATGCTTGTTCAATTATTTTAATTATTGGGAAATTCCAAATATACTTACCTAATGTAAAAATATGGTGAAAAAATAAAAATCACCAATGTAAGATAGTTCATGGATCTTGAAAAGGTTTGTGGTATATCCATAAAACCATCAGAGGTGGATAGTTGATGAGGTTCCTATTCATGTCAAGGTTTGTGGTAAACTTATTTAAAACCATGGAAGGAGTAAACCTTTCTTTGGATCAAGGTCATGAGCCAAATATTTGGGCATGCCGTAGTGGTGAGCATATTGTAGGTGAGAGTGTGAATGCTTTTACACAATGTAAAAACTAAGGGGGGAAGTTTAGGAATTATTTTTTACATTAGTATTTACATTTGGATATTTATCGAGAAGTAAATATAATATTCTATGAGTGAGTTTTTATTTGGTTGTAATATAGTTAGTTGTGTTATTATTGTGAGTTACAAAAATAATACATATAAAGATTGGTTGTTATCTCCCTATGAGAGATTATAGGGATGTGAGAGATATATGGTGATACAGGTCACCCTGTTTATACTAAAGATTGTTCCTATATATTTTTAATGTCTCATATGATGAAGAATGGAATGAAATAATATTATCAATGTGTTAAAATATTTTTCTATATTTTGTGTATTCAGTTCTATTATTTCTATATTAATTTATGCAAATCTGAACCAACCTCATTACCAAATTCATTGTTAATGTTTTTTATTTTGTATTTATAATCACCAAATTTGTAATTGACCTAAATAATTTCACTATTACATAAAAAAAAAGATTATTTCATAGTTTGAAAAATATTTCATAGTTAATTTAACTGATTTCATAATTAAATGTTGTGAATTCACTATCAAACTCATTGATTTCACATTTAGAGAAAAACAAAAATTTGTAAAAAATTGAAAACATATATAGGATTAGAAATGAAATATAAAGATGATGGAAAAGAGAAAATTGTCAAAAAGACTATAAAAAGAAAGGTTATGATAGTTTCATAGTATCCTATTACAATTTTGCTATCCAAGTCCCCAAATTCATAGTTTCATAGAAAATATGAATATCCAAATGGAAAAAATTATAAAATAACCTATCACTTTCAAACAACACTACTAGGACCAAGATCAAATACATATGCAAAAGAAAAAACAACAATAATCAACTGAAAAATGTTTCTAAATGCACTTATGATAATTGTGAGATTAAAAATATGAGGGAATGTCCCACCAACAATGACTAAAATTTTTAAATCTAATCTAAACTAACTCAAACTAAGATAGAGTTACAACCAAAATAAACAACATAAACTTAATACACTAGTACCAAAAAAGTTATTCCATTACGATGTGAATTTGATTAGCTCTTTTTGAATTGTGGTTGCTCACTTTTCCAATGCAAGGTAAAATGGACTATGTTTTGATGCAAAATACTATTTGATGGCTTTGATTCACTTTTGAATTTGATATCACTTCAATAGCATAATTCAAGATGGATGAAAGTGATGGATTTCATGCCTATTTATAGCTTTTTAGAGTAAAGATTGAATGGTGGAGGATTATTTGAATATTTCAAATTATCCAAATAATATAAGGTGGTTAATGAGTCCTCATCCATGAGGATGATGACCTTTTCAAATGGTTGAGATAAACAAGGAGATGGTTAGCTAATTCACCAAGAATAGGTAAAACTATTTGATAAGTCAATGGATGACTCAAGGGTAGTTGAGGAAGTTATGGGATTGGTTGGGTTGAGTCAACATGTGAGGGATTAAAAGGGGGAGGATGTTGGGTGAGGTGGAAAATCTAGATTTAATAATTAAATTTGGATTAAAAGTGTGCAAATTTTATTAAATTTAAATTATTCAATTATTTAAAAAAATGAGGGAAATTACATAAATTTTAATTTTAATTTGGGAAGTATAATTAGTGGATTTTAGGTGAATTTGACATTAAATGTTATTTAGGTGTCTACAGAAGTGAAGAATCATTTGATTTAATGACATATGCAATTTTGACATGTATAAGATGTGGTTTGGGGCTCAATAAATCAAATGTCATCATTTAATGAATGGAATAGTTGAGTGGTATAATTGTGGAGGTAATTAAGGTGAATATGAAGCCCTTGAACCTAATTATGACTATACAATGTGAATTGAGGATAAATTGTCTTTGATTTCATCATTAATTGAGATAATTATCAAATGGTGCCATTAATGACATGATTTTTGAAAATTTGAGACATAAAAACCTATTTTCAATTGGATATGATGTGATTTGGAGTGAAATTGACTTTAATTTCATCATATAGTGAACCAAATAGTTGATTCATTTTAATCAATGAGGATTTTGAGGCCAATTTGATCCCCTTCAGCCTAACTACAAGAAAACTAAAGGAATGGGCTATATTATTTATTCTCCTTTTGGCATATCAATTTTAATGGATTTTAATTGATAAGGACAAAAATTAAAATAATTTAAAATGTGGATTTTGGTGTGATCAACATGGAACAACTTGAAAATCATATTATAAATCCACAACGGTAAAAAAGGATAAAGGATGATTATTCATTATTCATTTCATCATATTTAAGATTGCACAAAAAAATTAGGCAAAACTAAGTGAAATGAGGAATTATTCTACAAGATAACCTTGTTAGGTATTTTATCTTAGTGATATATCTAATGAGTGTCTACAATGAGTTTAAAATTAAAAAAAGATGCACAGGATGAAGCATTATTATGTTCATGTTTAAAGGGCTAGATTGGAAATGCATTTAATTTTTAAAAATGTTCACAGATTGAGAATGAGTGATGGATTACACAATCATGTTTCATCATCTTAAATTTGGACATAATGAAACATTGTCACTATAAATGTTTTATATATAGGAAATGGATAATAAGAATGAATGGAAACCTACACTAGTATTATTAAGGAATGAATTGGTCTGACTATCTCACTTCATAAGTGGTCATGAGGATGATATTTAGGCAACACATTCTCTATTAATTATTTTTTTAGAATAATTTTTTATATTTGTTATGATATAAGAGATTGATGAAAATATAACATCTTGGTTTTCATTTGAAAGGTATGATAGATATACCCTAGAAGCAATACTCAGACTCTATTAGTCAATTGTTATAACCCTAACCCCTAAACCCTAATTTTATCACAAATAAAAACATGAAGGTAACGGGGGCCAATTTTAACCCATTTAACCTTACTACAAGTTTAGGATGTGATTTGGGGCTAAATTATCCCATATTTGCCAATATATTGAGCCAATTAGTTGATTGTTGAAATTAGTAATGCATATTGGATGAAAGTAAACCCCACGAACCTAATTTTACATATACATGATGTAATTTTGGGGGTAAATATAACCTAATATCATAAAAATAAATCAAATAGTCCAATAATTGAATCATGAAGGAAATTTATGCTAATTTGATCCCCTTTAATCTAACTATAAGAGCAAGATGTGTTTTGGGGCTAAATTAGGTTTGATTATGTTATTAATAGATCCAATTAGTTAATTTGTGCAATTATAGACATGATTTGGGTAAAATTGAGCCATGTGAACTTAATTTATGGGTAAATTATTTGTATAGGATGCAACATATGGTTTAATCGATGCTAATTTTATTACAAATGCAAACATGAATGTAATTGGAGCCAATCTAAACCCCTTAAACATAATTTTGAGTCTATGATGTGATCTAAAGGGATAAATTAGCTCTTTTTTCTCAATATGTTTACCTAATTATTCAATTATTACAATTATTATTGAAATTTGGAAAACATTGAACCCTGTGAACCTAATTTTGATGATATGCAGGTAATCTGGGGATCAATTAACCCCAATATCATAAAAAAATAAAGTAAAAAGTCCACCAATTAAATATATAATCACATAGGCTTAATATATATAATGCGTACACATTACAATGTGTATATGTTATTGTCTTAATTTAAAACAAGACGTTGTCCATTTATTATTAGGGTATTTCAAGAATTCTAACCCTATAGACATTCTTTGCATCATTATGAATTTTCCATGGTGAAGATAAGAGGAATAAAATTATTGTTTGGGTCCCCCACCTTAAAAAGGAATCAAATTGTTTTTTGGGTCCCCACCATCATAAATAATCAAAATATTCTATCTAGTCATGGGTGACTAATCTCATTCAAATAAGAGGAATAAGTTGAAGCACAAAACACTAGAGCAATTAGAAGAGTTGAGATAAAAACAAAAGGTATGAATGCAAGCATTTCAATTGAGATAAGGTACAAAAAATATCCCTAATGAGCCAAATGTCATAGATAAGTATGAAATTGACAATAATGAATTGAAAAATAATGATCAATATTTATCAAGAAGTCCAAAGTATGTTGCAAGTTCACATTCAAAGTATAAATTTTTTATTTTATTGATGATTAATCTATGCATGATGATTTACCCCTTGTCAATGAAGACAATTGCATGGAAACACATAATGATGAAAGTAACAATGAATAAAATCTCATCCCACAACTAAACAATGAAACTAACAATGAAGAATTTAATAGTGAAAATAATTATTTTAAAACATCCTCTCAAAAAATTCCATCACTAACAACACCTCCAAGGATTGTGCATATAAAATTCAAGTATTTAATTAAAGTTTATGAAAAAATTTTGAAACCAATACATAACAAAATGTTTGACCACCATTCAATAAGACTAGCTACAAAAATTGGGATAATTTCTTTGATAAATTAGATTTTGATTGTCAAAAATGTCAAGTGTTTGTTTCATTGATGATATTTATTAATATGAGACCTATAATGTACACCCTAGGACTAAAAACATCTAACATTAATGATGAAAAGAACTAAATTTTTGAAAATATTCATGACACATATCATATTATAGGCCAAAAATTATTCAACAAAGATTGTAATTTTATCCGATGTATAATTACAACCTATGAAGTAAGTGGTCAAATAGGGAAAAATTATTGATTTCAAAAACCAGTTGAGCAATGGATGTAAATATAAAAACATTAATGAAATCAATTTGAAGATACCACATATTTAATTATGCCAATACCACTAAGCTTCAGGCTTTATCTGGTAGACTTCCATGAAAGGACAAGGTTATAGTCGATACTCTCAAAGATTTACTTGCATAATTTTGGAAAGACAATACAAGAGTTTTTCCCAATACAAGAAATATAGTGAAAAGAAATATTGGTTATTATAATTTTAAACTTGATAGCAGAGGTTATTGAAGCATCAGAATATTCTAAGGATGAGATAGTTATGACATACTTCGAGTGTAAAAAATAGTGTATTAAGTTCATACAAAGATTTTACTAACAAAAACATAGGAAGTATCCATTATCCTAGGTTATTTAAGAATTAAGAACAACCAAGGTTTCATAAACAAAAATAAATCATTTAAATTAAATCAAATAGAAAGTAACCAAATATTATATATAATAATGCATGAAAGGAACATAGTAAGAAATCACATAGATAACCATAACCAGATAACTCTCTATTGATCTCTTCAAAAGTGGAACTCTTTTCTTATTATAAATAAAAGTATATATAGACATTTCTAGTCTATGAATATTCATCTTCTTCTCATACATAGAGTTAAAAGTGGAGCTTGTTCATATTCTAACCTATTACAAGTCATGGAGATAAGACAAAATAGACTTATACATGATAAATTGAGTACATAATGAACATATATTAGACAAATATCTTGTGTAGCTTTATAATTTGAATTCTTTTTCCAACACTTTCCTTGAATTAAAATGTGGTCTCATATTGAAACAACATTACATGATCATTGAAATTTCACAAGTGAGCAGAGGCTAAATAAATGGTTAGACCAATAAGAGTCATAGTAATTGCTCAAGGAACCATTTATGGTTTTGACCTCTTGTGCATTACTTAACCTCCCTTTCAATTTTTTAACTAAGTAGTGTACCAACCTATCACCCTTTATAAATTTTCAATAGGTTGGTGTAACTAGGTGGCCACCCTTTACATGTTTTCAACCAACCTAGACCTATTTGTCTTACTAAATCATTCCCAATACAAAATATTATATATAAAAAATTCAAAATTTGTACTCTCTGTAGTACTTATCTTGATGGTGGTGGACTAGATGTATATAATGACTAACCAAAAGAGTCCTTGGACATGGACTACATGGTCTTGCATCGAGGGATGATTTGTTGGAGTTATGATGTTGTATTGTAGGTAGGTGGGTTGACAATCTAGGTGACTTCATTGGAAAAGGGAGTCATGTCGGTCTTGTAGGCATGCCTGTCCAACATGACTTCTTGATCAATCATAGTAGGGTGTACAATATATCATGGTAGCCAATGATCTAATTGAGATATACATCATCAATTATTATCATGTATGCCTTTGTGTTGGTGAACCTTGTCTGAATCTTGTCACTCAATTAATCCATCTTATCTACCTATCATTGAGCTTGGAGGATGGTGAAAGAAGTGCATAGAAGTTAACTCTACTAGTTGAGGAGGTTATCACACACATTATCCCTAGCATTGAGTGACTCTTGGAGTGATCCATCATTCTCCTACATAGTGGAAGTGCGGCTGACTATGGTTGCTTTGGTGGTGTCAAACACTGCAAAGTGTATGTTGGAACTAGCTAAAGAAGTATCCAGTTATTGCTTCTAGTCTATCAAGCTACATGTACCCTATTGTGTTTGATGTGTAATAGTGTTAAACATGCCTTGATACTCCTCCAAAAGAGTGATGATATTCATAGCCTTATTATTAACATCCTATCCCATTATGATAATAGTCTGTAGTTTCTATTTATGCACCAATCCTTGGTTAACTTGGAGACAAGTGTCTTGAGTCTATGTTGATCAAACATGAATTGATCACTAATTGCTTGAACAAGTTTCCTAGATTAGCCTTGCATCTTTATATAGATGATTTTTTAACTAGACATTCTTGGCCTTAGATTGATCCCTTTCCTATTTCATAGAGGTAGCCTTCTGCATAATAGAATCCTAAAATGTTATTGTGCCCTCTAGTTATTTCTTTAATGGGAATCTAGAGACATCAAATGATGCTTCCTACTAGAGGGGGGAAGCTTCCAATGTGTTTTCTATCACTAAAGGGTCAGGTTGTGGCATGGTCATAAGTGGAAAGGAGAAGGTGGTGCACTGAGCACCCATAGTTAGGATGTCCCATAGCCAAACTCCTCCCAAAGGCAATTATAGTAGCTATGGACCTATTAGATCTATAATTGGTTCTTCTTATTTTGGTTACTATGATTTAGATTATTGTTACTCAGGCACCTAATTTTGTTGTGTTATAGCATCTACTACCTTCATGAGTTATTACATATCATCTTCATCTTGTTTTTGTTTGGCTTCCTCCACTATTTTCTTATCGAGCTCATTTTGCACGGCTTTATTTTTTTCTTGTTCTTCCTCTCGCAGATTCTATGCATGCTTTTATTCTTTCTTATATTCTTCTAGAGTATTATCCTTGGCTTTTTTGGTTTTAGCCTATGCCTATGACTGTGCCTATGCCTATACTACTTGGTCATCATGTGCCTTGGTTGCACGTACATGTTTTTCCTATGCTTGGGCTTTTTGTTTATGTAGGGCTTCCTCTTCTTCTAATTCTTTCTTATTCTTTGTAGCTTCTATGGATTATTATTGTTCCCAAGTATCATCTTTCATGGCCTACTTTTCCTACACTATTGCATCCTATTTTTGATGTTCTTCTTTGGCCTTAGCCTTGGTAGTAAGTGCAACTTCTTTATTCTTATACTCTTCATCCATATTTTGATGCACCTCATGTGCTTTCTTAGCTACATAAATAGCTTCTTGTGCCTTTTTGGCCAATTTTAGATCCTTATATCAATCAACCTCTCCATCTTAGGCCTTTTATGTAGCCTTAGGTTCTTAATCTTGTCAACTTACTTATTGAGCTTGTTGTTATTGAACCCACTCCTTATGGCATTTCTTCTCCTCTTTTTTGATTCATTATTCTGCTATGTGAGATAATTATTCCCATGAAGCCTATTTCTCTTCTATCATAGGTTTCTCTATTATGATCTTTTTAACCTCTTAGGCTTGTTGTGAATACAATAAATCATTTGGCTGGACCATGGATCTAGAAAGATGTGCTTTCTTGCATCCTAGGGTAACTAACCTAAATTTGGGTGCTGGTGAAGTGAAATATGGAGAATGATTTGTTTCTTATATCATGGATGGATAATTGAATATACATTATTTGATGGTAGGTGAGACCCTAACCTCATGCGTAGTTTGTGGTCTATGCACTAGAGACTCTTATGGGCTTTATGTGAGTGGCACAAAGAAATCTTTAGCTACGAATATGGTAAAAGGATGCTACTAGAACAACTCAACCATTAATTTTAGTTTGTCATCTTCTTCTCATATAGTGTTAACCATGATGGATGTAGGGCACAGTGGTATATCTACCCACAAATTTGGAAGAACCTTCTTGCGTACCTAGACCATGCACACTGCCTTCCAAAAGAATTATTATTTTTCCTCCTCCCTATCATAGAAATATATGACCATATTAGTAACCATTTCCTAATATAATTGTTATTCATCTATGCCTATCTATGTTAGGTTTCACAAGCTTATGATCTAATTCACCTTAGGATCATATAACCAGGTAGCAATACTCTTTATCTTTCAATTTAATGGGGGAGATGTTGATTACTACTTAGTGGATAGCTTATACTTTCCTTTATATGAATGTGAAGTGGCAACTTCCTCTTATTGTTGTGTTTCAAGTATGGATAAGCTAAGTGGTATAGCCTGTAGTGGCATTGCATGCCTAGCTGCATAGGTTTATTTCTTAGTGAAGGCACCATGGCCATAGTGATAAATAATGGTATAGGTCCAAATGGTGACATTGATAGATCATAGATATGGATGAACATGATTTTTGGTATCAAGGTGATATTAGTGTGTTGTCCCAAGTATTTCATGACATCCAGTAGCATTCAAGGATATGTGGCAATCATCTCTTGGTACTCTTTCCACCATTTATTGAATATGCCTTCATGCACTAAGGTGCCACACTCAAGTTTCCATATCAAGTAATGAAATTTATACACTATCCATTAGTAAGTGTTAGGGTGAACCTCTCCCTTAGAATACTTCTATTATGTGAAGCATAAGAGAAAAATGAGGAACTAGTATTGGAATGTCTACTTGGGAGATATGCAACACTTGTTGATTTTCATCAAAAACTCCTAAATGAAGTATTTGGGCCAATTAAACTTCTCATTTTGTTAAATCATGTGGTGGTTAATGTTTATAACCCATTTTAGAATTTTCTTATCAAACTTGGTGATCTATTAGAACCTCCATGTGATGCATTTGACCAGGATGTACACTATTTCATCATGAATTTCTTCAATTGGGATCCTTCTAGATCCCCAAACATATAAATATATGGCCTCTTAGAGAATAAGTAATATTCACATCTTGTATGAATCAAGAGAATAGCCTCATGCAGACATGCCCAAAGCTCAAGCCATTACCTCTATGTTAATGATGATCATAGTATCAATGTCAATGTAGATCTTACCATGATTGTAACAACTGAGAAAGACTTGTACAATCTCTCCCAAGTCACCAAAAGTATGCATACAAAGTAGGTGCTTGATTTCTATGTTATGAAATTAGTGGGGCACTACAAGAGCTATTGGTTATACAAAATCAATGAGATTTGGGTGAAATAGTTTTTGATTTATTGCTCAAAGAAAATTAAAGGGATTTGGATCATTGAATTTTGTTTGTCAAAATGCTATATCAATACCCATTGCTTGTTTTTTAACATCTATCAAACCTCTAATGAGTTGTGAAGGATCCATGATTACTAAGTGATGAAACTGAAACTCTTTTGGCTCTTTATGCAATGAAATTAGCTTATCTCCTCAAAATATCATATCGTAAAAATATTTGCATGGATGAAATATAGACTTAATTTTCAAGATTATTCATTTAGATTTTATGCCTATTGTTTTCTACATAAATACCATATTGAGTTGTCTATTTGACATCAATGCAAATGTTCATGTGGAAAATCTTATCTGATCTAGAAATTAAAGCATTTATTCATTGGCACATGTGTGGAGATATGTCATTATGTTATTCATTATCCATACTAGAGTATAAGTGTATGATGTTGATCAACTACCAATTTGATGAATATTAGATCAATTGAACCTTCAATCTAGCATTAACTATTTGGGGATGACCATTATATGATGAAGATCTTGATTGATGTGACTTGTCCATACATTTCCTAGACTTAATTACTTTCTTTCATTCCCTCTAACATCCATGATGGTACACCTAAATTATTTTGTGTACAGTTAGTGCAAGCTATACTTGGTATTCTAGTTCCTAAAATATACTAAATAGATCATCTACAAACACACATAGGCACACATAAGAAAATATACAAAAATGGAAAATCTTAATCTACTCTATGATATTTATCACCCACTCACTTTATAGAAAGAGATCAATTAAGACTACTGGAGGTAGGCCTTAAGCCTACAACTATTCACCCACCTTGGAAAATGTTTCCCTATAGATCCCTCAAAATAATGGTTCCTTACTGAGATATTTCATGTATAACATAAGGCCCTTTCCATCTAATTTGTAATTTACCCTAAAATGCTTTGAAATGAATATCATGCAACAAAAATGATTGATCTTTGTGGAATTCCTTATGATACAAATTCTTATCATGCCATGTTTTCTGGATCTACTTATGAACTTCCCACATCAAATATCCTCTACATCAATAATCATCCATCTCATTTAGTTTGAGAAGCCTGGTGATGAGAGACATATGATCCCCTAATCTCATGACCATTGCAATGCATAGATTGGGTACCAAATATTCCATTGGTATAACTACTTCAAGCCCGTAGACTAACTAAAATGGAGTAAAACATGTAGTCCTTTTATAGTGCATGTGATATTCCTAAAGAATTGTAAGAATGTGATCTTCCCAATCATCTCTCTTAACATCATAGATCTTTTTCAACATATTTCTTAGCACTTTGTTATAAGCTTCATCTAGGTCATTATCTTTTGGATGGTGCATAGTAATTTTATGATGAGAAATCATGAATTCTTCAGTAAGAGATTTTATGGTATTATTTAGGAAGTGTGTCCCTTGATCACTAACAAGCTTGATGGGGTAGCCAAATCTTGTAATTATATTCCCATAAATAAAATTGGTTGTTTCCTTCATACCATATCTAGGTATCATAGTAGATTCAACTCATTTGGTAAATTAATCTATCATAGTGATAATATATCTTGCCTTATTATGTTTACTCGATGGATTGATAGGTTTGACAAAATCAATACCCTACTATTAAAAATGTTGTTCAAATAGCAAGGGATATAAGTGCATTTTATCCTTTTGTATTGGCTTACCCATGTGTTGACATACATCATAGTGTTGTGTTAATCTATTTACATCCTTAAAAAGGTTCATCCACCATAAGCCACTCTATAACAATTTCTTGGTAGTATCTTCTCTATCAAAATGTCCTCCTGCTATTCCTTGGTGTGCCTCCTATAAGAGATTTGGTCATTCATGTTCTAGAACTACCCTATTTAACACTTCATCCTTCCCAAAATGATACAAAATCCCATTTATAATGGTATATGGTAAAGCTCTGGTGATAAATTACTTCTTGTCTCTTTCTTGGTAGTGATTATGGAATACTCCTTGTTCTAGGAAGTTAGTAATTCCTTCAAAAAAATTAGGGATCATAAAAATGTGAAATAGATGAGCATCAAGAGAATATTCATGGAATTTTTCTAGTTCTTTGCCACTTGGAATGTGATTAAGACTATCCATACCCATGGTTTCTCTTCCTAGCTTGACATTATTATGAAATTGAAATTCTTGAAATAGAATCAACCATCTTGAAATACATCCTCCAAACATCAGTTTATAGACAAGGTAGCATAGGGATTGATGATCTATGAAAACTTCAAATAGTGTCACATGAATATAGTGTCAAATTTTTTATAGTGTGAACACTATAGCCAGTGCTTCTCTTTCATTCATCATGTAATTCATTTCTGCATCAGATAATTTTCATCTTGAAAAATGTATGGATTGGTCCAATCTACCCTCTTTTGGTTACGTAATCGCAACACTGATTGTGATACCTTAAGTATCAACATGAACATGAAAGGGCTTTTTATAATCTAGAAAGACAAGAATAGGCACAGTAGCTAGTCTCTACTTCAATTTAATAAAGGTTGGTTGACACTTGGAAGTCTAGACAAACTTCACACCTTTATGCAATAAATACTCTAATGGAGATGAAATTATTGCATATCCCTTGATAAACTTTTTGTAGAACACTATATGGCCAAGGAAGGATCACACTTCCATTGAGTTAACTAGTGGAGGCATACTTATAATTATTTCAATTTTGGCTTTGTCCACCAAAATGCCTTCATTACCCACTATGTGACCTAGCAAGACACCAAAAGGTGTTTAAAAATTTTTTTTTTTTTAAATTTATGGCGATGAACAAATATTGATAACATTATAACATGAGGCATAACTTGTACAAATTTTATTTAAATAAATAAAATATTGCCCAATCATTGAGATAGACTTCCAAGAAGTCATGAATGAAATCTTTAAATGTAGTCACCACTGCTCGATAAAAAATTGTAGGTGCATTCCTGAAGCCAAAAGGCATTACCTTGTATGTAAAATAACCCCATTCCATGGAAAATTTTATTTTATATCTATCTTATTTTTTAATGGGTATTTGATGATAGCCACTGACTCCATCCATGAAAGAGTAAACTTCATAACCTGTGATAGATTCCAAAACTTCATCTGTGAAGGGAATAAAAAATGGATCATTCACACATACATCATTCAGAATTTGATAATCACCACGTACTTTGATCTCTATTATTTTATTAGGCTGCACTAACATAATACTAACCCAATATTCCTTTTTTATAGGATAAATTATACTTTCATCTTGCATTCTATCGAGTTCGGCCTTCACTCTCAACTTTATGTTTGAATTCAACTTATATGTCTATTTTTTTATGGGTCATGTGCACTCCTTAAGTTCAATATGAATTTCACGTAGTGATGGATCAACTCCTCTAACCTCTTAAAACTTAATGGGAAACATATCTTGATAATATTTCAAAAGTTGCATAGATTTTTAAACTTCAGATTCGATCCAATAATGACCTATATAGTCAATTTAGGAATCTCATCACTTCTAATGTTTTCCATGTTATTTTTAATAGGTTATTAGTAAATATTACAATTTTATTTAGCAATAGATTATTGTAGCATGAATTTCCCTTCCTATTCTGGTATTTTTATGTTGTGCATCTTATCTTATTCAGTAGGTTCTATGACTATGTCCTTTATGTATTCCAGTATCCATTCAAGTTCAAATAAATCAGTCAAATTGATATCACCATTAGTATCTAAATATTTAATTTCCTCCTCTTCATCCTATATTTGATGGCATGGTTTCATAAGATATTTGTATTCCCTCTTGGTGATTTATATCTTTGTAATGTTGTTTATACATAGTGGATTCCACTGTGGTGCTCAAATCTTCTATGCACCCATGGCATAGGAAATGTTTAACTTTTATTAGTTTGTTGTGAACTAGAAGGTTGTCATCTTTACCAAAAAACATATGTATGAAGTCACTCTACACATATGCCCAATTCTTTGTCTCCTTCCTTCATTCTTGGTGCATATACCATGTTGATGGTAAAGGATCTAGTGTGTAATGAAAGATGTGAACCTAGTACTTTAATGCCACACATTCATTAGTCTAGACTTCAACACATTTGTGAATATGCATTTTATGTCACTCAAATTCTTGGAATAAAGGCCAATTAATTTTGATAACCTATGGTAGTTTCAATCTACTAATCATGAGTTCACATGCATCATCCTAATCAAACTAATCATTTTTGTGAATTACCTACCATGTCACTACAACTCCCTTTAAATCATAACTCAAAGTGCTAAATTGATGAATAATGGTAGGTATATGAAATTGTAGGTATATAATTAATTAATTGATGTCCTTAATCACATAATATAAAGGAATTTATTTCTCATGTGAAAATACCATTCTCATAGGGTGGAGTTCATAATCACCTTGAGCCTAGTTGAGTAGATGCACATCTGAATCTCTACTAATATACAAAGTTATTTCCTAGGGAAATTTTCCCTATTTGGTTGGCTCTATATAGTCCTGCATATGATCATCTACTTGATAGAGAAAATCAACTTCTAAATGAGTAGGGGATTTAGCAGACATGGATGCATAATCTTTTATGATAGTTTAGGATACCAATGACTAAGTAGTTACTAGTTTACGCTTCTATTATTTAGATGTATTCAACTATTGAGTGAATAAACATTATACTTGATGTTTAGTATGCTTATATAAGAAATCATACTCATCTATGTGTAAAGCTTTCAGGTTCTCTTCAAAGTTTATCTTCATCTAGATGGTTTCATATATGACATAAAGAGAGTCTAGCCCAGCCAAAATGATGTAGGATTTGTGCACTTTATTTAGAGGAATGATGATAATCTTATCTCCTTTATGTGCCTCTAGTTGATTTTTTATAGTATTGATAGTCATCTAAACATCATATGTCCATTTATTGCCAATCAGTATAGGGTAATACATTTTTTATGTCTTCATATTGATGACCTCAAAGTCACCTTGTAGGATTATTTATGTGACTTTGATCTCAACATATTATAATCTACCAATGGTTTCAACTCTTCCATAATCTACTAAGCTTAGAGTTACTAGGCTAAAACTTAGAACTAGGTATCCAATAGCCTCCCATGTAGACCTGGGAATCATGTTGACCATGATGCCAAAATCAAAAATAGAATTTGGAATTTCATATCCTATAACTTCAATGTTGATTTTTGCATCTAGATCCCATGGCTTCTTCGTTTGAACATACCAGACAAGATTTTCTATCTTTTTTTGCCTTCTCTATGCACACTTCAATAAATTATGTAAAAAGTTTGTGATGTTCTAAGAGATGTTTTCATGATGCATTGTACTTAAAATCTTTAATAAATCCATCATTGTAGTAATAACTCCATTTTGATGCATAATGCACATGATTTGACCATAAATTTGGGTATCTATTGCCATAGTATCTCTTTTAGTAGTGCCTTGATGTTGAATATTTTTTAGCATTTATGTAGCTTCATACATGAGCCCCTTGTCTATAGTTGGGTTTAGGTATTTTTCCTATTTTTATTTCTAGATTCCTTAGTCCTAAGATATTTTGAGAGGAGGTAGTCCTTTATTTTTGTGTTGGTGTCTTGTAAAGGCATTCAAAAATACATCATCCTTAGGTTGCACATTTACCATGTTAAGTTTCTTGACAACCTTTTCATTTCTTTACTTTTCTAAGATAAGACATCCTTCTATCTCATTCTTTTTATATACTCTGCAATATGTGTAGTAAGACTATCTTTGAAGATTCAAATGGAAATTGTGTTGCACATGATTATACTCTCCACACAAATAGCATTGCAAAGGAAGATGTTGATAATTATTACATATGCCACCTTGGTACCCTCATCTATATCCACCCTTAGATCATACTTTGTTCAACTAATAACCTCCTCTATACCTTCCCTATTATTGTGTTGTATTCCAATGTTGATGTTTTGGGTATCATCTCTAGTTTTAAATTTTTATTGCATAACTGGCGAGGTCTAACTAGTTTATTATTGTTACGTCATTTCTAGATTTTAGGGTGTTACATACTAATATTATGGTGATGGTTGTTTCCAACTCAGTGAAGGAGGGGTCCAATCAACCCAAACTTAAGGTTGATACTGAGGTAAACTAGGAATCCATTATAGACCTGCTTGGGTCACATAACCTTTATCAACCTCTAGGCCTATAATCATCTACTTCATCGAGGACACTTGTTACACAGGGATAATGAATACATTCTTTATAATATCTTCTTTGAGATATTATGAATCGCTTAAATTATTTTCATCATGATTGTGTGACTTAAAAAAATTACAATATAAATTCTATGAATTTTTGACATACTATTGTAGGAGATGGCATTGCATTGTTGCATGTCCTACTACTCTATAGATTTCACAAAAGTCTATCTTAATCTTAGGACAATGTATT
This sequence comes from Torreya grandis, assembly GCA_037957365.1. Classification (NCBI taxonomy): domain Eukaryota; kingdom Viridiplantae; phylum Streptophyta; class Pinopsida; order Cupressales; family Taxaceae; genus Torreya; species Torreya grandis. Next base: position 3,466,510 of record JARHVA010000278.1, read on the forward strand.
TTTCCATGATATTGTTCCATCCTTTTCATAAAATCTTACAATGTATTTTCAATCTTAGAACCCATGATGAGAGCTTCCCCATAGTCTTCAATTTGTTCCACCTACATGGCAATAGCTCTAGCATCTACCTTAGTAGCATATTGAGTCTATCATCATGGTTTAGCTTAGGTTTATCTATCTCATGATATTTTTCCATCCTTTTCATAAAATATTACAATGTATTTTCAATCTTATAACCCATGATGAGAGCTTCCCCATAGTCTTCAATTTGCTTCACCTACAGGGCAGTAGCTCTAGCATCTACCTTAGTATCATATTGAGTCTATTCTATAGAAAATCTAATTCTAGAATGCGATCCTTAGATAAACCATGCAGCTTTATCTTTATCTACTAAGTAAAATTCCACCTTATTCATAACATCAAATAATTTATAAGCATAGTCACATACTAATTCTCTTAACTTCTACCTAATCTTTTTCAAGTGTTGAATAATATGATTTGTACATTTATTTATCTTAAACTCTATGATAATTCATTCCTTAACTTGTTATATAATTTCCCACACAATTTCTATATAGTACATAAACTCAAGTGTTCTTCCATTCAGTGCCCCTATTAACTCACACTTCTTGATAGCTTTATTATTAATGCCCTTAGCTTGCCATCTCATCTTGTATGTTAGTAAGTATTGTTCAAGGTCCATAGACCCATCATATATTTCAAAATTTATAAATGTTCATATAGCACCCATGGTGTAATTTGGTATCGAGGGAATCTATTTCATAGTTTTTATAAGAGGAGGCTACATTCTATATGATCTTGCTAGTATACTATGAAGCTTTATCTAAATACTAGGAGAGTCAACTTGTGCACTCTATTTTTTTGTATTTCCTTCTTTTATATGCTTAGTTTCAATAAACCCTATGGCCTTAAAAACCTTTCAAATTGATTTTATTTCAATTTTAATACCCTAATTATGTATTATTCTAAAAATGCATCTTCCTGACTACTATCTTCTTAGCCTCTTAGTTGAAAATTTTTACTGAAATATAAGAAATTGGGTTATGGGGACGTGTGCTCTTCTAGTTAATGATTCTTTCTTGCAACTTATTCTTCTTCTAATATTGAACCTATAATTATTTTGAAACTTTTTTTCTTATTTACTTTATACTTCATTTCCTTCTTTTGATAATACCCATTATTTTAGATACACACTACATCTATCATCTAACTATCCTACTTCTACACTATTCTCACCTTTTTCTTTAAACATCTCTTATTCCTCTTATTATTCATCACTTATTTATTTCTATTGGCATTCATATTCTTCTTTCATCTCATCTTTCTTCATCCTTTATTCTTCATCTCTTTCATCTTGCTCATCACATCTTCCTACTGGTTCATCATCTATTTTAATGCTACTCTTACTTATACTCATAGCTACCTGGGTATTCTTTTGTTTATTCTATCTATTCTATTGTCACAACTCTCATTCTGAATCTAGAATTTTTTTCTTAATCTTCTTCCTTCATGTTTCCATTTTGGATTCAGGTTTAAGCCATATTTTCTCATCTAATCATTATTCACTATCATGTCACACACACACCCATACACCCAAAGTGACTACTCCATATTGGCTAGAGTAGGCACTATGGTCTTGTCCACAACCAACATCTTCACAAGGGTAGGTATTTTCTACAAAAACCTTCCACAAATTCTTCAAATAAACAATTCATTCATATCTTCAAAATCTATGTATCCTTATACTATAAACTCAATTATATATCCATCTAATGTAGTAGTAAACCAATAATCTATTATTCTTATCAGTTTTTTCCCAATTTCTATAATTGGCATATATTTTATTTAGTAAAGAGTATAGTTTATTCCATTCTTGGGCTAAGAAAATAATATTTTAATTAGGTTAACTAGTTAACTTAAAAATTGTGGCAACTCACACCAAAAAATTTTGTAAATATTTCCATAAATATTCTCTCAAATGATTTCCTTTATGGTAAGACTAGTCTATTTTTATTCTTCTTTTATAAAATTACATATCCTTTGGTCTAAGCATGACTCAATATCTCTCTACCCTAGTAACCATCTTAGCATAATTTCCTCTAGAAGCAGTGTTCCATGCTCACTGTACCATTGTTAGTATAGGTTCCTAAAGCATCATAACATGCTAAGGATGAAGATAGCTATGATATACTTTGAGTGCACATAATAGTATATTGAGTCCATATAGAGGTTTTTCTAAGAGGAACATAATAATTATCCATTACCCTACATTATTTAATAATTATGAACAACCAAAGTTTCATAAATAGAAATAAAGGATTTAGATTAAATCAAATAGAAAGTAACCAAACATTATATATAAGAATGCATGAAATGAACATAGTAAAAAATCACATAGGTAATCATAACTAGATAAATCTCTATTGATCTCTTCAAAAGTGAAAATCTTTTCTTCTTACAAATAAATATATATATAGACATTTCCAGTCTATGATTGTTCATCTTCTTCTCACATTTAGAACCAAAAGTGGAATCTATTCATATTTTGTCCTATTAAAAGTCATGTAAATAGGAAAAAATATACTTATACATGAAAAAATAGGTACATAATGCATGGATATTAGATAAATATCCTATGTATCTTTACAATCCAGATTATTCTCCCAACAGAACTAAATCTAAAACATTTCTTAGATATGAATCAAACATAATTATACTCTAATTTTTTTTTTAAATATGTATTAATTTATATTAATTAAATATATTTTGAGGTGGCCAAACCATTTTATGTAAAAATAAATCACACATGCACCACTTGTAGGTAATATGTTGAATTTTTAATGCACTATGATATTTTTCACCATATATGTTGTAATTTTCATACTAAAAACATTTTTTAGGAGTGTGGAAATGAAGTTATACAAAAATAAGTTAGGTAATATATTCCAACCATTTTTTATGAAATATTAGATGGATAATTCTTTTATAACAAAACATGTTTGGACGGAAATTGCAACATTTGTGGTGAATTACCAAAATTAAAAATTGAATCCATGAAGCGAGTACAAATGAAATTAGATAGGAATTAGTTGGTTTTAGAAAATAAAAAATTGTGACTTATCAATAAAAATATTTCAAATAGATCTAAAAGGTGTGATCTTGTCAAAAAAATAGACACCTATTTTAGAATTTATGATCAAATTTAGGAAGGAAATCATTAATGAGTATACAAGGCCCATGCATAGGGCTAGATAGATGGATGAACATTTAAATCTAAGCAAGGACACATTCCCACATGGATCTATTATTTTATTAGTTAAATTTTTTGAAAGTTACATATTCAAACCATAAATGAAAGTTCAGTCATAATATGACAACCTAATACATATTCATGTATATAGCATTCATGCATGAACTTGATAGTACATAACAAGATCAAAAAATATTAAGGGATTAAAATTTATATGTTAGTGATGAAAGATCACATTTTATATAGTATGTGCAAGGTTATTTTAAGATGTTCAATGGATAATTGAATAAAAGGAACATTACTTTTAGTCAACATTACATTCGGTCAGACAATTACACATCACAATTTAAGAATGCATGTATATTTTACTAGTTGATCAAGATTCACATTACCATAGGCATAAAAAATATTTGGACTTTCACTAAGGTTGGACATGTAAAATGGTAACATGAAGGTATTATAGCATGTGTTAAAAGATCCATTACAAGAGAGGATTTAAAGTTTGAATATGGTGTTATTTTGATTGATGCAATGACCATTATTTAGTGGTGTAATGAGAAAATGGGTCATGGTACTCAAGAAAATTATATTATTCATAGATATTTCTAGTTGATGGAGGAATAACACATGGAAAATTATGAGTATTGTATGACTCTAATAGGATCAAGTGAGATCCACTCATTTCATATCTCAAATTTAGGTTCTTAGACTATTCATACAAGACACTAAGCATGTTTTTGTTCTCCATACATAGACTCTATGTGGAATGAGTGTGAGTGAAAAGAGTGGGTGGATGAATGGATATATAGACCTCTAATTCCAATTGACACATATAAAATTATACCAACATTACAACTTATAGATACGACATCATCACATGACTTTTACCATGTATTTGATCTAGTGTAACCAGTAGAATGTTAATCATTATGTACAATTTATTCTCATTATCTGTATTAATAGTGTCATTAAAAGGAAATAGATTACTATTTAATCTCATTATCTATCTTGTTATAGGGTGTGTTTTTTAGTTATTAGTGATGAGGACAATGAAGAGGGAAAAAATTACTACTTATGTCAATGTGTAAAAGAAAATAAAAAATTGACTTCCCCAGTTATAGATGGAGAAAACATTGACTATCCCACTAGGTCTATGGTTATCACTATAACTTGGCTTCAATGATATCCTATAAAAAAAATTAGATGTATGGTTGTTTGAAAACTTTGAAACACATATGAAGATACTACATTATTTAAATTTAGTTCTTATAGAAAATATTCAATTGGTCAAATATCATGGGAGGCCATTAAATAGGAATCTATGGAAAGTTTGTGATTTAACCATGAATCTATTATTACTATTATCAAAATTAGAGAAATTCCTAGTGGTTCATTAGAATGAAATACTAGGGTATGTTGACTTGTCAAATGTAGATGTATTTAATTAAATCAAATTTTATTGATTTTATAGGTATTACTTATAAATTTTATTTTTAATTAAGTATTAAATTTTTTTTTTGTAGGTTAGTGGTGCCATATAATCTTTCACCTTCATGTGGTTGGCACTGTTAGTAAATAATTTTCATATTTTTGAAGCTAAGAGAAACTTAATTTAAGTACTCAATTATTATAGAAAGGGCATTCTTGATGCTAGAATGGTTGGTGGGTCTCTCGACCAGGCATGATGGGAGGAAAATAATCTATTCCTATACATTATTCACCACCCCAAACATGTTGGTAGTGTTAGTTTTGATCTATAAAGCACTAACGGTGGAATTATCCAATTGTCGCTTCAACTTTGACAACATCTAGTGTTAGTGTTTATGTGCTCTTAAATAATAGTGAAAGCATGCATATGGGTATATTTGGAGGTCATGGTCATGGGTACATGTGTCATTTCCCTATCTATACATTTTTAAAGTGATGGAATTTCACTTGGAGGTCTTGAAGATAGAAATGTCAGTTAGAGGAGAAGATATTGTCTCTTCACTATAAAAAAAAGTTGCATTTTAGGTCCTATTATTACATTGTGTGCCATAGATTGGTCTTGAAGATTACATAAAAATACTCTAAGGTGAAATTATAGGTATTAGACATGCACATTAGGGTTTTTTAATTTAATTCCAATGACTTATAGTTTCTATTTTATGGATGCTTATAGGCTTAAAAACTACATTTTTATTATATTGGGAAGGGCATTCGTGAGGTTAGAATAGGTGGTGGGTCTCTTCAATGGGTGTGATGGGAGGATAAGAACATATAATTGGGAATTATTTTCCACCTCAAATTTTTTGGTAGTGCCATTTTTTATCCATGAAGCATTGGAGGTAGAGTTCTCCAACTACTACATTAACTTTAACATTTGTTATTAGTGTTTCCACACTCCTGAATAATAATGAAAGCATACATCTAGGTGTATTTAGAGGTTGTGGTCATGGGATAATGTTTTGTTTTCCTATATATAATTTTTTAAAGTTATGTACTTGTACCTAGAGGTCCCATAGGTATAAATGTCATTTGGAAGAGAAGAACTTATCTCTTCATTACAAAAAAGTTAAATTTCATGAGCCATTACTACAATGTGTGCCACGGATTGGTCTTGAAGCTTCCATAAAAAATTCTCTAGGATGAAATTATAGGGATAAAAAATTCACATGAGGGTTGTTTTGGTTCATTCCAATGACTTACAATTTTCATTTTATGCACACCTAAAGTTAGGCTTAAAAAATACATTTTTCTTGTATTGGAAAGGGCATTCTTAAGGCTAGAATGGGTGGTGCATATTTTGACTGGGCTTTATGGGAGGCCAATAACCTATTAATATATGTCACTACCACCTAGGACATATTTTTAGTGCTTGTTTTGAGCCACTAATCACTAGAGGTAGAGTTCTCCAACTGTCACTTTAACTTTGACAACATTTGTTATTAGTGTTTCCACTCTCCAGAACACCAGTGAAAACACACATCCAGGTGGAATTAGAGATATTGATCATGGTATCACATGTAATTTTATTCTCTATATGTAATCTAAGTGATTTAATTACACTTATATTTCCTATACATATAAATGTCAGTTAGCGGACAAAAACTTGTCTCTTCACTACCAAAAAGTTACATTTTAGGACTTGTTATCGTAGAGTGTGCCAGGGATTGGTTTTGAATGTTAAATTGACATTATCTTAGGTAATTTTTTTTTTTTACACTAATTCAAGGATTCTTTCAGATTGTACCAATGACTTACAATTTCTATTTTATGCACACTTGGAATTAGGCTAAAAAACTACATTTTTCCTATATTTAGAAGGGTGTTCTTAGGGTCAAAATGGGTGGTGGGTCTCTCAATTTGGTGTGATGAGAGGCCAATAAAATGTTAATATATTTTATAAACCACCCCAAATGTTTTTTAGTGCCATTTTATAACCAATAACCACCTGAGATGGAGTTCTCTAATTGTTCCTTCAACTTTGACAACATTTGTTGTTAGTGTTTCTACGCTCTTAAATAGTAGTGAAAAAATGCATTCAAGTGGGATTAGAGGTCAATTTCATAGGATGACATTTATTTTACCTATATATATATGTTTTTTAATTTATTTATTTACACTTTGAAGTCTTAAAGGCTTAAATGCCAATTGAAGCTTAAGAACTTTTCTCTTCACTATAAAAAAATTGCATTTTAGGATCTATTACTACAACTTATGCCACAAACTAGTATTGAATATTAAATTGATGTGATATATATATATATATATATATATATATATCACATCAATTTAATATTCAAGACTAGTTTTAAGGATTAAACACACATGTGAAGTTTCTTTATATTTTTTCCGATGAATTATAGTTTCTATTCTATGTACCTGAAGTTTGGCTTAAAATTGCATTTTTCTTGTATTGGGTAGGTTGTTCTTGAGGCCAAAATGGGTGGTGGGTCCTTTGACTGGGCATTATGGGAGGCCAATAAAAAATTCCTAGACATTATCTACCACCTTATATGTGTTTTTAGTTCCATTTTAAATCCATGAAGCACCAAAGGTGGAGTTATCCAACTACCACTTCAACTTTGACAACATTTGTTATCAATGTTTCCACGCTCGTGAACAGTAGTGAAAACATGCATCTAGGTGGGTTTTGAGTTCAAGGTCATGGGATTATATGTAATTTTCTAATATATATGTTATAAAATTGATGTATTTTCACTTGTAGGTCCCAAATTATTAAGTTCTAGTTGGAGCTCAAGAAATTGTCTCTTCACTATTAAAAAGTTGCATTTCAGGACTTGTTACTGCAACTTGTGCCATAGATTCATCTTGAAGGTTAACTAATCATTATTTGGAGTTAAAATATATGTATTAAACACATATTTTATTTTTCTTTTATTTTTTCAAAAACTTATGATTTCTATTTTATGCATGCCTGAAGTTAGGATAAGAAACTACATTTCTCTTGTGTTAGGAAGGGTAGACTTAAGGCCAAAATGGGTGGTGGGTCTCATAACCAAGCATGATCATATGAAAATAATCTATTCCTATATTTTACCATCACATTTTATATTTTGGTGTCACTATTTTCTAGCTAGAAAGTACTAGAGGTGGTGTTTCCAAACTGTTGCTTTAACTTTGACAACATTTGTTGTCAGTGTTTCCATGCTCTTGAATAGTAGTGAAAACATGCATCCATGTGGTTTTAGAGGTCAAATTAATTTTAAAACATGTAATTTTCCTATATATATATGTGTTTTAAGTGATTTATTTTCACCTATATGTCCCAAAAGAATAAATGTTGGTTGGATCTCAAGAACTTGTCTCTTCATTACAAAAATGATATATTTCAGGACCTGTTACTGTAACTTGTGCCATGGATTAGTATTAAAGGTTCCATTGATGTGATCCAAGGTAAAATTATAGGGATTCAAAATTCACACTATGGTTCTTTTTTTTTGGTGCCAATAACTTATAATTTCCATTTTATGCATGCCTAAAGCTGGGCTTAAGATTATACTTTTCTTGTATTGCGAAGGGTGTTCTTAAGGCCAGAATGGGTGGTAGGTATCTTGATTAGGAGTGATCAGAGGATAATAACAGATTCATGAACATTATTTTCCACCCTATACATGTTTTTATTTTTAGTTTCTATCCATGAATACTAGAGGTAGAGTTCTCCAACTGTCACTTCAACTTTGACAACACTTGTTAGTGTTTCCCCACTCCTGAATAGAAGTGAAAATGAGAATCTATATGGGTTTGGAGGTCAAGGTCATGGGATCACATGTAATTTTCCTATATATACATGATATAATTTATTTATTTTTACTTAGATGTCTTGAAGTCAAAAATTCTAGTTAGATCTCAGGAACTTGTCCCTTCGCTCCAAAAAGTTACTTTTTAGGACCTGTTACTACAACGTGTGTCACTAATTGGTATTGAAGTTTCAATTGATGTGCTTAGGTTTGAAATTATAGGGATTAAAAAAACATGAAATTATTCTTATTATTTTTCCAAAATACTTATGATTTCTTTTTTATGCGTGCTTGAATTTAAGCTTTAAAACTATATTTTTCTTGTATTGGGAAGGGCAATCTTGAGGCCAAAGTGGGTGGTAAGTCTCTCAACTGAGCATGGTCAAAGGCTAATAACATGGCCTTAGACATTATTTTAAACCTCATATATGTTATAAGTTCCAATTTCAACCATGAATCACCAAAAGTGGATTTCTTCAATTGTCACTTTAACTTTTAACAATATTTGTTAGTATTTCTACACTCCTGAACAATAGAGTGGATATATGATGAGAAGAGAATAAATGGCCAATCTAAGTGCAATATATATAGAGAGAGAACAAATTTTATTCATAAATAAAAATAAATATATATAACCACCAAAATATTCTAAAGCCTTAGGAGACATGATAATTATAATTTTGCACTACTTCAAAGGGCCAACGAAGTGTCTCTAAAAGAAGGGAAAAAACTCTATGGAGAAGGAGATAGCATAAAATCACTTCATGATTACATGGGTGAATGCAATTTGAATCCAAGAAGAGGAAAACATTTCAATAAATTTGGATGCATCAAACATGAATTTAAATCATCTCCAAGGAGAGAACATCCCAAAGGAGGAGGTAGAACATAACCACTTCATCAAACTTTCACAAGTAAAATATATAAGCGCATTCGAAGAAGGTATGTAAGAGATGAGTATTCCATTGTTTGTTTCAATTGTAATTATAATATAAATACAGTTATGTCTATAAATTAAATGAATATAAAATTTGAATATGAAGTCCAAAATTATATTAAACCAGTGTATCAAGGGTATCCAAATTAGAAGAGTGATAAATGATGTATCCCAAATCATGTAGCCCAATCATGAGAGGAACTTCATAGTAATATATGACTCTAACTCAAAAATTATAATATTTTATCCCATATAGTTTTAATTTTGGCACATATTGAAATATTTAAATTTAGTTTTAATAAATTACATGAAGGAATTATTAAAGATGATCATATGTAAAGGCCATACAACCATAAAATTTAATTTTTCCATAATAATGTGAGAAAAATTATACATGGAAATATGATCACCACAAAATGTGCACACACACACACACACACAATCCATAAAGGTGTACAAAATAAGAAAATAATAGAATTTTGGGTGAATGCCATATAGGCATACAAAAAATTAAATCATCTAACAACATAATGGAATGTCAAGTGAATGTCATATATGCATATAATTCCAAAAACACATACATTTACATATAGGCATATAAATAAGTACATCATTTAATACATCCTACTCATCAAATAGTCTCCCTCTATTTTCCTTCCTAGAATAAGACTCTCCCTAGGATGCCCTTCTCATATATAGATATCCCTTAGATGCATTGGATTCCTCCAAGGTCTTGTTGCAAGTTCTATGCTCATAGATTTCCTATAATTAAACCTATTCAAATACAAATATTTTTTAAAAAATTACATATTATACATGCAACCAAGTTCAAAAATTAATTTTAAACTAGAATAAAAAAATAATTTAAACATGCACTTAGTGAAATCTCATGGTCATGACCAATCTACATCTATGCTCAACAAGGTCAATGACAGGTCAAGATACATAAACATGCATGTGAAATAGGGATAAAACATGAGAATATATCATATTAATTATGTGAATGGGACTATTATATGTCATCAGACAACCCTACATACACAATACATTCACATAAGTTATATTTGCTCAAATATCTAGTAAAATCATTAAAACAAATATATATTTACAATTCAAAATTTCAATTTACCTTATATCTCATTGAGTGCCTACATAGATGATATTATATTAGTAATGTTCATGCATGTCTGAGCTCATAAATATGGAGTATCCATATTGGTCATCAGCTAAACAAACAACCTCACTTAGTTTTCTATAAAATATTGAAGATATATGAAAAATTTATCTCCTTTATTAAACCCATAATTAGTTAAAATAAATTTTAAAACCCTTTTCTCTATATATAAATTGGAAACCAACAAGAAATTTAGCTAAAAAATAATTTTTGGTGATGTATTACCTAATCCTTATATGAATTTTCACTTGCATAATCAAATAGAAATGATGTAATTTGAGTAATCAAGATAATAATTTTCCCTAGCCACTTCAATCCAGGTCTTATAATTAAAATTTTATCTCTTAACCTATGGAACGCTACTCACTTTCTTAACTTATTCCTAATCCTATATACATGCATTATACACTTATGTTTTTCTAAACTTAGTTATCTCAAGTTAGGAACCTATTGGCATGGAATTAGAAACACAAAGAAAATAAAAATATGAAAAGGAGAAGCACAAAATCAGAGAAAAAAATGATCAAAGGGATGACCAAGAGCATATTATTTAATAGTTGTGTACTTGAATTTTTAGATCCTTGATAGATAAATTTAACTTAATATAGTGTATAACATGCATGATTCACACAAAGGAACTAACTTAAGGATTTGGAAGATAAATAGTGGTACTATAGTTAACAATGAAAATATTGAGTACTTAAGAAATGCTATGAAGAAGAGTTGATAATCAAGAAACTTGTGAAGTGTTAAAATAATTTTGAGAAGGTGAAGGAACACCACCAAATGAAATTAAAATAAATAGGAAGAAGAATATATATTTTGAATAAAAAGGGAGAAATACATCACTAGACATTGAAGGAGATTCTCTATATTGTTGATCATTATTAAAAGCATTCAAAGATCCATTATTCACCCTATAAGGTATATATTCAATTAGGGGTTCTTAGGTTAGGGATTTTAACTTTATATCTTTCAACACATCTCACATATATAATTTGCATTCATAGATCACTATCATTCAAATTTTAATTTGAACATGTCTGATTGTTAGTCAAGAGCATATATCTATATAAATAAAAACATGTACATAGAGTATAATATTAACTTGAAATTACCTTTGTATATGTGAACATTATCCTAGTAATATTAACTAATGTGATATTAGATAGACCAAAAACTAGACATGCATATGTAAACATCAGTGGACCTAAAAATGCAACAGTGGACCATGAAGATGATGGCACTATCTCCTCCAACAACATAAAAAATTACACATATATTTTTCAATTTTTGTGTAAAATATTTTTTAGCTTTTAAATTCAAATATAACTAAAATTTAACATGTTAAATATAAAATATACTTGCATATGTGTAGTGGTCAATGTGTGCACATCAAATGCACATGCCAGAAACTCATCACTCAAAATCATATTATATAATCTCTTAAATCACCACCATTATCATTTGTAGGTTCAGTGCATATAGAAATATAGTATATACAATGGTGAGGTTGGGTATGTACACTAAGTGGAGTATCTCTAGCATCAGACTCAAAAATCCTAATCATATTTTGAATGAGTGTATTTGTGCGTGCACTAAGTGCATGCAAAGTGTCAATCTCTAAGATCTCTTTCACCATAAAAGGGATATTAGGTTGAAGTAGATTTTGGGTAGGGACCTTTGTAGGATGATTAGGTGCACAATGTGAACCTGGTCTATCCTACATAGAGCCTTTCCTTCAACCATGAAACTTTGAGTAGTCAAAATATTTGGGGAATCTCATTGGGGATAAAATTGTAGTAGAATTTCTTCAAAAAAATAAAATGGGACCTTGTGGATGTGACACAGTGGGTAATCAAACATCATCCATCATCAGTCCTAAAATTTGTTTCTATCCAAATTATGTTGACATTTATGGATCGGAAAGTATTTTGTGGATATTTGAAAGGGTTAGTTGGTTGTTAGGTTGATGAATAAGGCATAAATTAGGTTTTTTGATATTTGTTTATATTTCACATCATGTGCTGATAATTTTTCAGCATAGTAAACCATATATCTATCCCTATATGATGTTCATCTATCAATTTGAATCATTATTAAGTCAACTTGACCTAATACTGACTCTAGGGTATTGTCCAAATAGGTGATGTGGGTGTTGGTCAAAGTGGGTCCCTCATTATCCTAATTTTTTGTTCAATTTATATTTTATTTTTCACTGTGTGCACCCAAATCCTCTTAACTACCTATGGGATCTTTTGGAACTAAATTAGGGATAGGAGGTCTAAGAGGGTTAGGAAGGTTAGGCAAAGAGTTAGTAGGAGGGTTAGCAGGATGTCTTCTTGTAGTTGAATGAGTTGTTCAAGAAAATGGGTTTTAATAAATTAAAAAAAATCAAATAAAAAAATTACTAAAATTTATTGTTAACATGTTTGGTTTTTAATTTCTTACCTATCCTCCATTGAGGTAATGGTTGATTATAGAATGTTTTATCTTCCTCCAAGTAGAACATGATTGCAATTTAGTTAGAGAAGGGTAGAGAAGAAAATGAAATGAGGGAGAATGATAAAAATATGGGTTTGAGCCTTTTTATGATTTTGTTTCTATGTTGACATAACACTTATTCATTATAATGCATATGCATTATGCCAATTATGTATAATGTGCATGCATTATAATGCATACATGTTATGCCAACTATTCCTAATGTGCATGCATTATACCAATTGTGCATATTGTGTATGCATTATGGCTCACTATTTTTAAGCCTAAATTAATATAATACATATGTGTTATATTCATAATACATATGTGTTATATTCATAATACATATGTGTTATATTCATAACACATACACATACTTTCTATAACATGTATGTGTTAGGTTAAATGTCCATAAAATTGTCCCCCAGCTCCATGCACTTACCCAATGTATAAATATTTAGCTACAAAAATCAATTATGTTGACCCTGATAGGTTATTTCATTTGAATTGACTCTTATTAAAGAAGAAGTCAATTTTTTTATTCATTAGGTATTTTTAGGACTTTTCTTTGTAAATATTAGTTTCAAAATGTGGAAGGCAGTATGTGTTGGTTTCTATGATTTTAAGATGAAAATTTTTATTTTGTCTAGATTTTAAGGTTATGTTGACCTTGATAAATTATTTTATTTGAGTTGACTTTTCTTAAAAATAAGTTGAAATTTTTTATTCATTAGATGTTTATAGTACTTTGCTATGAAATTCCTAGTTTTAGACTATGGAAGGCAGTATGTGTTGGTTTTTATGTTTTCAATAAGAAAAGTGTTATTTTATCTAGCTTTTTAAGCTGTGGGATTTTATCCAGTCTTTATAAATCACTACCACCTCTACATAGTGATTTAATAACTGAATATTTGTCACAACTATAATATTAGGTTATCTAAAATCTAAAGCCATCTTAACATAACCCAAAGATGTGTAAGGTCTCCACTAATCCTTAAGGTTTATCTTACATTGATCACTCTATTAGTGTAGCCCTCATACTATTGAACACAACATTCTAAAATGAGGTATAAGCACACTATCTATATTCATAGATGTGGGAGCATTCTAAGGTGGTTTTACTATACTAAAATCACTCTATTCATCTTTGTTCAATCATATAAGGTCATATAAGTAATTAGGCCATTAACTAAAACACATGGTTCAGATATACCTATCGAAAGATTAAGGAAGATCAAGTAGTCGACTGTCTATAACAAAGGATTATCATCATTCCCTTTCGACTACAAGTCAATTTATACAAACATAAAGTTCAACTATAGTCGAGTAACTGAGGATCTATGTTTTAAGAAAACATGAACTTAGATGAAGAGAATAATTAATGGATATATTAGTTTGGAAAATAAGATGGATATAATGTCTAATAATGGTTGGAAGTTGAGACAAAATGTCCCCTCTCTCTCTTTCAATATTCAATGTTCAATCAACTCCAGCTCGCTTTTTATCTCTCCATTTCAAAACTAACAACTCTTTGTTAGAGTAGGATTTTTCATTCTTGGAATTTAAGTTGACTTGGTGGAAGTTTATTAGTTTTAGGTGACTAACCATTTAACTATTAATATAAATGAGTAATTAAGATTTGATGAGTCCTTATGAATCTCATCTGATAGTGACCTCATTTACATTTAAAATTTATTTAAATTAATACTCTCATATTTATATTTACCTAAGAAATATATATGCAATTAGTTAAAATATGAAATGCCTTATGAATCTTGTGGTGTCTTATCACCACCTCTTAAATTAAGAAGAAAAACTATCCTTGAGGGGGTTCGACTAGACTCTTAATGACCAAGTAGAAATATAGAATGGAATTATATATTAATAATGCTTAAGAGGGATTTTATAGGATATCAAAAAGTATATGAATTATAAAATATTAAATCTTATCCATTTCTTGACTTTCACAGAGATTCAAAACACAATTATGTCTAATGTTCATAGGATAATAACTAGTTCCACATAACTCTCTTTCTAATACTATTGGGATTTCCACATTTATTATACCATCTCCAATGATATTATCCCTTCATTTTGAAAGTAGTCTATCCTACATAGATATTATTGCAAAATGGTTAACTATATTAGTAAAATTAAATCATTATGACATAATAAACTAAAAATTATGTCAAGTTCATGTGCTAACATCCCATTTATTATTTGTATGATTATAAGAAATTAATCTCATTTAATTAATAATTTCATCAATCCATGAATGATAGGAAATAATACATCTAAATAAATAATAATGATTCCTAGCGATTTGTAATAACCAATAAATCTATAAAATCAAATTCAAGTGGCATTCATGCCAATTATCACATCAAAATAGTCTAATTGAAAATATGGGATGTGACATGAAGGATAAAATACTCAAGTAAATTTCCACCCAAAGTTTGATTATTTTTTAAAAACATGGTATACATGTTAGCAATGGCCATTTTCCAATAATTAATTAATGTCATGTCAAAACTATGCAAATATAGTAAATTTGAAAATCAAATTTGAAAAAAGAACATAGGAATGACTACACTTGGTGATATATGAACCATGTTATTACTGTTAACCAATTTTGGCCCCCAAATCAAAAGGTCAACCCATATAAGTTTAAAATTGATTGGACATGTCCAAATAGCCTTGTTCATAGCCATTTTTTACCTTGTAAAGTCTTCAAATGGTCTTTCTAAGATCTTATTAGAAAAAGTTAAGATTAATTTGACAAGTTTAAGGTAAGAATTTATCTTTGTCTTATACTAGTCTAGTCAGAAGGTGAACATGAGAAAGTTGATCCACATGATGTAAAAGGTTATTAATTGTCTCTCAAAGTAACCTTACTCCTTAAGCACCTTGCATGAACATTTCATACATGTTTGGATAAACTAAGGTTTATGTACAAAGTTTAAGGTAAGTGTTATGAAAGATAAACGTGATTTTAGTCAAGTTAAACATATGTCAAAGATATTAAAGATTAAAAATCCATACAACATACTTTTCAAGTCCTATGGAGGAGTTATATAATGTAAAATTTGGCAAGAAATGATGATAGTAGTTATAATTGAGTTTTTAATGCTTAAGAGAAGCTTGTCACCCACTTGTATAGACCAAGAAGGCTTGTTTAGGTGAAAATGGTTAAGGAGTGTCACTTTAAATTACATAGGTCAAATCCATGATTTTAATGTAGGTACAGGTCCTAAAAGTCCAAAATTTGCTTCAGAACCTCCCTCACTCCCTTGGCAAACTCACAAAGGCAAATTTCACATGCTTAGTCCATACAACACAAAGAGAGTTGATACATAAATTTTTTTTAAAAATAGTGGGTCCTAATGGCCTTAAAATCCATGTAAATAGTTTTTATATTGGCATCTCCTCCTTTATGAACAATTGTAAGACCCTAGGGTGCTCTAAATCTACATATAAACCCCAAGGGCTCATTTTTATCCTTGAAATGGTAGTTTAAAATAGGTTGTAGGCATGAAAGAAATAACAGAGATCTCAAGGGGTTATATACCATCTTTTTAATAATTATAAAATCCTTACTTGGAATGTGGGAGTTCAATTTGACAAGAAAAATCTTCTTTTACATAGTTTATAAGTTAAATGTCATTATTTCTTGATTGTTCTAGGGTATTTAATAGTAAAATAATGGGAATGAAGGTTTCCTATCATATATTACTCTCTCCAATTATATAAATTTCCATTATATGGTTTTCCATGTTATCTCCACACTCACAAGCTTCTCAATAAAGAAGTCAACCTATAGATTTTCACTAATGCATCAATCATCAATGTGCAAACATAGATTTGATTTCTGGATGGTTTTGGGTTACATGTAAATAATTATATTTTTTTTAATAGTGTTTTTGAGTTATTTAAATCCATTCAAAACTATTTAAATCAATATTAACACCTAATAAGGTTGCCCTCATGATCCATCAAAAGATTGTGTAGCCTGCAAGTTGAAAAGCAACAAAATCTTAGTCGTGAATATAAAAAATAGTGGAGTGAAGTGGTTATGTATTAAATACATTGATAAATTATATCCTTAATAACCCTGTAACATGACTATTTATTCTAATTTATCCCCTCTAAGCAATGTAAATTGGTCTCAGCCTAAGGATAGCATATAACCCTACCTACACAGAGGTGAGGCATAAAGGTGATAAAGATGCATCGGTAGTGTGGTTTGAGGGTGAAAAACATAATATACAAGTTATGAAACACTAGATAATTGTTTTTAGGTCTAATAAGTGTAATACTAGGTACTCAAAATTATGCCTAGTTTCTCAATATCATTTGTACATTGTCCTACACAAGGAGCTTTATGTGTTTTTAGGGCTACAAGGAATTGAAGACAGAAGTAAGATTTGGGTGTAAAATGAGGTATTTTGGAGTGTTTTATGGATCCAAATAGGTTAATTTAGATATTTTATGATTAATATATGTCATCCATGAAGACAAGTTACACTCATAAAGGTGGAATCAAGAGTTGATGCTTGTAAGCAAAGAGCGGTGTAGTGGAACTAATGGGCTTCAAGACACCTAAGAGGTGTAATCATCATTATAATATTAGTATGAAGAGTTTATAAAAAAAATTAAAAGTTTCAAATAGTAGAGAAAAATATAGTTTAACATGACTTGATGACCAAAGAGTGTAACTTTTCATCTTCTAAGCCAAGAGAAAGGCAGTTTTGAAGAAGAAGAAAAATATGTCAAGTAACTAGACAAATTCCTACACCATTTTAGAGGAAAACATATTTAGGAGAGAAAAAAATGTGTTTGGATACATGATGAAAATTTTATTCAAACTCTTTCTTAATTATAACTCTCACTTTATAATTTTCAACCTCTCTCTTCTATGCATCTCTCCTTATTCTACTCTCTTTTCTCTATTTAAGTAGCCTTATTTGGCTTGTTATGTATCCTCCACCTGGGTATGATGAATCCCTACCCATTTACCTGCCTTTAATTAATGAGAAACTATTTTTTTACCTCCTTTAACTATTTTTAGTTTGTATGTATGACTAGTTTATATTTACAAGTGTTTTGCTTAGTCTTCCTTAGCATGTTGTCCTTTTCTAACACGCATATGTAGTCTGAAAGCTTCTTTGAAAGTCATGCAAAGTGTTCAAGTGAAGTGTGAAGGTTGAGTGAGTTTTCTACCCATTAGTGTCATTTTAAGACCTATTGATTATTCCCCCTATCTCAAACACCTATCACAACCTCCATAATGAAGTGTTGATGTAGAGAGGCATATTAGGAGTAGTGTGTATTCATGTTAGTCTCATGGTTGATGTGTACATGTAGTTGGTTGGTAGTAGTCAATAAGTTTTGGTGCATCACCTCTATTAGATTAGGTTTCTCTACCTTTCAATAATAATTTTATAGATTATTGAATGAGCCTAAGTGATACATCAAGGGGAGTTATCCCCTATAACCAAGAGATTTAATCTACCTATTAGTCCACCCATAGCCTAGGATTGTCTCCATGTTACCCCAATTTTAAAAGGCTTAAAGAATCTTCCAAGGGTGAAAAATTGGGTGATAACAATTTTGGCATGCCCAATGAGACATGTTCTAAAATTATTTAAGTATTGTTAGTGTTGTCCTTGTACAATCAGCCTTTGGAGGTATTTAACAAACATCAATGGTGACTCCAAACAAACTAAAGTTGGCATAAGCAGTCCAAGTGTCCAAAAATCATAAATTGGTATTTATTCTCAATCTCTATTTGGTGAAAATGTATATCCTATACCTACATATTCTTCATATCATACTAATGATATTCATGGATTCTCCTCAATTATCCCTCAAATAACATACCAACCTTGTCATATCATTTATTCCCCTCTTACTCATGTGCATAGTTTCAACTAGCCTTGGCAAGGTCATTATCTTCCTAGTCAACCTAAATAAGGGGTTAGAAACCTGATACTTGATTTTGAGAATAAAATAGAGGAGAATGATAGAACGAAAGAGCTTGAATATCATACCATTGGCTATTATCAAGATTTGAGGTTTGAAAAATAATCTATAGCTAGAAAAATTTAATCTAGGAAAGAGTAAGACACTCAATTGCTCATGAAAATGTAAAAGAATAAAAAATTAATAAGGAAGATGGATAGAATAATTGAGCTTGGCCATATTATTCCTATAAACCTCTTTAAAAATCTCAAAGACTCATTATATTTTACAAGGAGAAGGTGTAAATTATTTGAAAGAGAAAACCAACATGTCCTAACAAGTGAAAGGCTACAGATAAGAGAAATAATTCAATGCATAGAGAGTAGGTTAGTGAGATGGAAAGATATAAAAATCCAATCACAACTATCCAATATACCTTCTCATAATCCTAGTAAACCTCCTTGGGTTCCAAGTCTCCTTAAAGCTACACCCACGCTTCCTCAAGAACCTAAAATCACTCCATCTTGGAAGACATCTTGAACTTGACTCTAGGTTACACCATGCCAACCCTTGTGAATGAATCTTCTCCTATGCCCACCCAAGACCAAGAAAGAGAGAAGGTTCTAGAATTCAATCCAATGAATTATTTTCCCCTTCTTCAAGAGCCTCTTATAGAATATTCTAATAATCTTAAACCCAAAATGTTAATTTCAAAGTATACCTTATCAATTTTTAATCATACCAATGAGTTCTCTTGTCGTCCCACCCCCTCATTATATCAAAAAGAGCATGTGGCTTTGAAGGTAAAAGATGAGGTTGTAGTTGTAAAAGAGCCTCAAGAAGGAGGTGAAGAAGATGTTGTGAATAAGTGTGATGATGATATTACCATTGGTAGTCCTCATTATACTACAAAATCATACATGAGATAGGTTTGGGAAGGTTTAAACTTGAAGAGAGAGTGAATGATGGCATGACAGTCATGAGTAAAGTTTTAGCAACTGATGTGCACTTGGATAATCTTTAGGAGTGTTCAAATGACCAATAAAGGGTAAATATTTGATTTGAATTACCTTACTTCATTTAATATGATCTTATTTCTTGTAGTAAATAGGATCTGAAGGATTTTATTATAGTGTAACCATTAAGAAGTAGCCTTTGAGAAGACATACATGATCAATCTATAGTTCCAAGTAAGTATGAAAAAGTAGTGACAGTCCTTGATAAGCAAGATGAAGAGAACTCATGGAAGCAGTCATTCCATGACTTCATGGGAGAGATTTAAGTGTTAAATAGTGGTGGATCTCTTGAAGAGTAAGATGAGAAGACTAATAAGATGGAGCATGAGGTACATCTTGAAGGAGTTGATGATAACATGGTGGTCTTGAGTGAAGTTGCAACAGAGTATGAGGTAGGTTTTCATGAAGGCACTTTGGTCATTAGTCCTATTGATCATTATGATCAAGTGATAGAGATTGAATAATCCAAAACCCAACTAGGCCATGGTCAAATTAAATCATTTGATGAGCCTATTATCCTTGAGGAGAATGTCATAAATGAGATTGAGGTTGGCATCCTTTCAAATGACTAAGAAGAAACTTCATTTTGGAAAGATCTTGAAATTTTTTATTTGAGTTTAGATGACAAACTTGTACTTTTAAGGTAACACATTCAAGAATAAGTTGATCAAAGTGCACAATTTAAAGTCATTATAAGGTTGAAGTTATAGCCATGGTCACATTAGAGAGTTATCCTAACATGGAACATCAATATAGGGTAAGTGTTAAGGATCAATATGAATTTGTGTTCATTAGGAACACATTTGATGTTGATGATCCACTTGAAAGACTGTCAAGAGGATTAGTAATCAAGAAGCAGACGATCCCAACAAAACAAAGGTCCAAGAGGTAGCTTGTTTCACATCCTTGTTCATCACATGAATAATATGATCTCAAAAGCTTCCATTTCAATCTAGTAGGATCAATATTTGTAGGTTAGTTTGTACATAGTAGGTTGTTTCTACTTTTTCTCCTAAGTGATTCATAGCACAAGTGTGTGTCTTATTTGGTCTTGCTCCTTGACTTGTTGTGTGTGTTGTCTTATTTCCTTTGCTTTTTATCCCAATAAAACAAAGGTCCAAGAGGCAGCTTGTTTCACATCATTGATCACCACATGAAAAATATGATCTAAAAAGCTTCCCTTTTGATCTAGTAGGATCAATATTTTTAGGTTAGTTTGTACATAGTAGGTTATTTCTATTTTTTTTTTTCCTAAGTGATTCATAGCACAAGTGTGTGTCTTGTTTGGTCTTGTTCCTTGCCTTATTATGTGTGTTATCTTATTTCCTTTACTTTATGTGTTATTCTTGTTTTGTGTGTGTTTGGAGGTCAATTCAATTTTATTGTCTTGGTCAAGGTAAATTCAGGCTTGAGTTTGAGAGCAAGTGACTCCATTTCCCAATGGAAGGATAAGGCCACTAGTCTAGTAAGCGTTGCAGGCATGTTGCCCCTTTAAATCACCAATTTATTGACAAATTTTGACCCCCAGGTCAAAAGTTCAACCCTTATAAGTTGAAAATCGATAGGAGATATCCAAATAGCCTTGTCCATACCCATTTTGTATATTTTAAATTCTTCAAATAGTCTTTTTAATGTCTTATTAGCAAAATTTAAGGTTAATTTGACACGTTTAAGGCAATAACTTATATTTGTCTTATACTAGTCTAGTCATAAGATGAACATGAGACAGTTGATCCACATGATTTAAAAGGTTATTAAGTGTCTCTAAAAGTCACCTCACCCCTTAATCTCACCTCTCATGAAAATTTCACACATTTTAATAGAAACTAAGGTTTATTTGTAAAGTTTAAGGTAAGAGTTATGCAACATAAAGGTGATTTTGGTCAAGTTCAACATATGAAAAATCTATTAAAGATGAAAATCCCATAAAACATACTTTTTAAAGCTTATGTAGTATTTATATAACATGAAATTTGGTGGGAAATGATGATAAGTAGTTATAATTGAGTTTTCAATGCTTAAGTGAAGATTTTTGCCCACTTGTATGGACCAAAAAGGCTTGTTTATAGGTGAAAATAGTTTAGGCATGTCTATTCAGATTACCTGGGTAAACTCCATGTTTATAATGTAGGTACAGGTCTTCAAAGTCTAAAATTTGCTTTAGAACCTCCATCACTCCCTTGGCAAACTCATAAAGGAAAATTTCACATGCATGGTTTATACAGCACAAAGAGAATGGAAACCTAAAAAAATTACAAAGGATTGGGTCTTAGTGGCCTTTAAATCCATTTCCATATTTTTCATATTGGTTTCCCCTCCTTTATGAAGAATTGTTAAGATCCCATGGTACTTGAAAACTACCTATAAACCCCACATGCTCATTTTTATCCTTAAAATGGAAGTTTGAAATAGGTTGGAGGCACGAGATCAATAAGATAGGTTTAAATACAGTTTTTACCATCTTCATTCATGATTATACAAGCCTTAATTAGCATGTGTGAGCTCAATTTGGTAAGAAAATGCCTTTTTTACATAATTTTCAAGTTGAATGTCATTATTTATAATTATTCTAGGGTTTTTAATAGTAAAATAATGGGGATGAAATTTTCCTATCATACATTACTCTCTCAAATTCTCTATAGGTTTTTTAAATGGTTTTCCATGTCAGCTCCACACTCACAAGTTTCTCAACAAAGAAGGCAACCTGTAGATTCTCACTAGTGCATCAATCATCAATGTGCAAATAAAGCTTTTATATTTGTAGGGTTATAAGTTACATGTAAATATTGATATATTATTTTTATAGTGTGTTTAAGTTATTTAAATCCATCAAAAACTCTTCAAATTAGTATTATTACCCAAAAAAATTTCCCTAATGATTCACCAAAATATTGTGTAGCTTGCAAGTTAGAAAGCAACAAAATCTTGGTCATGAATAAAAAAAATAGTGGAGTGAAGTGGTTATATAGTAAATTCAATGATAAATTAGACCCTTAATAACCCTCTAACATGACTAGTTATTCCAATTTTATCCCCTCTAAGCAATGAAAGTGGTCTCAGCCTAAGGACTGTATATAACCTTGCCTACACAAAGGTGAGGCAAAAAGGTGATAAACATGCATTGCTAGTGTGGTTTGAGGGTAAAAAAAACTCATGGAAAAGTTATGATACACTATATAATTGTTTTTAGGTCCAACATGATTCAAAATTCTTGTTTAGGGGAGCCTAAAATATCAAAAGGTAGACCTATAGATCTGTAGACCTGTAGGTCTCCTTTTCACATGAAATGTAATAATTCTTACATTAGAACTAAGGTTTGAGGGCCAAAATAAGGGTGAATAAGTGTAATTACACTTGATTTCAGGTCATTAAATTTGGCACATAGCTGAAAGGGCATAGTGGGTACTCAAAACTATGCCTAGTTTTCCAAAATCATTTGTACATTGTCTTACACAAGAATCTTTTTATGTTTTTAGGGATACAAGGAATTGAAGACAAATGTAGGATTTGGGTGAAAAATAAGGTCTTTAGGAAATTTTTATGGATCCAAATGGGTTGATACATGTCTATTATGACTTAAATATGCCATCCATGAAGATAGGTTACACTCATAATGGTGGAATCAAGATTTGATGCTTGTAAGAAAAGAAAGGTATAGTGGAACTAATGGGCTTCAAGACACCTAAGGGGTGTCATAATCATTGAAATTATAGTAATAAGAGGTTATAAAACAAGTGAAAAGTGTCAAAGAGTATAGAAATAGATAGTTTAACATGACTTGATGACCAAAGAGTACCACTTATCATCTTCTAAGCCAAGAGAAGGGCAGTTTTGAATATGAAGATAAAGGTGTCAAGCAACTAGACAAATGCCTATTCCATTTGAGAGGAAAACATATTTAGGAGAGAAACACATGTATTTGGAGACCTGATGAAATTATTATTCAACCTCTCTCTTGATTATAACTCTCACATGATACTTGTCAACCTCTCTCTTCTACACCTCTCTCCTTCTTCTACTCTCATTTCTCTATTTAAGCAACCTTATTTGGCTTGTTATGTATCTTCCACCTAGGTATGGTAAATCCCTACCCATTCATATGCCTTTTATCAATGAGAAACTATTGGTTTTATATCCTCCTTTGAATGTTTTTAGTTCTTGTATAGCTAGTTAATCTTGTCAAGTGTTTTGATTATTCTTCCATAACATGTTGTCCTTTTATAACACTCACATGCAGTGAAAGCTTATTTTAAGGTCATGTGAAGTGTTCATGTTAAGTGTGAAGTTTGAGTGAGTTTTATACTCATTATTATCATTCTATGATCTATTAATTAGTCCTCCTGGCCCAAACATCTATTGTAACCTCCATAATGAAGTGTTGATGTAAAGAGGCAGATTAGGAATAGTGTGTGTTTAGGTTAGTCTCATGGTTAATGTGTACATATAGATGGTTGGTAGTGGTCAATTATTTTTGGTGCATAACCTCCATTATATTAGGTTTTTCTCCCTTTTCCTAACAAGTTTATAGATTAGTGAATGAACCTAAGTGATACATCAAGGGGAGCTAGCCCCTATAACCTAGAGATTTAATCTACTTATTAGGCCACCCAAAGCCTAGGATTATCTCCATGTTACCTCAAATTTATAAGGCTCAAATAATATTCCAAGGGTGCAAATTTAGGTGACAACAAAAACTAGAATAAAAAAACCTTCTCATGTTCTTTTAGAAATTATAACTTTCAAATAAAATCCTAAGAATTCAATTCCAATTCTTAATCAAAGAAGTGTATGTGTGTAATCTATCCATATTTATCACCTTCATTTCACTAATTTATATTACATTATACTTATATCACTTGAAATTTTTCTCAATTATATTCAATCTTGATCAATATTTTTCTCAATTCTACCCAATTTTGCTCAGTCTTGATAAATCTTGAGAGATCTTGAAAATGTCTATATATATGCCCCCATTTTGAGGTGAGGGGTTGTAAAACATGTTCATAAAACCATTCATCTCAAAAGAAAATTTAAATTCATCATGTGTCATTAAAAAATATAGTTGAAGCTTAGTCAAATACTTAAAAAAAATTTAAAAAATTATGTAACCATTATAAAATATCATCATGTATGTTGGATAGTAAGATATAACTCTGGGGATTATGAAGATAAAAATTTAAGGAAAAATATATGCCCCATTATGAGTATTAGAAGAGATGGAAAAATAATATGTCCATGTTATATCATGTATAATAGATAACATCGTATAAAGCTCAATATATATGGGCATCCTCATATGATGATGAAATAGCGTAGGGAAACTACATCCCCTGATGTAATCAAGTGATGTGGAATTAATTTATGCCCCAATTTATGTTGTGTATGAAAAATATATAAATAATATTATTCTCAAGGAGATAATCAAGGGTAAAATATAAAAAATCACAATCCAAAGTAGGGGCCAAGTAATATGCCCTTAATATGAAAAGATGTGCCAATAAATGCATCAACTATGAAAACTAATCATGTGGCTAGATTTTTTTAGGATAATGTCATGTCATGATATATAAGTAGTGAAATATGTCTAGACACAAGGTTGTAATAGGATTCATTAAAGATATGTATCATTAAATTTTGAGGAGAGGAGATGTGGGTCCCATACCCCATATGAAGTATGTAACAATTGTAGCATGGAAAGTGTCAAAATAGCAAGATGTCATCATCATCATCATATGATATAACAAGTGAAATTCTCATGAGTAACATGAAAGTACAATTCCTATAATGGTAGAGATGAAGTTCATGTAGATAAAAAATACAAGTGCGTGTTGTTCATCAAATTATTTAAGGAATTTCCTTCTAATGTAGCTAGGTGGTATTCCACTATACTAATGGGCCTAGAAAATTTGGTTTGAATTTTCATTTATGTTAATTATATAAATTTATATTTTTTATTTTATTTTAGTAAAAATTCATTAGTATGAAATTCTATTGATTTAATTTTTTTGTTATAGGTTATGTTTATGTGATTCTAATAAACCCTTGGGTGCTCAAGACAATGTGTGCACACTTCATTGAGCATTAGCAATTGATATAATTATTTTTATCTAAATTGGTCAAATTGATGAGGCATTTAAGGGATAAATGTAGAAAAATAATGTCAAGATTGAGAGGAATAACTATATTTAATTTATATGCAAGAGAATAATGGTTCCCCCCATCATTTTACTAGCATTCATATGATAAAATGATAAGGCATAGATATTTTGAGTATGCCAATATTTTCCATGTTTAGTAAAAATTTACTTAAGATGTTCACATTTCTTTTGTTCATAGATTCAACTTAAGCATTCCACTGTGTGTAATAAGAAGTATAAAATGTATATCAAATATTAAATTTAGCACAAAACTTCTTTATTGCCTTATTATTTAATGATGAACCATTATCCATAAATATTGTAGAGAGGATGACATATCTTGAAATGTTATGTGTCAATATAAATATACATATGTCATCACTCATGGTATACTCTAAAGGAATGACCTCAACCTATTTGGTAAAATACTCGGTAGTTGTAATAATAAACTTGTGACCTTATGATGATGGTTTATTTATGTTTCCAATTAGAATGAAACTCCAAATTGAAAATGGCTAAAGAGATATAATGGATCGTAAGTCTTCAGATGGTGTGTGAGTTAAATTACCATCTATTTAACATTGCTAAAAAAATTTGGCATATTCTTGACACTCATGTTCCATATAATGTCAATATTAACCCATTATTAATAATTTATGTCATTTATTTTCCACTAAAATGGCCACCAAATTCTCTAGCATAAACCTCTTATAAGGAAATTTTATCTTCGTCATGCCCAAAAAATCTAACTAACCATCAGAGGATCTCTTGAAAAGAGATTCACCAATGATAACATATCTAATGACATTGCT
This sequence comes from Torreya grandis, assembly GCA_037957365.1. Classification (NCBI taxonomy): domain Eukaryota; kingdom Viridiplantae; phylum Streptophyta; class Pinopsida; order Cupressales; family Taxaceae; genus Torreya; species Torreya grandis. Next base: position 3,493,545 of record JARHVA010000278.1, read on the forward strand.
TCTTAATATCCTTTTGTTTTATTTCTTAAATATTTCAATAATAATCTCATTTGATAAAAAGTTGTAAATGTTAGCTTACCACTCTAGGATGTCATTGTCATTATCAATGGAAAATACGTATAACTTGTTTAGTAATGGTAATGAAAAAAACATTTGTTGTAATATTTTAAAATTAAGTATAACATTATCATATATAATATCAATGGGAACAATTGAATAAATAGCATCCATAGCTTATATGTGGTGATTGTTTATTATAGAAATGTTTCTAATCTCAAAGTCATGAAAGAAAGAAATCAAATTATGTACTAAATATCAGTATATAGAATTAGTTTATCTTCCTTGGTTTGGTAAGTTCCTATGAGTTGATTGATGAAAATTTGAGAACTAATTTAAAATTTTATATATTAAATCCTTAAAGCATGATCAATGTGTAAACCTAGAATAAAATATTTGTATCATGTTATATTGTTGGTACATGAAAAAATTAGACTATATGTTAGTAGCATGATTAGACCCTAAGGTGTCACTAATAAAATGCCAAAAATGACACATAAAGCACATTTTCCATGTATTTTTCACAATTATATACATAATAATTCATCTTGAATAGCATCATTTATGAGAGTATAATCTAATAAATGAGTCATGGTGAGTTGATAAAAAAATAGATTGTCCTTTCACTCATTATATTGTATAAACTTAAGATCAAACTCCACAAGTAACATGACTCACTTAGCTATGCATCCAGATAGTTAAGACTTAGACATAATGTATCTTAAGAGATTAATCTTGGCAATAACATGAGCTTCAATATTAAGCATGTAATGTCTAGGTTTTTATGTAGCAAATAGAATATCTAAGTAAAGTGTTTCCAATGAGTTGTATTTATTTTCATAATTTACTAATATGAAACTGATGTAATAAATAATTTATTTTATGTGCACATCATCATATTGTTTAATAAGTTTCCCAAGGCATAATAAGTGGTAAATATATAGTAACAATGATATATCATGATTGATTAGCATCGTGACTAGTGGGTTGGTTAGGTATCCTTTAATTTGATTGAAATATTTTTGACAATTTTCATCCCATTAAAATTTTGTGCCTTTGCATAAAAAATAGAAAATGGTTTGGGTATGTTTACTAAATAAGATATAAATTATCAAATAGCCTAAATTTTACCCTACAAATTTCTCAGTTATTTTAATCCCACAAGCAAAGGTATATGAACAATGGATTTTAATTTCTTAAGATAAACCTTAAAACCTCATTGAGAGTTAATAAAACTATATAAATTTCTAGATGTAACACTAAAGACACATTCTGTATGATTTAACTAGATGTTGTATTTTCACAATTGTTCAAATATATTTTGTAAGTCTTTGACATGGTCTTCACATTTCTTTGATTTTTACAAAAAAATGTCAACATGATGCTCAACAATCCCATACATGTAATCATGAAATATGTGTGACATATCCCTTTGACAAGTAGCACCAACATTTTTTAAGTCCAAATGCCATGAAAACATGTAGATGTATAATAATAATAATAATAATAATAATAATAAAAAAATAATATTTTATTAGATATTTTTATTAAATGACTAATTCTTTGATTAAATTTTTTGAAGATAATATATGTGAAACTATAGTTTTTTATTAATAATAGTAAAAATGAGGGTTTTGATGAGACCTCACAACCCAATACAAAGCTAATGAACCATCACCCAAAAATGATAGATTCAACAATAAATACCTAAACATCTACTAAACCAATGAGGCTTTACTGAACAAAGAAAGTAGCATCCGAACCATCAACCTAAAATATACCTGCATTCATCAAAACTAGCCTTTAGCTAAAAATCAACGTACAATGGTCAAAAGAATGGAAAACAACTAGCAAGAGAAAGAAAATCATCCACAAATCCTAGATCAACTAAGAGGGGAAAAAAGTCAAAATTTGAAAAAGACCAACCTTTCACCAAAAAAGAAAGTTAAGAGGCCAAAAAAATAGCCAATGGTCAGGACTCTTCTTCCATGGTAGGGTAAAAGGCCTTTCATTGTACATTGAATACCATCCTTCACCATTTTTTCAACATCTAATCTTAACATTTTAGACTCTGATCTTTGTCTTTTATTTTTGACAGATGAGTCCATAGGATATTTGAGTTTCCCCATTAGAGGATGTGAAGGGGAAGCAACATTATCTAATGAATGAAGAGGACTTGAAGACACAACCAGCATAGGTTCCACCATTGGAGGAGGCTCCTTGCTAGGGGGGATCCTTAGACAAGGGGAAGATCTAAACATATTATAGAATATGTAATGATTACATCAAATGAAATTTTGATCTGAAGCCCCATATTTTTTTCTTTAAACCAACTAAGAATGATCAGTGAAATTTTAAAGGCTCCTCTTTGAGGGACACCCCATAGCATGATGTTAAATGAGATTGCAATCAAAGCATCTAAAAGGTTGACCTTTGAAGTTGAGATACTGAGCCCACGATCTACAAGAAGAAAAAATATTAATTTAATGATAGAGAGGCTTGGAAATATCTAAAATTACACATAATCTATAATTAAAAATGTAATTAATATATTTTACTAGATGTGCTCTTATTCCAAACCTTAAGAAAATATATTTAACACATAATAGCTCGTTCTCCAGTAATTTATGGATATTGAATTAAACTACTAATCATTTATTCTTGTCAAAAAAATCACCTTCTAAACATTTCAATTCATCATGGTTAAAAACTTTAAATTTAGGTGTTAGACAAAAAATTTAAAATTCAACCTAAAACATAAACACACAAAATAAAATTCAAAATTTATTCTTTTTTTTTTAAGAATATCGTAACTACACAAAATTTTCCTTTGAAATAGCATACCTATCTATAGAATACTGAGCTAAGAAATCAAGAAACTTTTTGAGAAAAATTAGTACTAACCCCTTTTGTTTTTAATGCCTCTCCTCCCATGTTGTTTCAATATGTTTTTGATAGAGTATCAAAGAAGCTAGAGTATTAGGTGACTAATCCCTTATCATTAGTAGTAAAATTTCAAATCTTCTCAAAAGTGCTTGTGACCACCCATGTTTACTACTCTTCATGCTATGTTCATTCTAATAATTATTACCAAAAACTTGAAAAACTTATTAGGGACTTCCTTTGGTACAATTCTTCACATGGCCATGGCTTCCACAAGGTTGCTTGGGAATAATGTTGCCTCACATGAGATGCTGAAGGTATGGGTCTCATCAACATGGCTTATCAAGGATTTGCCTTATGTGCCAAATGAATTATGTGGGCCATTGAAGGTAAGGAAGATTGGAAGGTGTTGTTTCAAAACTACATTTCTTTAAGCCTTCCCAAAGGCAAAAAATCTTGGAAAGGACTTGGCCTATCGAATTTTCTCATCATCAAAACCCATGTTTAAATTATAGGGTCCTATGTTGCAAAAAGTATCTAGAAAGCATGGGAAAATATTAAACCATGGAATTTTTAGAATGGCTCAGATTTTTGAGATGCATTGTTTGTTAACTCACATGCTCTATGGCAGTCACCTGTTATCAATTTTAATGAATTCCCTTTGGCCGAGGTTCCCTAGATCAATGCACTCAAATTATTTCATATAGGCATTCATACTATCCAATACATATTTTATAATCAGTCTCACTCTTAGTTATCCTAAAAGGAGGTGAAAACCAAATTATGGTTAGCCAACTTTGATATATAATCTTATGAATAAATCTTTTATGTTGTTCCACCTTCAATGCTTCACAAAATCTTTGTTATTTTTGCTCGTCCTTGGTGAAAGGACTATAAATGGTATGTTGACACTCTATTTCATAATTACACTCCCAAACTTGGTTATGGGTGGATTACTCCCCACATGATTATGGTGGACAAGTTTAAATCTTGTTGATGTCTTCATTCTTTAGTTAGTACATGTTGCTTCCATTTTCATACTATTTAGGAGGCCTGGTTGGAGCCTAAGTTAGCTCACTTCGCTTGGTGTGTTCTATATAAGGGCTTGCCTATTATCATATGTCTTGTGAATTTAGGAATTTATCTTCCCAAATTTCCTTTATGTGGCCATCTATAAATTCTCCCTCATGTTTTCTAGCACTACTCCAAATCCCAATAGGTCTAGATGTGGATTCATGACCTTTTTAAGCCTTTCTAACCTGAGTTTTTTTAGTGGCATCATATCCTTATTTGAGATAAAACCATCTTACCTTTTAAATACACCCAAATATGGCATATTTTTAGAGTGGATATTCTATTTTGGTTATGGAAAGTAATAAATAATGCAATGTTTATCAATGTTTCTTCATATTGTAACTTTTTTGCTTTTAGCAAATCTTCCTTTATTTTTAATGTGCTTTTGCATATTCAAGTATAGGAAAATAAATTTTCCATAGAAATTGGCCATATTTAGAACCTTATCACTCATTGGGGAGATTCTCCTTGTGTTATGGCATGGATTCCTCCTTCTCTACCTAGGGATAACATAATTTTTGTAAGAATTGTTATCCCTCCTCCCAGATGTGGTCACTGATGCAATCGGTCTTAGTGTCATTCTCATAATGGTAATTTGTATCAATGCATGTCTCTTCCTAGATAGTAGTGAGGGTCACATCCCCTGCCACCTTCACCTACTAGACATGATGGTTGGGGTGATCTCCTCTATGTCTATATGCTTGGGGGGTACCACCTACATTTTGGATAGACATGATGGATAAGTTCCCTAGGCTCTCTTGATATTTCTCCTACTCATCAATAGGAAGATGATAAGGACACTGCTCAAACTTCTAGTTGGGAGCCAATTCTAGATGGTAATGACTTACCTAGCTCAGGTTTGGGTCTGAATGATATGGATCCTTTACCTTCCATCCTTACACTAACATCTTAATTATGTTTCTTTTTTTTATGATGTTATGATGACTCGTTCCTAGGTAGGGCCTAGCATTTTTTTTTCTATTGGCTTGTTCCTAGGCTTGGCCTACTTTGACTCGAGGCATGATTCCATACCACCTATTTTTTTGTGAATTATTTTTATATTATATATTTTATTAATATATAGATATATTTCATCAAAAAAATAGTATTAACCATGCAAATATACAAAATAGTAGAAGCTTATAACTTCTCAAAAAAAAGTCTCATATACCCATTGAAATCAAAGCACTTAAAACCTCTAAATCATAAATGATTTCCATGTGGATTTTTAGTGATATAGAACTCTATCTTTTGATAATATTCTCAAAATGATATCTCCATGATATGATTTTGATAGATGAATGATTACACCTTTGGTCTCATAGGATGCCTTGTATCCTTCATAATTTTGACTATGTCAATAGTATTATACTATTAAGCTTAGGATCCCTCTTTTAATATAATATATAATAAATATTGAATATGATTATTAAAATTATTATTACTTATTACTTTTAACTTTGGATTCATTAATTCATCATTTTTAAAAGAATCATTTTCATGAATTACTAGTAGAGGATCTTGATCTTATAAGTTTAAAAGACATTTAAAGATAATTTAAAAACAAAGAAAAAATGAATAAGAATTAGAATACCCTTTGGAGATAAATATTAAAAATAATAATAAGACTAATATTTAGATAAACCATGGGGATTCTTGTGTTGAATAACATGTTAACAAAATAATATGTTTATATTTTATAAAACTATTTTTATAATTATTAGTCTGTGATGAGATATTACCTAATATATTATGATATTTATAGAAATGGGGTATACCATTATTAAAGTGCTTTTATTTAAAAAATAATGGTTTATTGGTTTTAGATGAATATATTTAACTCTCAAAATAAATTGTTGAATCTCACCTTCAAATCATAAAGTAGATCATAAATATAAGACAACATCAATTCAAAACTAAAATTGAAATCAAACTAGGCTGCAAGAATATATATGTATATGTTATAAAAAAATGCATGCATATTTGTCAAAAAAAACTAAGATATTATACTTTAATTATCCTTAGTCCACCACATCCACTTATCCCCTAAAAAACTAATAAATTCAAAACACTACTTCATTGGGCAAGGAGCAAGAGTGAAATTTTCAAAACACTATTTCATTTGTCAAGAAACAAGAGTGAAATTATTATAGATCTATTTTCATATTCACATAGAGAATTCATACCTTAAAATAATATAAACTCCTTCACTTATTACAAATTTAGAAATTATTCTACATAAGAAAATAACATTTATAGGGATAGAAGAACCATCTTTTTTGAACTGCATCATGAGGCAAGTAACTAGATATCTAAATAATACAAGTCTAATATGATATAAATAAAAATTAGTGAATTCAAAAAATATTAAACCAAAATTTTCTAAAACATTACTAATAAAACACTTTCTGATTAAAAAAATATATGCAACATTTATATAAAATAATTATAAAGCTAAGAACCATGCATTCCTTTTAGAGAACCACGGGCTCCTCTTGGCCCTCCATGCACCTCTTAGGGAAACCTAAGCTCTCATAGCTCCTCAATGGGATCCTCTTAAATAACCATGGATTGTTAGAGACAAAACCCATCAATTTTTCTTAAGGAACCATGGGCACAAAGATAAGAAATAAAATATAGATGTGCCCTTGTATTTTTTCCCATTCCTCTATTCCCAAATTAAGTTTATATGGACTACAAATTTTTGTAAGAAAAATGATAAATTTAAATAAATATCTTTTTATTCCAATCATCCATTTTTACAATACATAGAAAGTAAATCTGAGGTGGATTGGAAGGTAGGATTTGAGGTCTATAGATAGAATAATTTGGAATAAAGAGGATAAAAATCACATTACTTTAGAGATAAAGAATTCGATCCACACCATCCAATCCTTAACATTATATAATGCTTTCACATGTACATTATATAGTACATTCACATGCATATTATATAAAACATATCACATGTATTGACAATTTTTTTACATGTGATATAAGATTATATATTACATGAAAAAAATCAATACATAGGACATTCACATGTAAATTATATATTGCACTTCATAGACATTGAAAAAAAATTAAATGTGATATAAAATTACATATCCCATGAAAAAAATTATCCATACATGTATCAAAGTATTCGACTAGCATATATACATAATTGTTAATGTTTAAATGTATTATAAAATGTAAATGAAAATTAGGTACCCCTAGTCAGTTTATAATAAATCAGCATGTGTATACATACATATATAGAGTGTCAAAAGTTATCAAGATTGTTTTAACCCTAATTTAAATTTTATTAACCTTATATATATAATGTCAAAAGTTATCAAGATGGTTTTAAACCTAATTTAAATTTTATTAACTTTATATATATAAAGTTAATAAAATTTAAATTAGGGTTAAAACCATCTTGATAACTTTCGACACTCTATATATGTATGTATACACATGCTGATTTATGATAAACTGACCAGGGGTACCTAGTTTTCATTTAAATTTTATAATGTTTATTAAACATTAACAATTATGTATATATGCTAGTTGAATACTTAGATACATGTATGGGTAAAAAATTCATGTGCTATGTACTTTTATATCACATTTAATTTTTTTAATACATATAATATAATTTAAACTATATTAACTTTACATATATGTGTTTGTGTGTGTAAAGCATGTAATGTTGTTTAAGGTGATTGATACTATAATTCTTAGTTTTGAAAGTAAACATGTAAACCTGAGCATCATTTATTTTTCTAATAAAATATAATTGATACGGATGTGTGTGTGTGTGTGTGTGTGTGCGTAGGTAAAGTTAATACAATTTAAATTTTAAATTGTATTAACTTCACACACACACACACACACACACACACACACACACACACACACACACACATCAATTATCTTTTATTAGAAAAATAAATGATGCTTAGGTTTACAGGTTTACTTTCACAACTAAGAATTATAGTATCCATCACCTCAAACAACATTACATGAAAAAAAAATTCATCAAATTTAATCTTAACCTTTCCATGATTATAATATTATAATTTGATATGACTGTGATTAAATTTTCCATTTTCCTGTAGACTCTATTTGATATCCACATACTCTATTTGATATCCACATAGATTAATTAGGATGATACATCCATTAAAAAAATTGTCCCCCTTACATTTTTTTAAAATGACCTACATTCCATGTATTTCTAAATCAAATTCTTATCAAACATTTAAAATTTATAGTTTATATTATTAATAGATAAAATATATTTTTTATTATACTTTTTAATATTATTTATTAATAAAATATATTTTTATTATATCTCTTGTAGGAAAAGAAGTATTATATATGGATTATTTTTTTATGCAATTTAATATTTTTCTTTTAGAACTTTTTCTTGTCATAATATTTAGAACACCCTCTTTATGCTAATAGTATGTTTTATCTCCAAATTGGACTAACTCTAAATAAAAATTCTTATAATTAAGTATATTGTTTATGAAAAGGTATAAATTCTCATAGAAATGGATATGATCATGAATTTTTCTTATTTTAAAAAAAAATATAGGTTAAGTTTATTTACTTGTCTAATGAAAATTGTTGTATCATAATTACACACTAATATTTGGTTATATCCAACTAGTTATATAAGGTACCCTAGATTTCAACTGAATATTATCCTATAAACATTTCATCTCTTGAAGGCAGATCTTTAATCTTGGAATACATCTTATTATTAAGAATGGTAATAGAAGTAAACAATATTTTAATCCTATATCAAAACCTTTGATAATCATAAGTATTTTCCATATAATTAAGAATTTTGTTATAAAATGACTACAAAAGTTAAGATAAAAATATAAAAAATTAATTCCTTCTCCTAATATACAAGTAAATGAAGCAAATTTGAAATCTTAAAAAAAAATATGATTGTAATTTGATAAGGTTAGGTATGTAGTGGAATGTATACATATATTAAATATAAGGTTAATAAAAATTATAAATGCACCAAAATGAATTAACTTATACCTTGAAAAATATTTAATTTATTTAATCTTAATAGCAGTAAACATGTTAAGACATGTTTGGAAAAGACATTAAGCATTGAAAATGTGATTTATCCAACTCAAGTTTATTATACAATACTAAAGGTGTGAACCTTTTTTAATTTCTATGCAAAGAACCAAGTCATATTTTTTTCACCCATAATACCCATGAAAATTATAAGTCATTATTTTTGACATAGAGATAAGAGTATCTTATCATTTCACAACAGTTTTATGAACATGTATGTGAAAGAGAGAGACTTGAAATCATATAAATAAAAAACTATTATATAAAATTGACACTTAAGTGAAATAAATCTCCATACTCATATTTTACAAAATTATCAAAAAAAGTATAATTGATTGAAAAAAATAATGTCATTCACTCAGTTTAAGTGAAGATTGTTGTGAAAGGAGAAACAATTTCACTTATTCTCATGTATCAGATAAAAATGGGTATGTCTATCATTTTTCCTTTCATGACCATCATGTCTTAAACAAATTGTGGTTAATATAAGAAATTAGAGTGATATTCATCATAGAGAATAATTGATACAAAAAATGAGTTCATTAGAAAATATGAAATGAAATAAAATATAGTTTTCCTTATACACACCACATAATTTTTAAAATCAACTTACATTCATATCATATTTTATAAAAAGGAGATAGAAAATTTGCACAAGTTATGAAGGCCTCAAAAAGGCCATTTATTTAAATCTACGTATGATAAACTTAAAAGAGAAAACTGAAAGAGGCATACCCAATTTTTTTTATTAACCTTAATATATTCTAAAAAAAACCAAATTTATTACATTAACTATAAAAATTTCAAAGATTCCATTCACCTTCATATTTTTCATTATTACCTTGATTTCTTGAATTAACCCTAATATTTTCTATAGAAACCCTAATTTATTTCATTAACCTTAAAATTTTCAATGATTCCATTCACACAAAAAAAATTAATCCTAATTTCTTATAGTAACCCTAATTTTATAAAAATAGAGCATCAATATCAAAAAAATCCTACCTTGGTTTAACATGCAAGGTAGTGTAAAATTACACTCATCGTTAGATTACTTTGTAGTGAAATTGAATTTATGGCATCCATAATTAGGTTTAAAGTGAAATATCTCATTTATGGCATCCTCCATCAATACATAGTGGTTAATGAAGTGCATTGCATTATTAAAAAGTGGTTAATGTTTAATAAATAATGCACAATGTAAGTAACATATATCAATAGCTCTACTATATGATAATGTTTAATATTATGTATTTGTTTATAATTTTAATTTTTTTAGATATTTTTTTAAACTATAAAATAGGGTTATGGGGTCCTCACCCCTTTCATTTATAAATATAAAAATATTACATCAAATTTCCTCCAATAACCAAAAAGATTGGAAAAGAAGAAGGTAGTATGAAATAGAATAACCCATTAAATAAAAGTAGAATATCACTTAGACCCAAAGATTTGTAGTAAACATATCTTCCTTAGTTTGAAATAACTTTTATAACAAACCTATACCAAAAATTTAGAGAGTGTTTTAACCTTTTAATATTTAGATAAATATAAATCTTATTTTGTTAAAGGGTCTGAGTATAGTAAATCAGGGTAGAAATATGTAATAAATACAACTAATGATTTATAACAGAATTGATTTAATTTAACCTTTCTAAAAATAGAAATAAATAATGCAAGTAAGAATTTATTTATAAAATGATTGAAATATAAGTTCTAGAGGCTGTAAACTGAGACAAAGACTAGTCTAAGTGTCACATGTAGACACCTAAATCTGGACACCAATGACCTCCAATTAGGCTTTTGACCAATTTCCACCAAAATGCACAATTTGGCCTAAAAACACTAAAGCACATTAAATGAGTTAAAATTGACATATTCAAGTACCAATTTTGATCAGAGTATCACTAAATGAGGTAATGTAATTTATGGGCTAGCTAACTTTGATCAAATCATTTCGAGTCAAATGCCAATTTTGCACCTAGGTGCTCTAGATTTCTCTTTTCTATCAAATATCTTGCACAAGATGTGTGCCTTTATATTTATGTTTCCATCATCCTAAATGAGATAATAGATCTAATGCATCTTAAATTAACTTCCAATTCTAATCCAATCAAATTTTAGACTAATAATAAGGTATTCTGATCAATTTGAGTAATTTGTGCACAAAGTGTTTAATCATGCTTAAGAGATAGTTAAACCAAAGTAGAGACTAATTAATAATTCCATGGAGAATTGTTGAATACTAATTTTTAGAAATGAATATTGAATATTTTCATCATCAAGTGACTTCATTTCTTGGGAAGACATCCCTAGGCCATAAATGTCACAAATATCAATATTATGGGTCTCTCATGCCTCATAATGACCCTTCATGCCTCATCAATGCCCTCCATGCCTCTTAATTATTCCTCTATCAAAAATATTTATGAGCCTATTTATTGATTTTAATTGCATAATTGGATTAATCCTTAGCCACACATCTCAATCTTGAGATGGATGGTTCAAATTGATTCTGATCGATCTCAAAAATCTATAAATAGAGAGGCCATGAACATAATTTTTAAGCTATTTTGGTGCAAATTTATTATGCTCAAATATCTTCAAAAATCTTGATAATGCAAAGTTATAATGCAAAAATGATTCCAAAATCTATTACAATTAGTGTCACCATGCCAAATTGGTTCCAAGCCAAGCCAATCTAAAGCCACAAGGTGTCAAGGAGAAGAGGAGATAGCCAAGCCTCCTTTGATGAAGACTTCATGAGCACAAGCTGAGGAAGCCACTACAACAAGCATTTTGAAGCATCCAAGGAGAGTAAAAGAGGGTTTATTTTGTATTTTAGTTGTGTGTTTTATTCATGTTTTTTAACTAAGCTCTTCCTAGTGTTTAGGCCTAGAGATGTTATGTTAGTTAGTGTGTTTCTTTCATTTTGTTTTTATTTTGAAACTTACATGATACTAACAATCCTCTCTTGATTCAAATTCCTATATCACATAATGGCATGCCTGGTGGCACCAAATGCATCTCACACATGAAGAAGATCATTATGCAACTTTAAAATCTTCATTTGGATCATTAAAACTCTTGAAATTTGATTTTATAACTTTGTTTTATCATTTTGATTTGTCACAAGTTTACACAGCAACTGTCATCGATTAATAAAACTGTGATTGGTTGGCATAGCCATCATCGGTCACTATTTTTATAACTATTGTTGGTTAGTATAACCATCATCGATTAGTAAGTGTAACCATCATCAGTTATAGAACTAATGTTGATCACTGTGTTTTTATTAAAAATGCAAACCCGAGAGCTAATAGGCCATTTTAAAATGCTTGGTTTAGGGTCATACAAACTCCATTCTAGATGTTTTTTTTAAACCACATGTTTTCTCCTAAATTTTTAGAATTTGAAATTTGTTTAGATTCAAGTTTCATATATTTTCTATAAAATTTTGAAAATCTATTTAAAATTTTTCTAATCTAACATATTTTCTTTTGGGGTGATTCCTTAAGGGTAGACAGGTAACCAGTGGACTTGGAACTTGTTAAAACATGCTATTAAGACATCTTTGGCATGATTTTAAAATAAATTAGAAATATTTTTTTTTATCCTTAATGAAACATTTAGGTGCCTAATTGAATGTTTTCATAATTTAGACTTTTAAAGTTCACAATCTTCAGACCAAGTGGTCAAATGAACACCACACAATCTTTCAAATTTGGTGCTTAAAAATGAACTCATCTTTCTAAAAGTTTTTGGTATTCAATAGTTGCTTAATCTAATTTTTTTTAGAAAAGAGAGGGGTGTTGTATGTATGCTCTTCCATTTGTCCCCTTTGGGGAACCCTTGGAATCAAAAGCACCATTCTTATTGCAAATTTCCTAGTCCAAGGTATAGAAAAAATGTCATCTAAAACACTCCCCAAAAAATCAAAAAAGTATTGGGTCACCTTGACACAACCCTAAAGTCTTTCTATTTTATGATTTATTTCATTTCATTACATCTTGGCTTGTGAGGGAGACTTCATTACCTCCCATGAGTTATTTAGGAAAGCTTTGACCTAAGGTTTCATCTCCTAATATTGACTTAATTTGCCTCCATATTGGAGTTGCACACAAGATGTAGTGGCACTTTGGACATCTCACTACACTGAGCCAATAGAAAGATGTAGTGGTTACAAAAAGGAGTAGACCTTTTTGTAACAATCCAAGTGATAAAGACCAAAAATATTGCTTTTCTTTTGCATTGTTTGACATGAAAGTCATTATACAATTGATTCCCCTATAATGTTTGAAAACTTGTAGATCTTTAGACAAATCTCCGCTTGCCACAAAAGTATTATTGGTGCGAGGTGCACCTCAAGGTCCATGTCATAGTACTATCATTTGAGAGAAGTGGGGTGTAAAAACCCTATTACATAATGTGAATTTACTTTTGGATAAGCACTTAAAAACCTCTCAAATGATGTATATTAATGGATTCCAACAATATCAAGCAACCTTGTCATTTTAGGATCTAAGGGTAATTAATTAGTTGGTTTTGTCCTAGATTAAAGTCTTATTTAGAGTCAAAAACTTGGTGTCAACAAATGATCAAACCAAACACATGGTCCCCAATCTTATTTGAATATGTTTCCCACATAAATCTTTATTTTTTTTGCCTTTTTCAAATTTATCACAATTTCGTTTGAGTCATATAATCAAATTTGGTGAAATTATGCTACCCACATGAGTCTAGACCTTTTTGCCTAAAAATTGTTTAAGTCCATTGATAATTCACATTTGAATTTGAACCTTTATGAGTTCTTAAAGTTGGTATGCTAAACTAGGTTCACCATTTACACACTAAACTTATTTTAACTTGGGTTCAAATTCCCATTTCGATTGAAGGTCATTTTAGCAACTCATAATCATGTTTATAATCATAGTTAGACTCAAGTCCTTTCATGCTCAACACTAGCACTTTAAGTCTATGGAACTGACATTTGGTGGTACTATTCTAATTTCATGAGTTTTTGAGACCATTTAAGTGCAACACTTCTTGCCTTAGGGATATTGCCAAAACTTTGAGAGTGTGTGCATAATTTGAGTCAAGAAATATATTGTTATGTTGTCAAATTTGTGGGAAATTATCTTTTCCTTAGATAGTTTTTGAAACAAGAATTTTCTCACATCTTTTGGAAATTTTAGTGTTTTTATGCTGCCTAAAACGTTTCAAATATTATTTCATAGGCCCTCTTGCATAGAGTTCAAATTTGTTCCTACATTTTCAAACCAATTTGAGTGTACCTTTGTGAACCTTTATCTAGTATAGTTACATCATTCACTTTTTATCTAGCTTATTTATCAAAAGAACCAAGTTTTATACTATTATTTGTGAGAAAAATAAACTATCTCTAAAGTGCCTTTTGTTTCATACCTTATACCTATTTAATCGAGTCCATGTCTAAGAATCAAGTGCCCAGTTTTTATTATAAGTGTTTCAAATCCATTAGATTAAAGATTTCATCTATTTCAAAGTCTAGATTTTGACATCGCTTGGCCAAGAGTCCTAGCACATGCATTATTTGAGCCTAGTTTTTGATGTTATGTTTGGCCAAAAGACCTAGCAAGTTTTGTTTTTTCTAGATTAGACTGATCTGAAACACTTTGACTTAGAGTTTGGTATTTTGATTTTTGATTTATTTACTTGCTTATCTTTGTGTGAAATGTGAAAAATTATATACATAACACTAGCTTATTTCCTCACAAATATTTACATAAACCTTTTGATCCTTCTAACGAATCTAGACCAAGTTTTAACATCAACTTTTAAACATTGTCCTTTTAGAGTTGTAGAACTCTTTGACATTTTATTTCAAAAACATTTACTATGGATCCCAACATGTATTCTTGTAATTATAGTGGACTCATAAATAATCTAGGGATTAGTAATGTGTTTGCACAAGAAGAAATGGTGCAAGACCCATACATAGATAATATTTCTTATGAAATGGATACGTATCTCTCTTATAATACTCAATTAGGGGTATAAAGCCAAGATATATTGGCTAACTATTTTGTTAATACACCACCTTATTTAGAACAAGACCAAGAACAAACTACACAATACATAGCTACAATACCCACAACTAATGAACCAGTTCTTCAACAATCATGCTCTACTAATACACCTTCCACTTCATTTGTTGGAGAACAAAGACAAGATTTTGGTTTGAGCCATAGAGGTAGGGGTCAATTTTCCAGTAGACTTCCCTCATGAGAATTTACCAACCCTAGTAAGAATGCCCCACAACATAATTTATGATCAATAGGCTTCTTCTATCGATCCTTTGGCTCTAGTCCAAGCAACATATCAGGACCCTAATATGCCTAACAGAGGAAAAAACCTCATGGAAGACAACTTTAACCAAATGCAGATGGAATATCAAACCTACCTGAATCTATCACAAAATTTCAATCAGATGACCATGGTGACCAAACCTCTTATTGACTTAGTTCCTTCAATAGGGTTTTTGATGGAGTTAACTAGTCAAGACAATCATAACTCAGAACCATTCATACAAAACACTTTGGTAGACAACTTGTTGCATATGCCCATTATTGGAGAAGTGTCTTCTTCTTCTATGTAGAATAATGAGCAAAATATAGTGGACAATGTGCAAGCAATGTCTAATCCAAATCAAAGTGGTACTAATGCATATATAACTAGTCAAAAAAATTTGCCTTTAGTTAACACTGTAAGTTGTTCTCCAAATCATGGAATATGAGTTTCTACATCCCAACCTCAACCAACTACTTCGTCAATCATGCAACCAATAGGATTAGGTAGTCAAATAGCACCCAATGTTATGCCTCAACAATAGAATGTGATGAATCCTACTCCTCCTCAACAAGTGATGAGTATTATTCCATAATAGTAGGCATAATCTAGTGTACCAATGCAATAGAGGTTGAATGTATTGCCACTTCATCAAGTAGTGACAAACATAACTTTTTAGTCACATACTAGTGTACCAATCCAAAACCAAATGATGACTAGCCAAAAACATGTAAATATTAGTTAGTGACAGAGTCAAATATTCAACATGCTTTCACTTCTCAACAAGGATTCATGCAATAAGGAGGCTCCCATGTTTCTCAAGTACCTAATAGACAATAATTGATTCAAAATATGCCACAAGTTCAAAGACAAGGTCTTGGTCCACAAGTTTCCACTCAACAACAAGATTCAATTAGTCAGTAGCATGTCCATTTTCAACCATAATAGGGAAAGTATAGTTATATCCCTCCATCCAAACCACAAAATGCTCCAATTCAAACCTTCATAGCCAACCTAAACTATAATATCACACAACCAAATGTGCAATTTCAAGTACATCTTAATCCACATATGCATATTCTTGGTCTATTTCCCAACCAAACCAACATACCCCAACAAATATCTCCATCATACCCTGGTCAAAGTGTCCCACTTATGACCTCCCAACCATTTACCCAAACCAATATTCTCCCTTAAACCAATATTCCTTCCAATTTCCTATCCCAAGAATTATAACAGATGAAGGATGCAATTACTATCATTCAAGATGGTAAATAGACTAAAAAGTTTAAGTTAGATGATGTGTGTTCTTATCCATTCAACATGGAGTACTTGTAAATATCATTTCCTCTAGTATACGAACCACTGAAATTTGATAAATACAAAGGGAAAGGTGACCCTAAGGCCCATTTAACCAAATTCTTTATTACATGTCAACCAGTGACATATAATGATATATACCTTTTGTTGTTGTTTCCAAGGATCTTGGTTGGACTAACCTTGGAGTGGTTTTTAAATTTTCCCAAGAATTCTATAATAAATTTTGATGATCTTTCCAATAAGTTTGTAAATCACTTTTCTGATAATTTGGAACATGAGCTTTCAATTGTTGACTTAAGACAAGCAAAAAAAAAGACTGGTGAGAGTTTTTCAAGTTACCTACAATGATGGAGAGCCCTTGCAATCTAATTTACCCATATTTTACTAGGTAAATAATTAGCCACTATTTTTACTAAAAATTTACATAGTGAGATATCTTATCATCTAGAACTACAATGTGCACATACTTTCAAGGAGATCATCATCAAAAGCTTGTTAATTGAGTGAGCCCTTATTAATAAAGGGATCATCAAGCTTACATAAACTAATTAGAATCAAGGTACCAATCAAGGAAGTGGCCAAAACCAACATCCAATCCAATCACAACTAGAACAAGCCAATAACCAAGATAGACCAAAGCAATTCAATTGCAATAGGAATGTTGTGGGTAATGGATTAATTGAGTCACATAATGTCCAAATAGTGAAAACATCATTTTTACCACCTTTTTAGCTTACTCCTACCCAACAACCTCTATAACCAATGTTACAAGCACAACAACCAAGACTTGTGTAATAAATGCAACAACCTTTACCATTACAAACCCCTCTTCTAAGGAGAACTATGCCTATGCATCATGTCTTTAGTGACCTAGGAGAGCCTATTGAGTCTATATGTCACAAAATTTCCACTACTAATCTAATTAGTTGGATTATACCAATGCATTATCCATAAGGCATTCTTTATCCTTATTGGTACCATGAAAATAAATTCTATGAATATCATCAGGTCAATGGGCATAATCTACGAAGATGTGTGCAAATCAAGCATTTAATTCAGAATGTGTTGGAAAATAGGGAGATAACATTTGATAATGGTGCTTCCACCTCCAATCAAACTCTTGGGATTTATTAAAACCCCTTTCCCTAGAATAGCACATAGCAACAACATAACAATCAACAAAAATAATAACACCAATCGGTGCAACAATAAAATCAACAGTATCAAAATCAAAGGCCAAACCAACAAAATCAATAGAATCAATAGCAAAACTATAATATTAAAATAATGGACAAAACCAAGGTCATAATGGTAATAACCAACAAACTTACCATGTAGTTATACATGACTGCAACAGGGTTGTAGGTCATATTACAAGGGGTAGCATTAATACCATCTACATTAATCTTAGACCGAGCACTAATCAATCTAAACCATTGCTAAACAATACCACTCAACCAATTTACATGGATAATCCTTCTTTGCCTTGAGACCACACATAGGCAAACCAACAAATTGGGACTTCCACTTTTGGACTTTATAATGATAACTCACCCTTGCCATGTGACCACATACAAGTGCATCGGCAACTGAGACTTGTCCTATCTAGTCCCACACCATTCCCAAAAAAAATTAGCAATTATGGTCCAGCATCTAATCCCAATTGTGCAATCATAACTCAGAGGTCAAAGATTACTATCCTAGGCCCACAACCATCTACCACTTTGTCTACCATTCAGCCTCAGAACAAACCATTCACTTAACCAAGACAAGAAGTTTGATATTATAGAACAATTGTAGAAGACACCAACACAAATGTCTATTTTAGATTTGTTGTGAATGTCAACAATCCACAAGAACATTTTGAATGAGTTTTTAACCTAATCCACTATTTCTAGTGACATATCCCCAAATAAATTTCAAGCTTTGGTTGGACACCTAGCTCTAGCACAATAAGTCACATTCAACCAAAGTGATATGTCTTCCCTTGGTCTGCTTGATAATAATCCATTATACATAAAATTTTATATAAAGTGGCATAAAGTGAAATGTTTATTTATAGACAATGGATCAAGCCTCAACATAGTATCTCTAAAACTCATTACGCTTCTCGGGTACATAATGGTAGATCTCTAGCTAGAAGTGATAACTATCAAAGCCTATGATAATCAGGAAAGAGAATCACAAGGCCATTAGCTTACCAGTTATCGTTAGGCCTTTGACCCATGATACATTTTTCCATGTGCTTGATCTTGAGTTATCATATAATATGCTTCTAAAAAGGCCTTAGTTACATGAGATTCATGTAGTCCCATCAACGCTGCACCAATGTATCAAGTTCTCTCACTCAGGGATGGAAGTGAATATTCCAAGATATTTACACCCATATAAACACTGAAAAAATCTTAAGGCCAAGTTTCAAAGTTACAATTACCAATATGGAATGAATCCAAGTTCCAAGTAGGATAAAGGAAAGGCCATACTTATTGATCCTCCATAGGATAATTTCATAGATCCTAATACCTTGGATTCCCTTTCCCACATGTCACCTCCTAAATCTTTCAATCATTTCACCATTTTAGATAATGGTCTAGGGGAATATGTTACCCATGATACCTTCCATATTTCCAATCTTCCTCAGAATCCAAAGACCTTTGGATGACCTCCTATCATGTTTGTACTAGCATCTGGCCTAGAAATAAACCCTCTTGAAGGAGATGAATCATGGTTGTATAATGACAACCAAGCTAATTGTTATAGAAGTACAAAGCATCATATTCCCAATAGGATCATGGAGCATCAAAATTATGAAGGAAGAGGCCTCAGACTAAATCAACAAGAAACCATTGAGCCAAATTTCATGACTAAGTACAAAAGACCTTATGGACTAAGATTTAAACTACCTGGAGGTGACCCCACATATCTTATTCAAGTTACATCATCAGTGGCTAGTGATGATGATGTTGATAGTGAAGCAGAGTCTAATCATAGCCTCACCTTTGATGACCTAGTTGAGACTAACCTATTCAATAATAATACCATTTTTACCCTTATCCCTTTCATTCATCACAATCCATTGCCATTATACTATCCCCAACTAATAGATTGGGACCAACAAAAATCCAATTTGTCGATTGATGAGTTTCAGAATGATGATGCATTCTGTGACTTTTTAGGCCTTAGACACAATGTTTCATTGGGAGATCATAAATTAGTATTCTTAATTACATTGGATCTTGAAGCCTATTTTGGAGAGCAGATGAACACCCTTAGTCAAAAACAAATAATTAAAACATTGAGGTCCTAAAGTGAAAACCTCTTTGAGGTATTTTTTAAGCAAGGAAAAAGTAAAGATAAAGTCCAGTATAGTGGTGAAAACCTATTTCATGCACCATTAAATGGGGGTATTCATTATTATTCTTTGAATTTAGACCAAGATACCACCAATGATGAACTTACCTATGGATTTGAGTTTAGTTTTGAGAAACAACAAGTGTTTGATCAAATTCTTCAATAATTTCTAACTATTTTTATCACATGGCCAACTCTCCCATTAGGGGACTCAAATTCATCATGCCTAGGAGATGTTGAAGAGCAAGTCCTAATAGAGGACCTTGATATAGTCTAATAGTTCGAGTCTTTGCCTACTATCTTAGAAGATGGTTCAACCCTTCTAGTCAAAGATACAATAGAGGTAAACATCAGGACTCCATCAAACCCAAAATGGATAAAATGAGGCATGTCCCTCACTGAGGAGGAACATGAAGTATTTGCAACTTTGTTGAGATAATTTGTAGGTATCTTTATATGGGCTTATTTTGTCATGCTAGGTTTGGACCCTACCTTGGTTTTGCACCACCTTATGTTCAATCTTAATTTCAAATCTATGAAACAAAAGCTACATAAGATGCATCCTCATATTTCTATCTTGATAAATAAAGAGTTGGAAAAACTCTTCGAAGTAAGATGTATATGGTCCATTGACTACTTAGAATGGATATCTAATATTTTTCCTATTAGCAAAAACCTTGAAGGAATCTAAATTTGTACTAATTTTTGAGACATAAACAAAGCTTATCCTAAGGATGACTTTCCATTATCTAATATTGACATGATAATCAACTCTACAGTGGGTTATAAAATGCTTTCACTCATGGATGGCTTTTTAGGATACAACTAGATCAGAATAGCACCAGAAGACCAACATAAAATAGTGTTCACCACTCTATGGGGAATATTTTTTTATCAAGTAATGCTATTCAGTCTTGAGAATTATAGAGTTACATATCAAAGGTCCATAACTATCATATTTCATGACATGATGCATGATATTGTTGAAGACTATGTCAATGACATATTAGGAAAATCCAAGACCAGAGTTGACCATCCAGCAATGCTACATAGGATATTTGAAAGACTACAAGATTACAAAGTTAGACTCAATCCAAAAAAATGTGTGTGTAGATTAAACTCAAAAAAGTTACTTGGCTTCATTATGTCTCATAAGGGCATTGAAGTTGATCCGGCCAAATTCTATGCTATAATTAAGATGCCACCACCAACCAATTTTAAATAACTCTATAGTTTGTAGGAGATCCATTTAATCCAATGCTTCATCTCTTAGATAGTAGACAATTTTTATTGATTTACACATCTTATGAATAAGGGAGATTCATTTCACTAGGATAACCACTGCCAAATAAATTTTCAACAACTCAAGGACTATCTAGTTAATCCACTTATTTTTTTACCTCCTATGCTAGGAAGGTCATTCTTATTGTATCTATCATCTACCGACAATGCCTTGGGGGAAATTTTGGCCTAACATGATAAAAATGGAAAAGATCATGTAGTATACTACTTAAATAATACCTTAGTCACATATAAACACAACTATGCACCTATTGAAAAAGCTTATCTAGCCATAGTCTTCATAGCTCGGAAATTGCACCATTGCATGTTGAATAATAAGATCATGGTCATTTCAAAAGTAGATCCACTCAAGTACCTACCATCTAAAATATATTTATAAGGTAGAATGGCCAAATGGATCATGCTTCTTAGTTATTTTGACATAGAATATGTCAATCAGAAGGCAATCAAGGGACATGTTATTATAGATCAACATGTTGAAGCACCCTTTACAAAAACAAATCCACTCACATTTCATTTTCTTAATGAATCCATAATGACTATCATTGACACACTTCTTGAGGAGTAGCACTAGAATCTCTATTGTAATGTTTTATTGACTACACATAGATCAGGGGTAGGCATCATATTTATTACATTATAGGGGGATCTAATCCTTAAATCATTCAGAATCAGTTTTCTTTGTACAAATAACATGGCCAAGTATGAAGCACTTGTTACAGGACTTTGAAAAGAAGTACAATGGAATATATCTCATCTAAATGTTTATGGTGATTCTCAGTTAATCATCAATCAAATCACATACCATGTTCAGACCAAAGATGATGAGTTGGTTCCATATAAGGCTATGGTCGATACCCTAAAGCAACAAATTACTAACATTCAATTTGAACATATACCAAGGGCTAGTAATAGAACTACATATTCCATGGATACTATTGGCTCTCTAATTTGACAAATAAACAAAGCTATAGAATATCAATTTCTTGTTGAGAATTTGTTTTCACCAGCCCATGAACCTTCAACTATTACAATGATTTGTGATATTGTTGGTCCTAATTCTATCTAGTACTCAGAACTTTATAGCTACCTTCATGATTGAGTTCTACCACATAACCTATCTCAAAAACAAACCAAAGCCTTTATCCATCACTTCATTTGTTATACTCTACTTGGATCCACCTTTTACTGCCATAGTTTTGATGGAACTCTACTTCATTATTTAATTTTGGCATAGTCTACACTAGTGTTAAGAGAAGTTCATGAAGGAGTATGTGGAGCTCATTCTAGCAAGGTAATATTATCCAAAAGCTCTTATGTATTGGTTATTAGTGGCACATAATAGATGCAACTACATATGTAAAGAAGTGTGACAAATGTCAATGACATGCTAATCTGATTCATGCCCCAGCACAAATTCTAAAATTGATGTTGACACCATGGCTATTTACTACATGGGGACTTGACCTCATTAGGAAAATCAAACCCACTTCATCTGATGGCCATAAACATATCCTTATCACCATTGAGTATTTCACTAAGTGGGTTAAAGTTATACCCCTCACTTACATGACTAGAAAGAAAATTTCCAAATTCATCTTCAACCATCTCATTTGTTACTACAGTATACCCTCTGAAATTATATTTGATAATGGAGGATCATTCAAGAACAAGGATTTAGACTAGTTATTTACTAAATATAACATCACACAACATTTTTCTATAACATATTACCCTCAAGGTAATGGCCAGACTGAAACATCAAACAAAACCATTGTCAATATTCTCAAAAATATTGTCAATGATTTCGGTTGTGATTGGCACCTATAGATATTCCCTTCCCTTTGGGCATATCTTACCAATCACCATACCTCTATAGGAGCCACTCCATATTCACTTGTTTATGGTATAGAAGCCATCCTTCCCATTGAGGTCAAGTTGCCTTCCCTATGCATATCTTTCAAGCATGTCCTAGATGATCATGACTATTGAGTAGCTCACCTATAAGAGCTAGACCTACTTTATAAAAAATGCATAGCTATACTCAATAATCTTTAGGCACATTAGAATCAACTCAAAGGCCACTACAATTAGTGTGTTAAGTATAAAATATTTAAACTTGGTGATTTTGTTCTTAAAGAATACCATAGTTGAAAAGAAGCATAAAGGTAAATTCAAACCAAATTGGACAAGGCCTTTCATCATTACTATAGATTATGGATCAGGAACATACAGACTCACCACACCAGATAGAGATGAACTTCTTGAGCCAATGAATATTATTCACCTCAAGTGGTACTATGCTTGAGCACTAAAGTGTATTATTTGTAAGGACCATTTCATGTTGTGCCATTTTATCACTATTTTTATATGTACAAGTATCATTCTTATCATTCCTTTTATCCCTTTCATCTACTTTACCATCCCATTCTATAGACCAAGTGTGTTTTAAAGCCTAGCCCATTTGACATTGGTTTTTTTCCATTCATTTCACATTTTTAGCATCAAGGAATATGATCATTTTTTTTAGTTGTTTCAAGTACTTCAGATAGAGATCATATTTTGGAGTAGTATGATAGAAGTTTTGGTAGTTGCATCTTTCATTTGTTATTCTTTTTTTATCATCATTCTTGCTACTAATTATAACCACCTTTAGGAAAATTAGTACCATTTATCTATGCCATTATGTCCTAGTTATCTCTACCTATGGGCAAACTAGGGGCAACATTTGTTTATTGAGCTTTGACATACCAACTTGCCACTTTTTATGCCATACTATGCCTTTTTACCAATTGTGCCTTTTTTTTTTGAATTAACTGCTACACTAGTCAAATTCCTCTGTTGTAAGGGTAGAACTATAGTGACTTGAGGTCCTACTATGGGACTATGTAGGCAATGGTCAATACTTATTAAAGTCAGCTTAGTCACCCTTTCCATAATTCTCTCATCATTTTTTGAGAAACCTAAGCAATGCTCTCACCATTAGTTGAGCAACCTAAGCAACGCTCTTACCATTTTGTGAGCAACCTAAGTAGTGATCTCACCATTTTGTGAACAACCTAAGCCATGCTCTCACCATTTTGAAACCAACCTAAGTTTAAATGCTCTCACCATTTTGTAAGCTTGAACCATTTAGTATCTCATCATTCTTGATCGATTTGAGATACTTCAAAAAATTCCTAAAACATTTGTAAAATCATTAGAAAAAATCAAAAACATTAACCACTTCTTTGCCTTAAGGATTCTGGGAATCCTTACTAAGTTACAAGAAAATCACTTATTTCTTAGTTTCCCCATCCTTTTTGGTCTTTTATCTCATGCATTTACCATTTTTCAA
Organism: Torreya grandis; assembly: GCA_037957365.1. Classification (NCBI taxonomy): domain Eukaryota; kingdom Viridiplantae; phylum Streptophyta; class Pinopsida; order Cupressales; family Taxaceae; genus Torreya; species Torreya grandis. The sequence continues at coordinate 3,518,287 of JARHVA010000278.1, forward strand.
GACCATTCCTATTCTTCTATCACATCCATTCTATTTGTTTTCATCAGTTATCACATTCTTCCCATTCCCTAGGAGAACTACAATTAACCTGAAGTTTTTTATTAGATATTACATCCATAGAACTATGTAGGTAGCATCGACTTTTCTAGTGCATCTAGAGACATCTCAGCCACCCCTTATTTTTTATTTTATTCCCCTATTTTATTCATTTGTTAAGTTGTCACCTATTTTCTAAGGGTAATGTCCATATGGTTTCTATTATGTTGTTTGTATTGTTTATTTGTTTCTACTTATTTTGTTTGTTTGTCTACCTATTTATTTTCTTTTAGCATTTTTGCCTTGATATGGTTTATGTGTGTTAATTAGGTGATTCCTTACCCACACTTATACTCAAATCCATCTATAATCATATGTTTACATTGTCATCATGGTTTCTATCATTGGTGCATTATTTTCTATTTAAGTATTAGATTTTGAGAGTCAGTCCTTATGCATATTTTGGCCAAGTCCTCATGATCTTATACCATGATGCCTATCGACACATGCTACAATAAACCTCAACTTCAATAAGTATATTCAGTAATGGTGGCACCAATATTTCTTTGGCACTAATATCCTAATTTAATCATAATCATATCCCAAATAGAGTAATTAACCATGAAAGAATTTCAACCTTTATTAGTTTGAATGAGAATCTCCTTACTAGTAGGTTGTTCTAATTCATCATTACCTTCTATGTTAAGTTATCATCATCTTCAACCAATTTTGTCATGTTTTCCATAATTGAGGTCCAATAATTATAACCAATTATGGGTAAATCATTGCACACCATCACACCTGCATTTCTTAATGATTATAACCACCTTTGGGCAAATCATTATGTTCTCACCAAATTTACTTTTCCTACCCAAACAAAGGCATGTTGTTATCTTGTTTGTCTTCCCTAAATTTGGCAGAATTATCTTGTTTGTCTGTCCTAACTGGGGTAGCTCTATATTCTCAATAATTATAACCACATTATCACTATCAAGATACAATGCTTATAACTGCCTTAGGTTAAACCATTGTATACCATCCCACTTAAATTCTTAGTGATTTTGATTACTTTTTCAAAATCATTTCATTTTCACTCCATCATCTTTCCTTTCTTTGGTCCCCTCATTTCACTTCTTTCTTTTTGAGAGACCATTTGCTGACCTACTTGTGCCACCCGTTCCCTTAAGGGGGCATCATATAGTTAGTTTATCATTATTTTAGTTGTAGGCATAATAGGACCTTTTAATTTTTTGAGAATACATTATTATGCTTATATCTTGCAATGCCTTCCCAAATAGGGGCAAACTATAGACACTTAAATCTGGCCACCAATAACCTCTAATCAGGGTTTTGACCAATTTCCACTAAAATACACAATTTAGATTAAAAATACTAAATCACATTAAATGAGTTTAAATTGACATATTCAAGTGCCAATTTTGGCTAGGATATCACTAAATGGGGAAATGCAATTTATGGGCTAGCTAACTTTGATTAGATTATTTTGAGTCAAAATGCCAATTTTACACTTGGGTGCTCTAGATTGCTCTTTCCTATCAAATCTCTTGCATGAGACACGTGACTTTGTTATTTTGTGTTGATAGCATATTAAATGGGATAATTAATTCAATGCATCTAACATTGACTTTCAATTCCCATCTAGTCAAATTTTGGACCAATAATAAGGTATTTTGATCAATTTGAGTAATTTGTGCACAAAGTGCTTAATCATGGTTAGTAGCTAGTTAAACCAAATTAGTGCCTAATTAAGAATTATATGGAAAATTATTGAGTGGTTATTTTTGGAAATGAATATTAAATATTTGCATCATCAAGTGACCTCATTTCTTGGGAAGACATTTCTAGGCCATAAATGCCATAAATATGAGGATTATAGATCTCCCATGCCTCATAATGACCCTCCATACCTCATCAATGCCCATCATGCCTCTTAAATTTTTCTCTATTCCAAATATTCATGAGCCTATTTATGGATTTTAATTGGATAATTGGATTAATCTTTAGCCACACATCTCAATCTTGAGATGGATGGCTCAGGTTGATTCTGATCAATCTCAAAAATCTCTAAATAGAGAGGTTGTGAACATCATTTCTAAGCTATTTTAGTGAAAATTTATTATGCTCAAATATCTTCAAAAGTCTTGATAATGTGAATTTATAATGCACAAATGATTCCAAAAGCTATTTCAATTAGTGTTACTATGCCAAATTGATTCCAAGCCAAGCCAAGCCAAAGCCACAAGGTGCTAAGGAAAAGAGGAGATAGCCAAGCCTCCTTTGATGAAGACTTCATGAGCACAAGTTGAGTAAGCCACTACAACAAGAATTTTAGAGCATCTAAAGAGGGTAAAAGAGGGTTTCTTTTGCATTTTATTTATGTGTTTTATTCATATTTTTTAACTAAGCTCTTTCTAGTGTCTAGGCTTAGAGATGTTATGCTAGTTAGTGTGTTTCTTTCATTTGTTTTCATTTTGAAACTAACACGATACTAACCATCCTCTCTTGAGTCAAATTCTTAGATCACATCAAAAATTGGATCTAGATGTCAAAACCCATCCTAGATAGTATTTTTCTAATTGAAAAGTAGTTTCATATGTCACTAGTGTCCCTATTTTGGTGGCAGTGTCCTCTATGTAGAACTATTTTGAGCTTTTAGGTGTACCTATGTCTGGGTCTGTCAAGCCTATTCTTGCATGTATGAGTTTTGGATATTTATGTATGAACTTTTCTTGACTAAATTTATGTCCAGACCCTAATTCTTCATATTTCTATGGAATTCTTTAATATAATTAGTAAAAATTATTATTAGTGGGGTAGACTGGACATCCTCAACACCCCATTATGATGCATACATACCAATACTCTGAAGAGGGATCAAGCATGATGTAGTTCTCCCCACATAATTGATGGTACAAGTGCAAGTGAATTTATTCTAGCTATTGACTTGAGTGATATGAATGTGATTTAGATTATAAATAGGATTAATCTAACTTTATGAATGGTGTAGATGGTTGTATGCATAATTAGGGTAGAATAGGGATTGATAACCTTAATTATGCACAACTTAATCTTATTTTTTATGAGTAATTTGTATTTGATTTACATTTAGCGGTTAGAGGGATAAAATTCATGTATATATATTATTTTGGTTCTTTTAAGAGTGTTAAAGGAGGTCTAGGCTGACCCTAGGTGGTCTTGGATTTGAAAAGATATACGTTGGTGGAAAAAGGAAGGAAAGGATAGTAGCACCAAAATTGGGACACTAGAACCATATGGCACTAGTATCCCTATTAAAGTGTAGTGTCCAAGTGGTATAACCTAAAACACTAGGGGTCATGATGTCAACATAAGGGTTTGGGACTACTTTAGGAATGTCTAAGGACACCTATGGACCACATGAAGGTTGGATAAGTGTTAAAATAGGTCCTAAGATAGATATAGGGATAATATAGGGATGGGTGGTCTCAATTAGTACTCTTATCACTTAAGTGTCATGTTTATTTGATTAAATCCCCCCCCCTTTATTCTATAAATATAGTAAAGTGAAATGATGAGGACAAAGGTAAAAGATGCATACCTGGACTTACCTAAGAGGTGAAACCCATGAATTTGGATCTGAGTATGTGAAGAATGCTCTATTACATGTATTTCAAGTGAATGTACATAAATTAGTCCTTAATTAATAGATATCAAAAGCAAAGACAAAACTGACTAAAGAAATAAAACTAAGTAAATAGATAAAATTTAGTAAAGATACAAGAGAGAAGAAAGGAATGAATACACCTCACTGGGTATATGAACCAATGCATAAACCTAGTGATAACATGTGTGTGTGTGTGTGTGTGCATATATATAGTGATTAATTATTGAATATATTATACTAATTTAATGGCTTACTCAATCCTCATATGTAAGTGGCTCAATAAGTCAATCTAGTTTTGACTCCATCATTGCTTGCCCCTGCTTGGTGAATCATGACCTATGAATAGCTTGGATTGGATTGATGGTGTGTCTAACCCTATCATGTAGGTGGCTCAAGAAATCAAGTAGACTATGAATCCATCATTACCTACTCTTTTGTATTAGATGCATCTAAAACTAAAATTATGTGATGTAATTAGAAATGTGTAACTGGAGATGTTAACTTTACAATAACTTGGGTATATTAGGTGGTTTTGGGCCAGTCAAGAATGTCAACCATTGCAAATAGAGTAAGGCATGAATATAGTGTGTAATATATAACATGGTGGCTGATGTGTATAGTGTAGATAATGACATGGATTTTTTGATTCCATCTGATCAATCGATATACAAGTGAGCATATAGAAACAATGTGTCATGCACATGCCCCTAAATCTGATATTTGAGCACTTGAATTATAGATTAAGTTGTAATAATTTGTATCTAAATATCTAAAGTGAAATTTGAGTGATCATGCCATGCATGATGCCTCCAATCTGAGAAAATTAGTATGAATTTGAGCTAAATTGAGCCAAAATTGGTAATTTATAAATGAACTTGTGCAAACCTGGGTTGTACCTCCTATAAATTTTTGGTCAATCTAGATTATTTTGAAACTAAGGCTACCAAATAGTAGCACCATATCTTGGATAGTAGTACCATGTGGTGCTAGTGTCCCAATTTGAGTGCTAATTTTTTACTATTTTAAATTTTGTGTAGCTATAACTAATCTCTTTATCACTATTTTCCACTAGGTTTTTCTAAATTTAAATTTTGTGTTTTGAGCCTATGTGCTAAAAATTGTAATCTTAGTACATCTAGATAGTGTGATTTATATGAAAAACTTGTGTGAATGCCCCCTCTTTTGGGGGGAGTTATTGAACCTATGAAATAACTATATTTAAAATAAAAATCTCTAAAAAATGTGTATTAGCTAGAGCATATACGATATTTATGTAATAATCCAATATAAGGTGCATACATAACATCAAAATGTAAGATAATTTGTGCATAAGTTTGTAATGTATAATGTATGTTGGATATAACATTACAAGGTTGTCAAGATGTCTATAACAATGTATTTGAATATCAAATAAGAAGAATAACTAAGTACCTACTTATGGGGATGGGGAATGATGTCCATCATGGCACCCAAGTAGGAAGGGGAGATGCGTGAGGTGTCTCATGGAATCAAAAACTAGAGTGTGTAACAAGAAAGAGACAAGTGTCATGGTCAAGATACATATAAGAAAAAAACATATAACACACATGAGGCACATAAAGTAGGTCAAGGGGCCACAATATAAGGGACATGAGCACATTTCACTAAATTTGAGAAATCAATACATACAAGGACATGTTTAAATGTCCACATAAGTAAATAGCAAGGAATTTAGCTTAGATCCATATGGAATGACATGTTTAAATGTCTGTATACAAAACCAGAAAGGTATACACAATGACATAGGCACATGTCCAAATCATACATATAGTGAAAATAAGTGGTCTATATCCATAGATCAATGGCATATTTAAATGCCCTTGAATATAAGAATCATAGAGACATAATCAAGTATAAACTAGGAAAGCTATAAATGAAAGCATGCATGAACATGTAATACAAAGTTTTGTAAGAGATAATATGTACATAGGTTGGGTCTAAAATAGTAATAGTCAGTAAAAAATTTGAGTAGGTATAGCATAATAAATATCAAGATATAATAATGCTAAATTTTTGATGTAGAGTATTAAAAAATGTAACTTGGAAATCAAAACTATGTATAGCATGCCCCAAATAGGTGAATGTGTCAAATGAAAACCCCATGTATCTATGTATATGCCCCCAATGGGTAGATAATAGAAAATATGGATTGGTGTTTGGACCTAAGTCTTGTAATTAAACTAAAATTACTCAAAAAGAATAAGTGAAGCATGTATGTATGATAAAAACTGACTATACTAAGATAGCTAGAATATGTAATGTTTAGAAAATATAAGAAGTGTAATCATGGCAATGTTTACAATCTGTAATTTTGTATTTTTTAAGTAAATATTTGAATGTTTTTTTTAACATATTTTTTATTTTATATATATAATCTATGTATAAGTGACATGAAAATGAAATTATATACAAGAAGTGAGAAATAAGGAAAGTACGTACAAGAAGGGAGGAACAATACTAACTGATGAGTCTCATAGGAGACTCATTATCAATGTGGCCTATGTCAAATAAAGGAACAATTATCATGTGTGTTGTATGAAAAGGTAACTGAGGTCCCAAAACATATTGTATTGAGTGATCTATAGCTAGCACTACCTATGAAGTGGTGCTAGGAATCTATAAAACCAACTATAGTGTCCTATGAATTGTATGGGTTTTAAGGACCCATCTAGTAGAAGATGTTGTAGCTAGCATAGGTTCCCTATGTTGAGAACTTTGACAAATCAACAATACTAATCTCAAAATAAAATGAGTAGAAGGATTCCCTCTAGAATTTGTAACATGTCTCTGACATAGGGGTCTCTCTAGAATTGGTCTCCATGGGAGAGTATGCGTACATGGTAACTTTATGGGAGTAGACCTCACATGCACTAGTGACTCAAATAAACTATGTGGTGTAATAATAGTAACTATGCTTACATTTTTAACTAGTAACTATAGTGTGACTAGTTGTGGGATAGGTAGAGGATACTCATATAAAAGACCCTCAACTGTGATCACTTGATTAACATGTATGTATTTGAGGAATTTATGCATAGTGGATGGTGATGATGCCTAAATATGTATCACAAGGTGCTTAGAGTGTTTAAAAAATACTTCCCATTTTATAATTCAAAGCATGAGTTGTAGTTGGTGATAATCTTATTATCTGTAGTGGAATAGAGGCTGAACAAGTGATTATTTCACAATATTTATATTAGTTGGTGGTTGGTAGCCATCGTGGCCTAAAAATATTTATAAATAAGAAGATAATCTATGCTAATTAAGGTGAATTATGCTCAATTCCAAGTCTAAAGCTAAGGTAATATGGAAATATAAAATGAAACTTTAATATAAAGTGAATTGGTTAAAAAAGAAGGAAATGGTAGGGTAGGGTAGAGACAAAATGTGTCATTACTGATCTTTGTTCTAGACATCATGACAAAGTTTAAATATCATCCAAGCATGTACTTAAAACCAATGTATGATATGAAATAGCTTACGCTCGAATCTTACCACACATCAAGCAAACTTCTAAGGAATATTAAAAAAAATGCAAATAATAACCAACCTTACTTTAGATATTTACCCCTATAAGTAGATAGTTGATGCACATCAACAAATTTATAGAAAATAAAATGATATAAACTAGAGAACCTTTAGTTATACTAGCATAATCACAAGTTAACAATTCTACATTCAAAGGTACATGACAAGATTCTACAATAACTATTTAAATCTAGAATTCAAAACATAAAAGTGAGAGAGAAGCCATATAAAAATTCACACAAACAAAATGAGATAATCTTTTCAAAATTCTCTGCTTGCATTAGTTGCTCAATGTTTACATTAATTTTTAGCTCAAAAACTCCCTCCTTTTTACAATTTAAAATACTCTTTTTATAGAATACAAAGAATTATGTCGATCAATCATATCAAATTACAAGTGTAAGGACAAGTTTCCTTTCTTCCAAAGTTCTAGAATACATTAAAATTTCCAAAATGGACTGACCTAAAGGAAAATCTGCTTACAAGTTGCACATTCCTTTACAAAATAATATCCCATTTTCAATATTACAAATCTCTATAAAATAATCTTCCTAACTAAATTTATGGGCCCTATGTTGATGAAGTCCCCTATTTTTGTTGAAGAAGTCTTTCTGCCTTTTGATGTTGTTCATCAATAAACTTTAAATTAATTATGGGTCATAGAAAGAGCTCATCTTTTTAATAAACTACGTCTCCAAGGTCCCTATCATTTCTCTCCAAGGCTTCTTTGATGCTCCTTACCTTAGAAATATTTTCTTCTGTTATTAGGAAAATTTCCATGATCCTACTATTTTTGGTCCTAGACTTGCCTTGGATCTTGATCTTTACCTCTTGCATGACTAAGGTGGTCTTGTGCATGAATTCTTTATATGTTATAAGGCCTATGGAGTTGAGTGTTGTTAGTTAAGCAATCATGGTCCCAAGGAATTGTTCTATCCTATTTAGTAGCATCTTGTCATCCCCGAGGAGTCTTTCCAAGATCTTGGATCATGTACTCAAACTCTTGATATTGTCTATGATCAATGCCCTGGTTGTGTTCAAGTGAGCTAAGTTGATGGTCTTGAAACTAGGGACTTGATCTTATACCAAGATGCTGATTAAATCTTTCATCTTATCCTTCAAACTCTACCATTAAGTGATTAAGCCTTTGGATATTGTATCTTGTCACACCTTTATTGAATTTAGGGAGACAAACATGTCATAGAAAGATGATTCAAACATCTTGATCATGGCATCAAGAACTGACAAAACAACTTGCCTTTCCAAATTTTCCTTCTGCTATTGTAGATTCTCCCTTTGCTATTACAAGCCTTTAATGGCATCCTATAACTAAGATGATTTTGTTTGAGCTAATTCAAGCACATTTTCCTCAAAGATGTGTTTTCACCTAGTCTCTACCTTTCAATAGGAGTCAAGAAAATAAATAGTTCCAATTTCTAAAAAGTGAATTCTTCTCCTCCAACCAAAGCTTTATTTTCAGTGATTATTTACAATCCAACTATTATTGGGTCAAACCTAATGACAAATAATGATTGATTTACTTTTGAAGGATCTAGGGTCTCCACTTGTGTGCCTAAAGTTCCATGATCATCCATTTATCTTTTCTTCTCTTGTTGTTACAATTCCACAATCTAGGTCTTAAGTTCATCATGGATAGTGATGTTAACTAATTTAGTAATGGCCCATGAATGGTGTATAGTAGAAACTTTCTAGAACTTGCCATATATGAAATACTCTATAATGGAAGGGCCATAAATTGGGCTATCCTCACTAAAGAGGTTGATCTCACCTAAAGGATGAGTGAAGGTTAACTTGGGCTTCTTGACATTTAATGGGACCAAGGCTAGCTGAGCTTTTCTTTTGGGTTAGGTTGAAACAGGTACAAAGTCCAAAGCTACTCCCTTACCCTTATCTTCTCTTAACTCTTTATTTTGAGATTATTCTTCCTCTAAATCATAATTAATAGCCAATGTCTTCAAGGCATCTTCCACCTTTTCTTCAAGATCCAATGCTATAATTTTAATCCCTTTAATTGAGGATCTTGGTTTTTAGACTATGATGAAGATGATGCAACCTCATTTGGCCTTCTTTCCTTAGACCTTTTCTCAACTTGTGACTTTATATCTTGTGTTTTTGTCTATGGTTATGATGGATGGGGTCTAGAGGATGGACCTGGTAGTAAATGGTACTACCTGGGCCACATCTACCATATATATTTAGTTGGTGTTTGCTCTCTCAACAACTTAGCCTTTGGCTTAATGTTGAGTTTCTTCAATCTTGCTAACACTTTGGTGAATGAAGAAGCTCTAGTTTACAAGTGATCATAAGGACAAGGATGGTTTTCATAGGTCAAGTTGATTCCTTTTAACTTCAAGTGTTTCATAACTTTATCATTGGGATCCCACTGTCTTAATTCATCATGCTAGAATATGAAAGAGCTCTTGTGTCTAGAAGTGACTTCCACTTTGTCCCATTGTTGTAACACAATCTAACCAATGGTTAAGGGAAAGGTGTGAAGTAAGCCTTTTCTCTTGATTCTATAGAGACCATCTACCCCATTACATATCTAGAATGTAACTTCTTGCTCAATTAACTTGTCTAGTACATGGACTAGTAGCCTGAGTGGGGTGCATTGGATTCATTTAATCTTGATTATAGTGCAATCAATATATAATCAAATGTATCTAATAAATTTAGCATATTTATTGATTAGAGGTCCAACCCTAAAAAGAGGCATCCCTGTGATAGTTTCAATCAAAACTGGATAGACACAATCACATATTAATTGCATATGGTCCCTATACTTGAAAATATGCAATTTGGAATAGTAATGTGTGACTATTTTTTTCCCTCAAGTGACCATTATTTGATGTTTGGAATATTTGTGGTTGTAATTAAGGCATCTACAATATATGACATCATATTAAAATAACCTCTAGTCTTATTTTTAATTCTAGATAATTATTTCTTCAAACATGCACTAATAATCTCACCTAAGGGAGGGGTAAGTCCTTTCTCAACCATAAAATACACAAAAGGGACCCAAATTTTGTCAACATAGGTGGTAGAGGGGTTCCTAGACAATCTATTCAGTAATGTCATTATCATCTTAATCCCAGCCCTAAATTGGTTGATTGGGATCTTTCCACTAAGATTAGAGATTACTTGGGTTCCTGAATATAACCATGGGGTAAGGATAGTCTTTAGGTCATTCTTCTTGGACCATTCATTGATTATGATTACATCAACCTAGGGTTTGGGTAGCTTATAGTAGTTTTCAAAGGCAAGAGGGGAGATATAAGTAACTCTTTTAAAATTGTGCTCACGTACTATCGTACCCTGATCAAGTTGACAATCCTTGAAAACAAGAGAAATAACATTAATTTAATGTATTACTTATGGTTTTGTTGTAGCATAGTGAAGGTTCATCATTTGTATGAAAACTAGGTCATAGTACCTCTTATCGACTGATGTGTTCCTCTCATCTTCTTTGGTTATTGTTGGTAGCTCTTCAATGGCACAAAAAATCTTAGACCAGTTGGTATCTCCTATGTTTAAGGCTACAACATCAAGTTCCATGTCCTTGAAGACTCTTCCCTTGATATTTATGGTTAAATAGAGCTTTGTATCTTGTCATTTTTGAGCTTTCATGACTATGAGTTTAAAAAACTGCTCACTAGTGGTCTACAATTTACCTTTAGATCAATTTTTACTTACTCATATGGTAATTTGACTCTCTCAGACCTGACTATGGTCAATTTGGATTTGAATTAAGGCTTTTAAAGATACTAGGGATTTTTTTTATTTTTTTTCTAAGCTTTAATGGTGATGGTTTCTAAACTTGACTAAGTTTTTACCTTATATTTGATTTGGACCTTCACATTTATACTTTTTCCTTTTTATTCCCATAAGATCTTCAACTTTGTCACTTTCTAATAATGTGGCATCATCATGGAACCTATGTGGCATTTTTGCAGCAAGCTACTCATTAATGTTCAAAAATTAACCATTGCCTTTTGAAAAAACCACTTTATCTCACTCCTTTGAATCATTATACATGGATCAATGTGAATAATTGATATCGATCTTGAGAATTTCATGCCATTAGTAATTATATATACTTAGATCCAAGGTCATGCCACTTGGCAATCCCGTGGGCCTTCTGAGCTTTGCATCCTGTCAGCTTTTCCAATTAGTATGCTGTCACCATGTGGTGATTTCACACTTGTTTGGAACTCCATTAAAACTTTGACTTTGGCTACACTCCATCGGATTAATCCTATCTGAGTGAACATGAGCCATACATATTTCATAGATGCATAATGTTTAATTTAGTATTAGGACATGTAAATAATTAGGTAAAATACTTTGGACTATGGTTTTATTTTGTGTTAATAAACATGAAATAAACCTTAGGCTAAAATATATAAGCTAGGTTTAGAATAAAGTAAAAAAAGGACCTCAAATAATAAAAAGACCCAAGTAAGGTATTTAACCTATGGTTTTATTGTATTAATAAACATGACAAAACTTTAGGTTAAAAGCTTTAAGCTAAGTTTTATAATAATAGGACCCTGTATTTGTTAGATCAAGCTAATAAAATAGACCATAAGATCATGGGACATATATGGACCAAGCATAAGATTTTAGACTAAAGTTTTATTAAATGTTTAAAAAACATGACTAAATCTTTTGATAACATTTAATCTAAGTCCATGATGATTAGAATTGTTCCCATGAAAATTTAAACTTAGTTATAATGGCTTCAAATAGATCCAATTAATCTATGATAGGTCAAAATCTAATGAAAGATCAATTTTAAAATTAAAGTACATAATCCTAAGCATGTTTATTTTCCAAATGAGATTGATTCCTGATTTTGAATTTTGATGATCTCATAGATGTCAATGACGGCCTCACAAGCATCAATTAATGGTCAAATGGGAGTCAAAATTAAACTTACATAATTAAACATAGGGTTTAAAATTTGATAATCATGTGGTTGTTAATGATGGCATAATGACATAAAATTATGGGTGTGAAAACATCAAATTTAAGTCTCATGAAATACAATAGGTCCCATAAAAAATTTGACTCAATACGCATCGTTCGATTGATCTCACCCAAGTAAACACGGGTCATTGATTAAGATCCAGGTATTTGAATGTGGTTGGCTCTTGCAGTCATAAATGGATTAAGTAAGCTTGGGACTACATATAACTTAGATCAAAGCCTTAGACTAATTTTTTATTTCATATTAATAAATACAAATAAACTTTAGCCTAAGGTTTTAAGCTAGGTTAGGAACATAATAAAAGGGGCCCTGCATTTAATAAAATCATAACATAAGTCCTTAGCCTAAGGTTAAAACACGATAAAAATACCCCTTAAATAATATAAGTCCTAATATAAGACCTTATCCTAAATTTTTATTGTATTAATAAATATAATGGAAACCTTAGGGTAAGATTACGGCTCAATATAAGTTATAATGAAAGGGACCCCTTATTTCCTTGATTCTATCATGCACCATTGGATCTTTGACATCTACTCAAACATGGGTTGTAGATCATGATCCATAGACTTGAACACCATTGGTTCCATGGATTAAAGTCTTAGACATATAGAGCTCATTTCACTTTATCCGATCAACTTTGTCTAATTAAATGTGGGATGTTGATACTAAAAATAAGCACATGGTTTAATCTAAGGCTCAAAGACATATAAGACATAAGATAAAGTCTTAATACTAAGGTCTTGTTCATGTTAATGAACACAAATGGGGCCTTAGGACTAAGACATTAGTCTAAGTTTATAAAAACAGGGACCATGTGAATAAAAAAGTTGGACCAAGCTAGGAACATAATAAAATGACCCTACAAATATTAAAGTTAGACCATGCTAAAATAAAAAAGGGAACGGGGGCTTGGGACATGAAGAGACCAAGTATATAATTTTTATGCTAAGGTTGGTTGTGTTTAAAACACACCCAAGCCTTAGTATAAAAATTAAACTTAAGTCCATGGCAATTTTAAAGTGTTCCTACCAATTTTTGAATTTGGTCTAAGAAAACTTGTGTTAGGGTTTCTTAAAAGAAGGTTTCTAGAAGCTTTAAACATGGATTTATCTTTAATTATATAGATTAGGGCTAGTAAAAGGTTAGATTAAGATTAAACCATAAAATTAAGACACAACCCATTTAAGAAGGGTTTTATCAAACCTACAACCTGAAACATGAAGAACAAATGTTAGCAATTTTAGACAAGGTAAAACTAGATCCATGAACAAGTAAGCCAACCAAGTGAAGCTATGTATGATCTTCAAATATAGATAATGTGCAAACATATTAATGACACTCTAATCTAATAAATTTAAATTTTAAGATAGAAATTATGCAGTTTGACATAAGGGTCCCCAATTTTTAGAAATGGGGGTATGTTATCCTCAAAAAATGGCAACTTTTAGGGAAACATAGTAAAATGTTAAAATTCAAAGACTCTAGTTTAGAAAAATAACTAGATTACCTATTCCACTTGATCAATGCCATTATCAATATCAATTCATTGTATTAGGATCAAACATCAAAACCTAGCCATGTTATGTGTGTGCTTTGATTCCAATTATTATTTGTTATGGGATTCAGGGGATAACTTCCAAGTTTCATGTATTTAATCATTAACATTGACTTATGTCATGTTTGGATATTCATTAAGAACCATGCTTTAGCTCAAAGAGGGTTTGGGCATTGATCTATTTCCAGCCAGGCATCTATAGCCCTGATAGAGATGCCTTTAGCTCCACTCAAGGCCTTGCTCTACTACTAGTTATGTGTCCATATCCCTGGTGGAGATTACTATAATCATCTTTGCTTGGAAAGCTTTTGATTTTGAAATAATCTCTTATTTTTTGTATTTTTTGGATCTTTTAGGATTTCTATCAAATTTTGGGAACCATTTTAGCTAGGTTTAGGAATTTGGTCAAGTGTTTGATATTTAGGCAATCACCTATGGTTGAAACCTTTTTCCTAGGCAAGGATATTTGTTATGTGCTAATATGACTGTGCCTTAATAATTCAAGCTTTCATCCCACAAGTGTAATTCTTCTTAAAACCAAGTTTAGATCAAAACAATGTTTAAGTTATTATAGAACAGTTAACCTATCCACCAGTCCTTACTAGTTTCTTTACATTATAACCATCAAGATCATATTTCAAACCTACGGTCAACATATGCTTAAGATTCATACCTGCATTTCTAAACTATGGATTTCTTGAGTAATCAAGTGAAATTTGAGCTAAAGGCTATCCAAAAGGACTTATTAGGAGTAAGGAACAAATCAGAACACAAATAGAAATAAAAATAGTAGAAAGCAAAGAAATAAAGAAATGTACATACAAATAAGGAATAGGAAAGAAAGAATAGAAAGAAACTAATCTAGCCTACCTACACTAACTCTAACTATTCTTATAGTTTACTCCATGATGACCCTTAATGGAGTAGTAGTAAATTAATTCTTGAGGTATTGTCCATTGGTGGGTAGTGTGAATTATGCTCCTTATAGTTCTTTCATCTTTAAGGTGTTATTTCCAAGTGTCTCAAAAATTTGATATGGACATATCCACAAAAGTGTGAACTTCCCATGTTTACCCTTAGGTTCATATGCTTTGTCCCAAAGAAGAACTAAGTCTCCTTACCTAAACACCTTTATAATTGATTGCTTATCAAACCACATTTTCACCATGGTTTGGTGTGTGCTAAAATTAGCAAAAGACTCTTCCCATGCATCCTCGATCTAAATAATATCTAATAGCCTTGAATTTTCCAATTCATGATCATCCTCCATGTACTCTTGCATAAAATGACATGTTGGTATCTTGAGTGTAATGGGGACTATGGGGTCTTGACCATATACTATTAGGAAGAGTGATGCTTTGAGATCCTTCTTGACCCTTGTTCTATCTACTCATAAGGCATATTTTAGAATCTTGTGCCACATTCTAGGCTTGTCTATTGTAGACTCCTTTATTGCTTTCATCAATTTTTTATTGGTTGATTCAAATACTCTATTACTTTAGGGGTAATGGTTGGATGAGAACTTGAGAATGATGTTATTTTTATATGCCCATTCAGTCATTTCAATGCATATAAAATTTGATCCATTATCACATACTAGAGAGACTAGTATCCCAAATCTGGTGCATATGTTTTCTTTTAAAAACTTGATCACTTCTTTAGTTTTGCATTTCTTAGTTGTTACTACTTCAATCCATCTATTGCAATAGTCAATATCTATTATAACATACTTGTGACCTAATGAATTTGTGTTGATTACCCCCATGAAATCTAGTCCCCACTGAGTAAAAGGTTTATCTATCATAACTGGCTATAGTGGCATGGCTGCCTTGGGCTCTTTTATGCTAAAAACTTGATATGAATGCCACTGCCTTACATGCTTGTGGGCATCCTTGACTATTATGTGCTAGTAGTAACTGGATCTAATTATTTTATGAGCTATTGTCCTTCTAGATGGATGTCCACTTCCCAAATTCTCCTGAAAAGTGTTCATGATCTCAATTGCCTCTTCTTTGGATACACACCTAAGATAAATGCTTTCAAATTTTCTTATGTACATAAACCCATATTTAAGTAGGTATTGTGCTACCTTATGTCTTATGGATCTTCTTTTTTAGTTGGTCAAACCTATAGGACAAGTGCCATTAATTGATAGATGGATAATTAGATCATACCAATCATTAGACTAACAACTTTCTTGTCTAACCTTCATGACATTTAGCTTAGGGTTAGCATTGGAAATCAATTAAATTAAACCTTGGCACCTTATCAATTTTGTAGTCATTAGTTCAATGTCATATTCCTATGGCATAGACATCCACTTGCCTCTCCTTTCTCCTAGTTTATTCTGACTTAGCATGAGTTTGGTGGTAGGGTCTAGTAAGATTACATGCACCTTATTCCTAACAATGTAGTGCCTGAATTTATTTAATGTCTTAACTAATGCACATGCTTGTTTATCAATTAAAGATTAATTTAAATCCACATTTTTAAAATTTCTGATCATGAAAGAAATTGGATGGTCACATCCATCAATTTTTTGAGTTAAAAATATAGCAATAGTATGATTAGAAGCAAAGCAGTAAAGGTAAAAATATTTTGAAAAGTTAAGGCTTATCAAGATTGGAACTTGTCTAATTGCTTTTTGATGTCCTTAAAATCATTATTGATTTCTTCATTCCAATTGAATTTTATATCTTTCTTTAGCATGTCATTCAATGGTTTGAAAATTTATACAAAGCCATAAATAAAATTTCTTACAAAGTTAATTTTTCCAAAGAATGTATTCAATTCTTTCCTACTATTAGGAGGCTCTATTTTTGATATAGATTTTACTCTTTTAGTGTCTATAGAGATTCCTTCCTTAGTAATGGCATGGCCTAACAACTTTACCTCAATAACACAAAAATACTTTTCTTTGGGTTGAGATAAATCCCATACCTTCTAAAACTTTCAAATACCTACAGTAAATGCATGATGTGATCCTCCCTATTTTTAGAAAAGATAGTCAAATCATCCATGTGTATAATAATGCATTTACCTACCAGACCTTATAAATCATGATCCATGTCCCTTTGGAATATTGCCCCTGTATTTATTAGCCCAAATGGCATCCTTTTGTAAGCAAATGTGCCTCAATTGGTAGTTAAAGTAGTTTTTATCTTATCCTCTTGATTCACCAACACCTAGTTATACATTTAAAATCCATCAAGAAAGGACATCATATCATAACCAAAAAAACCTTGAATAACTTAGTCTAGAGAAGGCAAAGGATAGTTATCCTTTTCAGATGATTTATTTAGATTCCTAAAATCAATGGATAGTCTTATTTCACCATCATTTTTCCTAACTAGAACCAAATTGGTGACCCAGATAGAGTGCCTAATGGGAAATATAATCTTGGCATATAACAAATTTTTGACTTATTTGAAAACCATAAGTTCTAAAATGGGTTTGACAAGCCTTTGTTTTTGTCTAAAAGGTCTATAGTTTTCATTCAAGGGTATGGTATGAATGATGACTCTTAGATCAAAATATTTAATTCATCATAGGACCATGCTATTATGTCCTTATAGTTTGTTATCAAGTTTTTGGCCTTTTCATTTGAAATTCTCGTACATGTTGTCCCAATGTTAACTAGTTGAGATTGATCTTGAGGTCCAAGATCAACTACCTTGTAATCCTTCCCACTCACTTTGGGAATCCTAGTATTTTCAGCTAGTTTATCTTGATCAAATAACCTCTCTAAGTAAATCATGCCTTTTAGAATTTTTTTGTCATTAAAAGGAATGAATTTGTTATCAAGGGTACTTTCAATGATTTCATCATCAAGGAGACTAGATTCTTCAATAATGTGACCCTCAAATACTCATGAACTAGTCAGGAACTCTATGATTTATTGATCATGATTGAAAACCTACAGATGGTTTATGTTATCTAGGACTAAATGGCATGGAACTAGATCAATGCTAAAGTTTTGAGATTCAAGGTTTTGCATAAGATTGGATGCAATTGAGGCAAGCTCATCAGCAACCTTGTTCTCCTCCCTATGGATGGAAACAATGTTGAAATCATTAAAGGATTCAAGCAAATCCTAAACTCTAAACTTATATCTCTTGAGATATGATAATTTACACTAATATTTACTCCTCACCTAATTGACTACAAGTTCTGAGTCACCATAAACCAAGAGCTCTTTAACCTTATGCTTAATGGAAAATTACAATCCTGGAATCAAAGATTCATACTCTGCAAGATTATTAGTACAATAAAACTAAATTACACTTAGTACCATTAAAATTTAATTTCTAAGTTCCAATAAAAACATAAGAAGTCTTAGAATTACATTCCTTACAAGTCTCGAGAGTATACACTCCTAATTCAAAATCCATCATGTTGATCTCATCAGAATCCAGCATATTAACCCTTTTATTCATAGCATTATCCTCGATGATCATGCACTTCATATGAGACTCTCTTTCCACTCTAATCTAATTTGGGACTCATTTCCATGGTAGCCATAAATGAAAATAATCAGTGGACATATATCTATTTAGGGCCTTTGTCCATTCTCTACTTAGCAGTAACCCATAAGCATCAAGAATGTCCACCACCTAGATGTCAATAAATTGTTGGACTCTAGGCTCAGAGGGAAGATGCATATGAACATTTAATAATTCTCTAATTAATTTGACTCTAGACCTATCTAATTGAGTAACCACTCTATCAGATTCAATAAGAGTCAAGCTAAGTTGTTTATAAATAATTATTGGCATGATGTTTGTGGATGCACCAAAATCTAATTAACAATTATGTAAATTCCTACCAAACATTGTAATAGTAAGTAGGAAAGGTGTGGATTATGTCTTAGATTTATACATAATAGCATTGGTGTTGTCAATTTTGGGTAGCCTACCAAAATTTTTAGATAATGAATCCAATAATAGGTCCTTTTACTCATTGATCTAAGTCAGCTCATGTAATGTAATGTTATCCTTAATTTTGTTCATGTCTTCCATAATATTATACCTAGTCTTATTAGAAGAATTAGATGCATCAATACTATGTTTAGAAGTATTTCCCTTTGGAGGCTCTAGGTTATTATCTAAGGTAGTATCTGGTGGAGTTATGAAGTTGTTTGGAGGTGTTGAAGTAGTGAGGGGCTAATTTTTCCCATATTTATTATAGGGTAGATCTTCTTCAATAACTACTAAAAATTATTGACTTATTTATGGATATCATCAAGTTCGTTGTCTTTTTGGAAAGGGAAGTCAAACATCTCTACCATGAAGGCTTGGTTAGTAGATTTGGATCTTGATGTACCTATACCATTATATTTATTAGGAACCACTTCAAATATATCCAAATATTCTTGAAAGGCCTTAAAATCTTTACAAAATTCAATGTGATCTATCTCACCATACCTAGAATTGCAATGTACTCTATAATAATCAGATAAAGCAATATCAATAAGATTTAATTCCATTGTTTTCTTATCAGTTGATGACTCATTTTTATTATTATTATTATTATTATTATTATTATTATTATTATTATTATTATTATTATTATTATTATTATTATTATAACTATCATTATAGAATCTATTTGTGGGCCTATTAAACCTTTGGAAAGAAAAGTTCCTACCTAAGCTCTCTCCAGTATTAGTAAATTACTTTTACAGCTAAAGAAAATCAGTGCTTAACTTTTGGACCATCTTAAAGATAGATTCATTTTCATTTTTGAGAGACTCAAAGTTATGATTATAATTGTTATTAGTACCAGTGGTTAGTACCAAGGCCTTTTTATCACTTGGAGTAAATTCATTTGTAGCAATGTTCAAGAATCCCAAGTTCTGGGTAGGATGAGAATGACTTAAGGGTAATTGGTTCAAAGTTAGGATTTGGTTCAAAATAGGTATGTTCTAATTATTATTAGGGAAGACATTCAGGGTAGGTAAATGTGGGTTGACATGGGAGTAGAGTAATCCATCTGACCTTGGGGTTACATCTAGTCATTAATAATCATAGCCTTAACATAAGTTAAAACCAATGTGTTCATGGGTCCAATAGCTCTCTTTATAAACACAAAAGTCATAGGATCTAAGAAATCCTTATAAATTTCCAAGGCTAAAACCTCATCTAGTCTATAAGTATCTATAGTCCTATTAAACATCTTTTGGAACCTAGCATTGAAAGCTCTTAAGGGTTCTTTTGCATCCCTTTTTATTATGGTAAATTGCTAGCATAGGACATAAGGACTAATAATTTTACAAAACTAATCAATGAAGACATTATTAAAATAAAACCAACTTGTAATGTAATTTTTAGGAAGATTTAGAAACCATTTGTATGCAACATCTTTAAAAGTGAAAGTAAATAGTCTACATGCTACATCTTCATGAGTTACATTTAATAATCTCAAATTAACTTTGAATGACTTAATATGATCCTCTATAGTTACAATACCATTAAGACTAAATATTGGTAAATATTTCTTAGGGTTATGTGGAAGGTCATATAATACACCTGAAATATTGATAGAAGAGCCACTCAACCAATCCATACCTTGACTAGGATTGAATACATGAGTACCCTAAATTGGTGAAGTTAGCAAAGACTTTGAAATCTTTCACTTAACTTTGTCCTGCTTAGCTCTTCTATGGACTTCTAATTTGAGTAGAGTGTTAGCGAGAAACTATGCACATAGGGTGCCATCACATCATAAGGGCATGTCATCAATCTACCAAGTCAACATACATGGGATAATTAGTCATCAACTGTATTCCTTTTGAATAGATTATGTGAATTCAATTTTCTCTAACTTGGGAAGCCTATAATGGTGTTGTAGTTGTTAAAGATTCCAAATGTAGTTTATTGTAATCATGTGTCTAAGATATAGATAGTGAATTTTGTATAAATGTAAACTATGAAGAGTTGGAAGGGGATAGAGGCATCTTGTAAAATTATAGAGTAATAGATTGATCCCTACTTAATAATTAAAAGTTTATATGGTTTTGTAATTGAATGTGTTTTGTAACACCACCATAGACCTTATGTATTTCATATGATAATATTTTCAATATATATAAGGTTTTTTGAGTAATTGGTTATCCTAGATTGTGTAATGATTGTTGAGTCTACATTACTATCTTGATTAACTTTAGATGAGAATCATACTAGCTTGAGCATTTGGGTTCTCTTGTATTTCTATGATAAGTCTTTATGAATCTAATTTTATTAAAACTAAGGGCCCATTACCTCTCCCATAGTTATCTTCATGATTAGCAAGTTCTAGGAAATGAGGAACCTCTACTAACAATGGTGTGGTGAGTATGGAATATTGTGGATTGATAGAGAAAGGATATGCTTCAATGGTTACCAAGTTAGGGGGATTTCAAAGAATGGTGGGATCAAAAAATCTTTGAGTTCACACAAAAAGGGTGAAAAGGGTAGGGTGTTCAGAAAAAGAACTTATAGATAATCATCTATATGGTGATGTACATGAAATATTTTGGTGTAAATTTATGAGCCTGCTCATTGTGTAGTTGGAAAAATTAGAGAATTTTTGTTTTCAAGCTAGATCTACATCTAAAATTTAATGGACTAATAATCTAATTGAATAGTTACAAATCTTTGAGGTTTCTTGGACCTATATGATTGATCACTGAACACAACCCACTAGTGATGGATATACAACAAAATTCATAATTCATAATTATATTAATTTTGATACCACATAATATCTATTTGTGCAGGGGACTAGAGGAAAGTTTTTGCAGTGAATACCAATTCTTATCAAGATGTTGTTCATTGAAAAATCCATAGTTCCCTACCCATAAATGATGGAGTAGTTTTTCAGGGTCTATGGGGATGTGTGCAGTCAAGATGTGAGATGGTGTAGATCTAATCTAGAAAGCTAGCCAGTAAAACATGGATGAGGATACTAGATGAAAGGGAATGGAAAAAGCTTATGGATATAGATCAAGAACTATGACAACAAAAGAGGTTGAATATATCAGGGACTTCATGAATGACTGTGATCAAAAGTAGAGGTAGAAGTAGGGGCAGAGACTAAATAGTTACAAGATATCAAAAGGAGGAAGAATGAATTGATGAAAGAGTAAGAAAGGAAAGAGTTAATGAGAGAGAAGAAGAGCCCAAGATTAGTGAGATAAAAGAATTAGAGAAGAAGCAAGTAGAAGATGATGAGAAAGGAAAAATCATAGAGGTAGGTAGTTTGATAGATGGTAGTGGATTGTAGTCACTCAAGGAGACATCTTTCATTTTTATAGAAGAGTTACCTAATTTCAGAGGCATGGTCACCTATAGGTATTGTACTAGCTTAAATTTTTGCATGAGAAGAATTATATAATGAGACATTTCACCCCCTCAACACACATCCCCTGATCCCATATTTTATCAAAGAAATCCTATTTATATTAGCTATAGAGATCTATAAATTAGAGAGAGAGGGAGATCAAAGAATCAAGAAGTATCAAAGAGTTACTAGATTCTAATTTTGAAAGGACCATGCAAAGATTCATTAAATCATAGAAGAATTACTAAAGAGAGGTATCGACCACATTAACTGACCCCTTATTAATTGAATAGGTTTTTGATTGGGTGGCACAGATCAAACTTTTTGTTAAGGAGCATAGAACATGAATAGATACCATTTCAAACATCGAAGATGAGTCAGAGACATTTTCATTACTTTAGTGATTTGAATCACCTCTATGATCATAGGAATATTTCCTATTTTTTCAAAGTTTACCGTTACTGACAAATACACTAGTATTTGGAGATAGTCCAACTGGGTTTGTAAGACCATGACTACAAACACCACCAATGATCACTCCTCCCCAATTGATAGCACTGATTCCACCACTAAGAGGTTCTTAGGTATCAATTACATAAGTTAAAATATCATTACCACTATTTATAGGAACACAGTAATGCTTCCATTACAAAAGAGCCTAGGTCATATGGCTCTACATTTGGGTACCTTTATCACACTAGTTCCCTATGATGGAACTATGGATCCAGAGAAATAATTGATTATGTGTGACATGAAATGGTAGGTGAAAGGCATTATAGATGAAAACACTAAGAAATATGATCTCATTGGTGCCTTTTTCAGAAGGGCATTAGATTTCATGTTCTATAAACACTCAGGAACAACAAGCCTTGATGAGGTGCAAACATGGTTGATTATAGAGTTTAAGGTAAAGAAAAGCATAGGAAAAACCATATAGGACTTGAACAAAATCTACCAAGGTCAAAGGGAAACCATTCATTATTAGGACCACAAATTTTCTAATGTGGTTAATAACGTTGAATTTTCCTTGGAAGACAAAGATAAGGCCAATTGGTTCATCGAAGGACTGTGACCTAAGATCCAGTTTGCAACAATGCACACCAAAATTACTAATAAAGTAGAATATAGAATAGTCATAATAAGAGTAGAGAAAATATAGGATTATGGTATCTTGATAGAGAGTAAAACACAATTATAAATCACACTCTAAGCTATTTTATAGAGGTTAGAGGCCCCACAGAATATTACTGAGTGACCCAAAACTGGTCTCTAGTGTATTGAGTGTAATAAAGAAGGCCACCATAGGAATGAATGCCCAAAAGTATGCATATAATTCTATGACATCTTCCACATATTGGTACATTCAATATCTCACTTTCACTTATTACAATAGTATGTTAGAAATCCACAAAATTTGTACTATAAATTCTACAAATCTACTAATCATGAGGATAAGGATTATCAGGATCTCCAAGAGTTGAAGGAAGATATTATTAAGAATGTCTTCATAGTATATATGCAAAAAGCACTAGTGACATCACAATCTATTACAAAATTGGAAACCCCTCTTACTAGTATAACATAGACTGGGTTGGCATGGGCTCAGAATGCATAGCCATTTCAACCACAAGGTTTAGCTAGTGGAGTTCAAGTTGTGCAACTATTGAAATATGCTTACCAATCTACCTATAATCTTGCATTTCCATAAACACAATAGGATAGTTGGGTTCCACAAATAAATCAACCCTAATATGGTGGTTATGACACTCAACAGTATCAATAGGGTGGAATATGTTGTAGATTATAGCAAACTTTGGGCCATAATAGGTAGATAGATAGGGATACCAAAGGAATAGAGGTGTATTTAGAGGTGGATACCATGGAGGTGCACAATGAGGACATGAAAATGGTCCTAGAGGCCCTATTATATGTTATTTGTGTAGGGAACTCAATCATGTGTAGCAGAACTACCTTACAAATCTATAATGGTAAGCTTATTATGTTTACTACCGAGTATCTAAATAATATGATAATGCAATGTCTTTATGTAATCAATTACAAGAGCATAATATGCACAGCAAGGACTACCTCTTTTTGAGATGTCAATAGATTTTGGCATAGGCAAAGCTAAAGTAGATACTTATCCAAAAACAATAAAGGAGAAATGACTCAAGAAAGAATCTATGATAATTCTGTAGAGCATTCAACAAGGTACATCAGTAGCAGATGAAGCCACACTTGATACTTAAATGTATGGAAATATTTTAATAATCATGAAATAAGAGGGGGTTATAATAGCATTGATAGACTTGATGAAATTACTCAATACTCTATGAAATGAAGATATATCATAGAATATCACTAACCACTTGCATAGTTTGATCGAATGTGCATAGAATGGAAAGAAAAGGCCTAATAAGATGGTTTTGTTTGTTAAGACAAAGAAGCTATGGGATGTTGATGTTAGGGTAGATATAGAGTTACCAAGGTATGAGATGTCGAATGTTGTTTTTGATTTTGGGAGCATAGTGAATATGATACCATGATCTACCTGGGAAGAGATTGATAGACCTTATTTAAGTTATAGCCCTGTAACCCTTAGTTTGGTGGACTATGGTAGGGTAGAGCCTATAGGATGTTTGGAATATGTGGAGATTAAAATTACAGAGTTAACTCTACATGGTGATTTTGAATTAATAGATATGAAGATAGATAAAACTCACTACCCAGCTTTGTTGGGGAAAAAGTGGGCCTAAGATGGTTAGATGACCATCAACATGGTAATGAACCAACAAGAGTCACACTAAGATGATCGTATAATCGTCATCCCTCTTAACATAGCTTCTAAGTCATACATAATTCTCAGGGAACCTGATTCTCCCTATGTAGCAAGAGGTAATAGCTAGATGTAAATTATGATGTAGAGTGTACATGATATACAATGTAACTTGTTAATGAACCAGTATAGCTTTCCTTTAGTAGATCTATTAATTATCAAATTGGGGGTTAAGTGTTTTTTAAAACCTTTGAGTATTTCTACAAATGAAGAAAATGAAGTGTGATATTTTTATCTACACTCACCTACATAGTTTGATATAGATTTGTTATATCAAGCTAGTTTTATGAATCATGACTACACTGAGCCTACTCCTAAGGGTATGCATCCATGGGACCAAGCCTCTTCTGTCAATGGTAATTCTGATACTTACATGCTAAATTGGGCTAGAAATGATCATGAGATTAAACCCTTGCATATGATTTATGCAACTAGTCAATAAATCCGTCAATACTTTGCCACCAAAGACATTGGCTACTTTATAGTGCATTTATAAATGTATATAATAGAGGACAACCAAAGGGTAAGTGCCCTAAATTATGCATTGAAATGAGTTTCAACTAATTGGTGGGCAACACATCGTAGTAGTCGTAAGACATGGGTAGAAGTATGCAAATTAATCATTTCATGATTTCAATTACATGTGGAAGTGTGAAATGAATGGTTCATATTTTAGGAAGGGGAATGTTCCCAAAACCATATTCATTAGTGCATTGAAGTATGGATGGCCAAAGAAATCAATTCAAATTACTAGCCACATTGCTTTATTTACACATTAGGGGTTTTTCCTACCACTTGGTACATTAACCAAGAATGTCTTAGAGAGACACAACATTAGATTCAGTTGCATAATGACTTTATTCAAACTTTCATATTTGAAAGTGAGAATCTATTGGTCCATAGTGCATTACAAAATATGAAAACATTTCTATGCCATGGATAAGTGGAAAATTTGTACAATGATTACATTTCACAGTTAGAGGAGAAGTATTGTGAACTTATTGATGTTATCACCATGGAAGCCAAGTGCAGTCAACAAGATGCCTATGACCTTATTAAATCTACAACTATGGAGACCAAGTGTAGACATACAATAAATATGGAAATCCAACCTTGCCATTGTATTCAGATGAATCTGTTGATGAGTCTGATTTAGTTATTGAAGATTCCTTAGAACTCATTGAGTTTTTTGAGCCTAAACTAGATTATGAAATATTGCTTGAACCTATGGATGAAGAATATAAATAAGAATAAATGTAACTAATAAAATTTCTAGAGAAAGAGGGTGAGTGGGCCATTTAATAGTATATTCTAGAGGAAGAGCACAAAGTGTACCAGGAACCTCTAAAGGAACAAATTGTGAACATTGGGTCTGAAGAAACACCAAAATTGGTGCATATTGGTGATTGTTGGGAATAATAGGACATTTTGGAAGTATTGTAACTTCTTTGATATTACACAGATGTTTTCCTACTAATTTTTTAGAAGTCAAAGGGGTGGACCCTTCTTTAGGGGAAATGCATATAGAACTCAAGGAAGGTGCATGACCCATCAAGAAGAGACCTTACCATCTCAACCCTAATATGAAGATGAAATTCAAAGCTAAATTGGACCATGTGTAGGATGTAGGAATAATATTTCCTATGAAAAAAGTGGATTGGGTGAGTCCTAAGGTAGTGCAACCAAATAAAATAGGCAATATTTGTATCTACAAAGACTATCTCATTCTAAACACTGCTTTTGTTAATGACCCCTTTCCAATACTATTACTAATGAAGTGTTGGGAGTTGTAACTAGACATGAGGTGTATTCTTTCACTGACAAATTTAGTGCGTATCATCAGATACCTATTAAAACTGAGGATAGAACAAAGCTGACATTTGCTATAGAATGGGGGTCATTCGTATATAAGGTAATGTCATTTGGTCTAAAGAACACACCTGTAGTTTTCTCTAGGGCCATAGTAACTATGTTAAAGGACTTCATCCATGATTTTTTGGAGGTATATTTAGACTATTTGGAAATGTTCTCATTGTTTTGAGAGTACTTATCAAAATTAAGACTGATGTTTTAAAGATGCAAAGTACTCAAGATTGTGCTTAATATAAAGAAATGTTTGTTTTTTACACTGTTTGGTGTTTTACTAGGCCATATAGTGTGCAATAAGGGAATTTTGGTGGATCAAGTGAAGATTGAAATAATAATGAGTATACCACCACCAAATTCTTCCACATAAGTATGATCTTTTAAGACACATGGGGTATTACCAAAAATTCATAAAAGGGTATGCAACTATCTCAACACCATTGGAGAAATTATTACGCAAAGGTATTCCCTTTGTATGGATAGAAGAGTGCCATTTAGCTTTTATAGATCTAAAATATAGGTTGGTTACTATGTTAATATTTATTTTTCTTGAATATGTTAAACCTTTACATGTGCATGTTGATGCATTAGGTGCCGTAGTTGGTGTAGTGCTCGCATAGCTTGATGAAGGAGGATTAGACCATCCAATCCATTTTACAAGCTGAAAATTATTTGTGATTGAAAAGAATTATACCACAATTGGGAGGGAAGCTATAGCGATTGTATTTTCCCTATATAAATTTAGACATTATTTATTGGATACCCCATTGAACTATTTATAGATCATCAAGCTTTGTGATATTTGATAAACAAGCCAATGTTGGGCAGATGAATATCTTGATGGTTGATGCTTTTCTAAGAATTCCACTTTTGTATTAATGTTAAGCTAGGGTAGGAGAATTTTGGGCTTGATCATCTCAATAGATTTCATAATGGTGAGAATCTATAGGATATCCCTAATGAGTCTTTTGATGCTCATTTATTTAGAGTTTTTGTAATTTCAAAACAATTGGCAAAAATTACACAATTTTTGAAATAGGGGAAATTACATGCACACTACATTGAAAGAGAAAATAAGTAGCTCTTGACCAAAGTGCTTCCCTTTAAAATTTTAAATGGATTTCTCTATCATATGGGGAAAAATGAGGTCATATAATGAGTAGCACTAGAGCATGAATGATCGCAAGTCTTAGAAAAGGCACATCAAGTCATTGCAGGTGGACACTTTGTCGGGGAAACTATCTTAAGGAAAATATTATAAAGTGGTATTTGGTGGCCACACCTTTTTGAGGATGCCAAGAGGGTTTCCCAATAGTGTGATGTTTACCAACACATGGGTAAACTGAATTAGAGGGATGAGATGCCTCTTCATCCCATTTTAGCATAGTAACCATTCGAGTAGTAGGAAATTGATTTTGTTGGCCCCATTAGTCTAACAAGTAAATATAGTAATACCAAATACATAATCACTGTGATGGATTATTTTACAAAATGGGTAGAGGATATTACTACACTAATTTATAGAGGTAAAGATATTTCTAAGTTTTTATATGAGAACATCCTTATTTAGTTTGGATGCCCATTGAGATTGGTAAGTGATTAGGGTATGCACTTTTTAAACAAAACCATCAAGATCTTAACAAAATAATTTATGATTTCTCATCATAAAATAATTATGTATCATCTGCAAGCCAATGGCCAAGCAGAGGTTACAAACAAAATAATTGGTAAGCTAATGACAAAGGTTTATGATGTCAATAAATATGATTGGGAAGATCAAATTATTTTGGTACTTTGATCTTATTTCACTCATTTTAAGCATGCATTAGGATTTACTCCATTCTAGTTGGTCTATGGGATGGACGTTGTCATGCTAATAAAATATATCATTCCCAGCTTGTGAGTTGCTAATGAAATACATCTCAATGATGCAAAATCACTTAAAATTTGGTTTTTGGACCTCAATATCATAGATGAAGATAGGCACAAAGTTGTATGGGTACAAGAAATTAAAAAAAGAATCAAGAAGGCATGGCATGACAAGAAACTTCACACAAAATAATTTCATTGTGAGTAATTAATTTTTCTATATGATAGCATGTTTCCTGCATTTCTAGGTAAACCCACCATTTGATGGAAAGGTCCATATGTTGTTCATGAGTTTTTTTAGAGTGGGACTATAATATTTTGAGACCTATAAGGTAATGCTTTCCCAAGAAGGGTCAAGAAATGTATAATCAAAGTCTATCATAGTTAGGATCAAAATCGTAGAAAGAAAGTGTAATTTATACATCCCTCTTAGTTTAGGAAAATTTCATTTATGCAAATTCTTTGAAGTTTGGTTTGCATTTTATATGTGTTGGTGTTCTAGTAAGTTGTTTTTAGTAGAGTGTAGGATCAACCACAATTTGTAAAGATACAAGATAGGTATGGTAAAACTAGACTCGCACATGTTGGATATCTAGTCAATATAAGTGGACATGATTCCAAATGTTATTCTCAAGAAAATATAGGTTTTAGTGACCTATTAAGTCTGGTAAAACTACCTGATTAGATCTTGGTTCATGATCAAGACTAATAGTTACTAGAAAGGATTTATAACTAAATCATGTGGGGAAGTGGTTATAACATCATAGTCAAAATTTTACGTCAGGATCAGGCTAAAGTACCTAGTAGGTATAGACAATAAAAATAAGGTGGCATGTCCCATTATACATTATCCAATAGTTAGACTAGTGCCATATCAACCACATTTAATGCTACATCCATTGAGCTGAATTTTTCATAGTGCACAAAATAATAGGGTGTAAAGGCAATTCAAAATTGAAGCTAACTCGCACAAGTGAGGGATTTTAGGATATAATATTAATTTCATAACATAGAAGGGACAAGTGGATGACAGTGTATAAATAATCTACTTCTTCATATTCTAGATCACTCACTTTTGTTACAATTGAGTTTTATAATTACTATTCCAAGTTTATTTTCTTAGCTTTGTGATCTCCAAGTTTGTTCACAGTAAGAAATCATGGCCACCCCTATTAGTATTGTAGATCTTGAGAAAGATTTAAAGAGAAAAATTTTAACTTTGAAATAATATTTGGGGATAGGGGTCTCACTTTAGCAAATAAAGTTTTCTAACCCTATTAGTAATGCCATGGCACAACACGCAAGAAATAGACTATTTGTGCAGAATATCTTGGTACCCCATTTGGCTAGATTAAATATAGAGTGACTAATATGGTTACCCACTTTTGGGGATTGGATCAACATAATACAGTTGTTGGTGGCTCTATACAACCATCGCTATATTTACTTATCACATGATATAACTATGTATCTATCATATGAAGCAATGGCTTATGTAATTAGAATGCCTGTTCTAGGTAAATCCTTGATGGATTACAAGAATAAAATGCCACCAATTTTTATAGAGATCAAAGATACTATGATTAGAGGAAATTATGGTATTTTATTGGCATCTTTCCCAGATGAACCAATATGTTTGTTAGTAAAATGGATCTCTCAATGATTCTAGTAGACTACCAAGGCCAAAATCAAGGCTATCAAGGGTGTGCTGGATATGACACACTAAATGATCTATGGTGGGTAAGAATTAAATTAGCCTAAATTCCTTATATCAAAATTAGAGAATAACATTGAAAAGGTATTGAGAATGGTGAAGCACACGTTCCAATACCAATTATTGGTATTTATTCTGGTGTTCACATAATGGAAATCACCTATGGGGAAAGTCTACCTAGACACTAATTATTATCCTAATGAGTAATTTACTTATCTAGTTTTGGAAAATACAACTCAATATCAATATCAAGCCCCATTATTCAACATTTTTGAGAAAGATTTCATCTAGATGGTGGCTATGTATCCTCAGATGCCACTTGATGTCATGAAATTTTTGGGACAACATGTTGTGATACAATGAATTCTATAGGGCATGTCCATTCAGATCCATGAACTACCACCAATGACAACCACTCCATTAGGGTTATTTTTAGATATGCCTACTACACAAATAGAGGTGACATTATAGAAATATTATGCTATATAATGGGTTATGTCTCTTTAGGTTGTTCTTCTTGGAACATCATATCTAATTTCATCTACTACACCAACTGAGATATAAAAATGTAAAAAGGGTAAACATCTAGCTCAACATAGCTCACCATCTCCACTATGACACGGAACAAGGAGTGAAGTTTCTTGGTATGATGATCCCCATATCCCTAATATCACATTTCAGTATGACTAGCCTATGGTACAGACTGACAAAATAGATGTATGTCACCTTATGTTGGAGGACATAGTGGGTGATTTTTATGAAGAGGAAAATGAAAAGGAATTTTTTTTGAAGGCTATGCGTATAGTGCAGATCCAAAATAAGTTGATATAGGAGTTATGGGTTTCCCTTATGCTTTGTCCACCATCTATTATGATGGATCCCTTGGGTGAAGCAATAGTAATTTAGTAGGCTCATACAGATCCTACACATGGTGTGTACTTTAGAGGTAAACCTTTGTCAAAGCCTCTAGATATACTACCTAAAAGTTCACCAGAGTCTACTCTTCAACATAAGAGATCCACACACAAGTATCATTTGGCAAAGGAGGATCTAGATGCCTCGAACATCATTGAGGTGCATACCCTTGGATCTATTATAGCTACCTCTTAGCCTTGGTCTCTAACTAATACATGGAAAAAGATAATGTTTCCATATGTTTCTAAGTAGGATTTTCCCACTAGTTGTTTATGAAAGGGCTCAATTTCTTGCAAGTATATTCAAATAGCTGAGTGATCCTCCTCATTATCACCATCTGATGGACCACTCATAGATACTAAGGAATTTATATTTGAGTCTTAGATTGAGGATAAAAGCAAGTTGCACATGAAGAAATGGACATAATATCTACATGAAGATGCTAAAAAGAAGATAAGAAAAGGGCTAAAGTTAAAGCTACATAGAAGCAGTAGGAAGTATAGGCATGGGCTAAAGCTACATCTATGTAAAAAGCTCAGGAGGAGGAAACCACAAATCAAGATGCTATTACTTCTAGCCAATGCCAACAAGCTAGGTCTGAGAAACAATGTCATCAACAAGTTACAACTAAGTTAGAATAGCAGCACAGAGCTGAGGCCAAGAAAGAAACTTAATGCCAATAGATGGTAGATATTGTATTTAAGCAAAAGGTTGCCAAAGTTTCCATTACTATTTCTTCTATGTTAGGGTGTGGAGCTAAAGGCTTCACTGATACAGACACGGAGAAGGCCATTGGAGGGGTTACTGAAGGTTGCTAAGCGTCAGAGCAACCATCGTCGGTCTGATCAGCCGACGTCAGCAGGGTAGTGAAGAGAAGCAACCGACGTCGGTCAGGGATCGGCCAGTGTCGGTCACCTCCAGGCAGACAGGGACTGACGTCGGTCGCCTGTGTGGTTTGACTGCGAGCTTATTACGGGCAGTTAGCTAACGAACCAAGTGTTTGCATGATTAGAGCTATTTTTAGACTGAGAGCTGTGGATCTAATTATTGTAATTAGATGTCTAATCATTTTTTGGATGAGATCTATATAATAGACTCATGGTTGTATTGGAAAAGTGTTCTAGTTTGAGTTGAGCAAAGTTTGTTCCTTCTATGTGTGAGGTGAGCAAGGGTGTTCCTCCTAGTTCCATAGTACCAGGTGTAGGTGTTGGATTGGAGAATCAGTAGGGTTCTTCATGTATGTAGGATCTTGGTCACAGGGGTATGGCCTATATAGGAGATCTACATGGTAAGTAAGATCGTTGATCTGCAGGTGTATGTGTGTGCAAGGTCAAGGTTCACAGGTGAGTAGAACCAGGTTTGATTTGCAGGTGTGCAGGATCATATAGACAGCAACACAATATGGAGCAGTATCAGGTAGGATCTACTTGGAGTACAGGTGTGTACTCGGATAGAGCAAAGAGGAAGGCAAGGGAGTTCCTTCCATAAGTATGGTCTATTGAATTGCAGGTTGTTGCAGGTTCATGGGAGATCTACTTGAAGTACCTTGAGTACTTGTGGAGTATGTGGAGTACTTGTGGAGTGCGTGGAGCACTTGTGGTGTGCGTGGAGCACAGGAGGTGAACACCAACTTTGTATTTGAGTTGGGTGTTGGGACCTAAGAGGGAGAGCTTTGGGGAGAAGAATTACTATTCACTTGAGGTGTGGCGAGCCTCTGAAGAGGTGGTGGAGAAGAAGTGGCATCTTCTTTATTGTATTCTTTTCTGTATAAAGTGTTAATACAATTTGTGTATTGTCTCTCATATCATGTGTTATTTTGAATTCTAGTTACTTGGTGAATCTGGTTAATTTCTGCATATTAAGTTGCTTGGTTTGGTAATCATATTGTGCTCTTTTGGTGGAGCAAGATCCTGACAAGTGGTATCAGAGCAAGGTTGTTGGCTCATAGCTTGATACCACTGACAAGTGGTATTAGAGCTTTTGGTTGGGATACTAACAGATTGGTTTAGATCTGGGTAGTGTGTTTTGATTACAGGTCACTCTCAGGGGTTTCTGATTGAGTGGGAGTAGAGCAATCGCAGATGAAAGTAAGCTAAGAATGGAGGAGTTGAAAAGCACAGATGGTAACTCACGGTCCTATGGAAAGAAAGAGTAGGTAAAAGATTATTGTTGGTTGGTAGCAGATCAGCATGAAGAAACTGAAGAAGCAGATGTAGCAGGTGTTGTTGCACAGGATGCTCTGGGAGGTTTCTTGGATAAAGTTGAATCTTGGATAAAAGATTTGGTTGCCTCTTTCCATGCAACCCTAGGTAGAGGAGCTGGTGAGCCTTGCCAAAGAATTGGCAAAGGGGAAGTGAAGCTGAAATTGCAGGCAGCCAACACATAGGTGTTGATGAAGGTCATGCAGGTCCCAGGTTTGGAGATATGGGTAATTTCTTCAGAAAGATTGGGTGATGAGAGATGCACAAGAACTCTCACAGCGGATGCACTTAAATTAGTTGGTGGTAAGAAAATAGGTATTATTTATCTACTTGTTTATATTACTGATTCTTCTTTTGTTGCGGAGACGTGGCTTCATAGGCTTGGTCACATGAGCAGGAAGGAGATGCATGTTCTTAAGCGGAAGACAGATATATTTGACAGGCTTAAGAACTGGAAAGCCTTGGTGTACTTGGAGGAGATGGTGGATAGAAACCAGTGGATGGTGCTGGATACTTCTGAGCAGGGCAATTTGGACATGGGTTTTGATTCAAAGGAGCTCACAGGTAAAAAGTCATCACTCACAGGTGAACACAGGTACTGGCATCGGTCAGGAGGAACTGGCATCGAATAGACAGGTGCCGATGTCGGTCATGTGCAGACCGAAGCCGGCGATGTTGGGCAGGGTAAGACCGATGTCGGTCAGGAGGACCAATGTCGGTAGTAGGTAAGACCGATGTCGATCAGAGGACCGACATCGACAGCAGGGACACTACAGGGTCGGTAGTCAGGGACAGATGCATGGAACTGACATCGGTCAGATGCAGACTGTGGAGTGACCGAGGTCGGTCACTGTAATAGATTTTGGGTGGATAGCACGCTGTCAAGGAGTCTTAAACACCCATACGGAGGACTGAAGACGTAAGTAGGCCCTCAAATTTGTTGTTCTTCTTCTTTATACATGTTGCTGATTGTAGAGCAGGAAGGATCTAGGAAACAGATGTGAGCTTGGCATGGATGAGGATGTGATTCCTTGGAGGAGAACCAAACAGGTGTTTTTGGTAGGTTTACCAGTGGGAAGAAAGCACAGAGACGAATGGATACCTTAGTTGAAGAATAGAGAGAATGGATACGTGAGACGAAAGATCAGGTATATGGTCTTGAGGAGCTTCAGGACAGTGGTACAGGTTTTGACAGGTGGAGGACGAAGCATGGCTTCAGTCAATGTCAGGGTAACTACTGTGATTTATCTTACCAGGTGGATGATGAGTTGCGACATCATTTTGTTGCTGTATGTGGATAGTATGCTAGCTAGCAGGGGTGTACATATAGGGTTTTGTTGAGCTAAGGGTAAGATTAGTTCAGTGGCATGTCATGAGGAGTTTGGAGCAGTGAAATTCTTTGACATGGGAGACATGGAGATCACAGGTTGATTTTGTCTCGAGTGGGAGCTGATGTGAATTAGGTGTTGGTGAGGTTCAGGATGCAGAGCTGGAGCACACTAAGGGCTGGACAAGTACAGTGTCTAAAATCACATGAGGTCTGGTATAGACCTGAGTATTCCCATGCATTGGGAGCTGTCAGAGATTTAGGAGCCAATTCGAGGAAGTAGGTTCTCAGGTATTTGAGAGGGACCGGCAGTAGGTATACATGCAGGGTCAGGACTTCACTACATGTGTTTGTAGGTTCAGATGTGGCAGGGTACTCAGATGATAGGAGGTACATCACAGGTTGTGTGGTGGGTTGTCTTCAAGATTGAGCTTGAAGAGGGATACAAACCAGGAAACAGATTAGATAGAGTATAGGTACAGGTACAGTGCAGCTATTTATCTCCAAGTGGGAGATTGTTAGGGTGTGGAGCTAAAAGCTTCACTGATGTAGACACGAAGAAGGCCATTGGAGGGGTTGCTGAAGGTTGCTAAGCATCAGAGCAATCGGCATCGGTCTGATCAGCCGACATCGACAGGGTAGTGAAGAGAAGAAACCGACGTCAGTCAGGGATCGGCCGGCGTCAGTCACCTCCAGGCAGACAGGGACCGACGTCGATCGCCTGTGTGGTTCGACTGCGAGCTTATTACGGGCAGTTAGCTAACGAACCAAGTGTTTGCATGATTAGAGCTATTTTTAGACTGAGAGCTGGGGATCTAATTATTGTAATTAGATGTCTAAT
The DNA here is from genome assembly GCA_037957365.1 of Torreya grandis. Lineage (NCBI taxonomy): Eukaryota > Viridiplantae > Streptophyta > Pinopsida > Cupressales > Taxaceae > Torreya > Torreya grandis. Next base: position 3,554,014 of record JARHVA010000278.1, read on the forward strand.
CATTGTTTGGATGAGATCTATATAATAGACTCATGGTTGTATTGGAAAAGTGTTCTAGTTTGAGTTGAGCAAAGTTTGTTCCTTCTGTGTGTGAGGTGGGCAAGGGTGTTCCTCCTAGTTCCACAGTACCAGGTGTAGGTGCTGGATTGGAGAATTAGCAGGGTTCTTCATGTATGTAGGATCTTGGTCACAGGGGTATGGCCTATATAGGAGATCTACATGGTAAGTAAGATCATTGATCTGCAGGTGTATGTGTGTGCAAGGTCAAGGTTCACAGGTGAGCAGAACCGGGTTTGATTTGCAGGTGTGCAGGATCATATAGACAGCAACACAATAGGGAGCAGTATCAGGTAGGATCTACTTGGAGTATAGGTGTGTACTCAGATAGAGCAAAGAGGAAGGCAAGGGAGTTCCTTCCATAAGTATGGTCTGTTGAATTGCAGGTTGTTGCAGGTTCATGAGAGATCTACTTAAAGTACCTTGAGTACTTGTGGAGTACGTGGAGTACTTGTGGAGTGCATGGAGCACTTGTGGTGTGCGTGGAGCACAGGAGGTGAACACCAACTCTGTATTTGAGTTGGGTGTTGGGACCTGAGAGGGAGAGCTTTGGGGAGAAGAATTACTGTTCACTTGAGGTGTGGCGAGCCTCTGAAGAGGTGGTGGAGAAGAAGTGGCATCTTCTTTATTGTATTCTTTTCTGTATAAAGTGTTAATACAATTTGTGTATTGTCTCTCATATCATGTGTTATTTTGAATTCTAGTTACTTGGTGAATCTAGTTAATTTCTGCATATTAAGTTGCTTGGTTTGGTAATCATATTGTGCTCTTTTGGTGGAGCAAGATCCTGACATTCTACTCAATCAACATTGATGGATTTTCAACCTTTTTCCCCATCTATAATGTAACCACTATTGGATACTATTGGGACTCAACCTTCAACCATAGGAGATGTTGCTTCACCATAACCATCATTGGATACTTTTACACAAAGTAAAACACAACTGGTTATGGTGCCACTACCTATTTCAACAAGCTTGTCTTTGATAACCATGTTAGATGTGCCTTTACCCTAGTCTTAGATGATGTTTTCATTATTGATTACTCATATTTAATGTGCATTGACTATTATTTCAACCACTCATTTGGGTAGCGCACCAATCCTAATAGATATTTTACTAGACATTACTTAGCTTTCATTAAGTAAACAAATTAAAGGTGCAGTTGCATTTCAATAATAATTGTCATATAAGGTTCAATCCTTGGACCATTAGGTCTCATAGTTGGAAGCATATAATAATGGGTTGAAAAAATGCTTACAACAAACATGTTATGTTATACAAACTACTTGCTCAGAACTCATTCAACAACTTACTCTCAATCCTAGCCAGTCTTGTGTAGATCAAATTCCCTTGCTTCTTAATCAACTTATCTAGGATTGGCAACACAGTACTATGCATACCAAGTACACTTAGTAAGTCCCATCAATCAAAGTTGAGACCCTAGAATTATGTGGTTTGCTTCTAAAATATCAGACATAAATCACTATTACTACACAACAAGCTGGGAAATTTGTTCATAACATGTTAGACTTTTGCCAACAACTCCAAGGCATCTAGACATATCTTTAGCCCCATTTTTATATTATGTAGATATTTTCCACCAATTTTGTGAATTTATGGGCTACTCCATAATCCATGGATGATGCATTAAATTTTTTGATCATGTGCATGATTCAGTTACAAATTAGCTTAAAGGGTGGCAAAATTAGGTTTAGCATAATGCCTTTACAAGAGTTCAAGCACAGTAATATGCAAACTACCTTCACCTACTTTCTACTGATATTGATGCAAAGGTTTCATCAGTGAAGGCTAATATTACTACCATTGATGATGATGATGATTTACAAAACTTGATGTATGCTTAGGATCCACTTCATGCATTAGTTCATGTGGTTGAAGAACTTTTATTGGAATGGAAAATATAAAAGCATTACTTGAATACATTTGATTCCTCTATTGATCTTATGGTTAATGATCATATATTTGTTTTTACTAATCAACTCTGGTGATTCTTTGACAGAGGAAGAAGGTAGGATATTTAATGACTTAGTCATCCACTGCTTCTGCACCACCTCCTACCTAGTCTTAGGCACACCATAGGTTATATCTTTTTGGTAAATTTTGTTTCCTCTCTCATTCTATTTCATATAGATTAGGTCGGTTGAGAACCCAAAAGATCAAATAATTGGTCTCATTATCTTATAGAAAACTTGAAATTGTGGTAGGTTACCTTGCAATATGTTATTGAGGATTGTGCGAATTTGAATTTTTCTACTTCCTAATTATTTTTCTTCTATGTTGTCTCAAAATGAGACAACTAATTAAGTCCAAGAAAGTGTTAGCAATAAATTATGCACATAGGGTGCCATCATAGCATAAAGACATGTCAGTAGTCTACCAGGTCAGCATACATGGGATAATTAGTCATCAACCATATTCCTTTTGAATAGATTGTGTGGATTTGGGTTTCTCTAACATAAAAAACTTATAATAGTTTTGTGGTTTTTAAATATTCTAAATGTAGTTTATTGTAACTGTGTGTCTAAGATAAATATAGTGAATTTTATATAAATGTAAACTATCAAGAGTTAGAAGGGGTTAGACATTGAATAAATAGATCCCAGATCCATATAATAGAGGCATCTTGTAAAATCATGGAGCAATAGGTTGATCTCTACTTAGTAATTATAAGTTTCTATGGTTTTGAAATTGAATGTGTTTTTTAACACCACCGTAGACCTTATGTATTTCATATGATAATATTTTAAATATATATAAGGTTTTTTGAGTAATTGGCTATCCTAGATTGTGTAATGATTGTTGAGTCTATATTACTATCTTGATTAACTTTAGATGAGAATCATACTATCCTAAGCATTTGGGTTCTCTTGTATTTATGTGATAATTATTTATGAATCTGTGTTTCTTAAAACTAAGTGCTTGTTACCTTTCCCACAATTGTCCTCATAATTAGCAAGTTCTAAGAAAGCAGGAACCTATGCTAACACAAAGGTTCCCTAGTCTCTAAATATGACCTTATTCTGATTCATAATAATTCTAGCTTGAGAATTTTGAATCCTATTTAAAATATAATGCGTCAATCCTATATTTGTAGATAACAATGATTAAAAATGCACATTAAGCAAATTTTTTAAATATTCATATAAAGGATGACAAGGGATGGAAATCTTCAATCAAGTCAACTCAAATATGTATCCAAATATGTAACTAATAATGACCTTTACATGTTTTAAGCTCATATGAACTCAACTGAGTAAAGGATCTAATAATCTTCAATCAAAATAGCTATTACTAACCTCAAACCTATTGGGTTCACAAATCTAAAGCTATCTTTACCATAATTCAACATATGTCTTCAAAGAATATCAATCTTTGTCTAAATAAGCACAAATACTGATATGAAATCATGAATATCACCAACATTTACATTTTTATGCTAAAAGAAACACAAATATGTAAAGACTAGAGTGATCTTTAAATAGAATTTACAAAAACTAGTAAAGATACTACAAATCTACAAAGAATTGGCCCTCCTAGTGCAAGTGAAGCTTGCCCTATTAATGCCTAAATATGTATCATAAGGTGTTCAGAGTGTTTAATAAACACTTCTCATTTTATAATTCAAAGCATGAGTTGCAGTTGGTGATAATCCTATTATTTTTGGTGAAATAGAGGTAGAACAAGAGATGGTTTCACAATATTTATATTATTTGGTGGTTGTGAACCACCATGGCCTACAAATATTTTTTAATAAGAAGATGATCTATGATAATTAAAGTGAATTATGCTCAATTATAAATCAAAATCAAAGTTAAGATGGACATATACAATGAAACTTTAATCTAAAGTGAATTGGTTAAAAAAGAAGCAAAGGGAAGGGTAAGGTAGAGAGAAAAGTGTCATTGTTGATCTTTGTTCCAGACATCATGACAAAGTTCAAATATCATCTAGGCATGTACTTAAAACCAATGTATGATATGAAATAGCTTATGTTTGAATCTTAACACACATCAGGCAAACTTTTAAGGAATGTAAAAAACAATGCAAATAAGAACCAAGCTTACTTTAAATATTTACCCCTATAAGTAGATAGTTGATGCACATCTACAAATGCAAAGCAATAAAATGAAATAAACTAGAGAACCTTTATTTATCCTATCATAAGCACAAATTAAAAATTTTACATTCAAAGGTACACACCAAGAGTTTACAATAACTATTCAAATCTAGAATTTAGAAAAGACAAGTGAGAGAGAAGTCATATAACAATTCACACAAACAAAATGAGATGATCTTTTCAAAATTATCTGCTTGCATTAGTTGCTCAAAGTTTACACTATTTTTAGCTCAAAAATTCCCTCCTTTTTACAATAGACAATACTCATTTTATAGAATACAAGGAAGTATGTTAGTCAATCATATCAAATTACAAGTGTACAAGTGTAAGGATAGTTGTCTTTTCTACCAAAGTTCTAGAATACAGTAGACTTTCTAAAATGGATTGACCTAAAGGCAAATGTGCTTACAAGTTTCACATGCCTTTAAAAAAGAATATTCTATTTTCAATATTACAAATCTCTACAAAAGAATATTCCTAACTAACTTTTTGAACCTTATATTGATGAAGTCCCCTATTTTTCTGAATAAGTCTTACTATCTTCTGATGTTATTCATCAATAAGCTTCAAATTAACTATGGGTTCTAGGAAGATCTAATCTTCTTGATCAGCTAGGTCTCTAAGGTCCCTATCATTTCTCTCTAAGGCTTATTTGATGTTCCTTGCCTCAAAAATATTTTCTCCTACTATTAGGATCATATCCATGACCTATTGTTATCAATCACAAACTTTCCTTGGCTCTTGTTCTTTACCTTTGCATGACTAAGGTGGTCTTGTGCTTGAATTCCTTATCTATTATGAGGCATATGGGGCTGAGCATTGTTGGTTGAGTAATGATGGTCCTAAATAATTGTTATATCCTACCTAGTAGTATCTTCTCATCTCTAAGGAGTCTTTCTAAGATCTTGGACCATGTACTCAAACTCTTGATCTTGTCTATAATCAATCCCACGGTTGTGTTTAAGTGAGCTAAGATGATGGTATTAAAACTAGGGATTTGATCTTATACCAAGATGTTGATCAAATCTTTCATCTTATCCTTCAAAATCTACCATTGGGTGATTAAGCCTTTGGTCATTGTATCTTTCTATCCCAATACACTTTGTCTCACCTTTGTTGACTTTAGAGAGTCAAAAATGTCATAGAAATATTCTTCAAACATCTTGATCATGGCATTAGGATCTAACAAAACAACTTGCATTTCCAAATTCTCCTTATACTATTATAAATTATCCCTTTGTTACTGCAAGCCTTTGATGGCATCCTATAAATGAGATGATTGTGCTTGAGCTAATTTTAGCACATTTTTCTCAAAGATACAGTTTTTACCTAGTCTCTACCCTTCAATAGGAGTCAAGCCAATAAATGGTTCTATTTTCTAAAAAGTGAATTCTTCTCCTCCAACCAAGCCATTCTTCTTAGTGACTCTTTGCAATCTAGCTATTGTTGGGTCAAACTTAATGCCAACTAATGATTGAGTTACTTTTGGAGGTTCTAGGGTCTCCACTTGTGTGCCTAATGTTCTAGGAGTATTCATCTATCTTTTCTTTTATTATTGTTGCAATGCCATAATCTAGGGCTTAAGTTCATCATGGATAGTGATGTTGACTGATTTAGTAATGGCCCATGAATGGTGTATAGAAGTAACTTTATATAATTTACCATATATGAAATACTCTAGAATGGAAGGGCCATAAATTAGGTTATCCTTAGTAAAGAGGTTGATCTCACTCAAAGGATGAGTGAAGGTCAACTTGGGATTCTTTCCATTTAATGGGACCAAGGCTATCTCAATTTTTCTTTTGGGTTGGGTTGTAAAAGGGACTAAGTCCAAAGTTATTCCCCTCCCCTTATATCCCTTTGTCTTTTCAGTTTCGGCTTCTTCTTTTGCTGATTCATAGGTAGTAACCAGTGCCTTCAAGGCATCTTCTACCATTTCTTTATGATCCAATGTTATAATGTCAATCCCTTTAATTGAGGATACTATTTCTTTAGGTTGTGATGAAGATGATGCAACCTCATCTAGCCTTTTTTACTTGAGCCTTTATTCAACTTATGCCTTTGTATCTTGTGTTTATGTATGTGGTATTGATGAAGGGGTTATAGAGGATGGACCTAGTAGTAAATGGTATTTCTTAGGCCCTATCTACCATATATCTTTAGTTGGTTTCTACTCTCTCAACAACCTAGCCTTAGCTTAATGTTAAGTTTCTTCAATCTTGCTAACACTTCAATGAATGAAGAAGCTCTAGTGTACAATCAATCATAAGGACCAAGATGGTTTTCATAGGTCAAGTTTATTCTTTTTGACTTCAAATATTTCATAAATTTATCATTGGGGTCCCACTATCTTAATTCATAACGCTGGAATTTGAAAGAGCTCCTATGTCTAGAAGTAGCTTCTACATTGTCCCAATGCTGGAACATAGTCTGACCAATGGTTAAGGGGAAGGTGTGAAGTACGCCTTTTATCGTGGTTTTATAGAGACCATCTACTCCATTGCATATCTATAATGCAACTTATTTTTTAGTTAACTTGTCTGGTACATGGACTGGAATCTTGAGTGGGGTGCACTAAGTTTCTTCAATCCTAATTATAATGCAATCTGGAAATAACCAAATGTTTCCAATGAATTCAACATATTTCTTGATTAGAGAAATGAACCTCATCATGGATATACCTATGATAGCTTTAACTAAAGATAGATAGACATAATCTCATATGAATTTCATATGGTCCCTATACTTGAAAATATATAATTTGGAATAGTATTGTGTGATTATTTTTTCCCTCAAGTGACCATTATTTAATACTAAGAATCTTGGTGGTGGAAAATAGGTCATATATCAAATTTGACATCATATAAAACTAACCTTTAGTCTTATTTTTAATTCCAAAGAATTTTTTCTTTAAACATGTGCTAATCATGTCACCTATGGGAGGGGTAAGTCCTTTTTCAACCATAAAATACATAAAAGGGTCCTAGATTTTTTCAACATAGGTGATGGAGGGGTTCTAAGACAATCTATTCAGTAATGTCATTATCATCCTAATCCCTACCCTAAATTAGTTGATTGGGATCTTTCCACTGAGGTCAAAGATTACTTATGTTCTTGAATATAACCATGGGGTAAGGATAGTCTTTAGGTAATTATTCTTGGACCATGAATTTATTTTGGGTACATCCACCTAGGGTTTGGGAAGCCTATAGTCATTTTTGAAGGCAAGAGGGGAGATATAAATAACTCTTTTCAAATAACATTCATGTACTATCATACCCTGATCAATTTTGTAATACTTAAAAATAGGAGCAATAGTATAAATGCAATGTAGTAACTCTGGTTTCACTACAACATAGTGAAGGCTCATCATCTGGATGGAAACTAAGTCATAGTAGCTCCTCTTGACTGATGCATTTCTCTCATCTTCTCTATTGATTGATGGTAGATCTTCAATAGCCCAGAAAAGCTTGGACCAATTTTTATCTCCTTTGTTCAAGGCTACAACATCAATTTTTGTGTCCTTAAATACTCATCCCTCAATATCTATGGTTATATAGAGCTCTATATCTTGTTGTTTTAAAGCTATCACAATTGTGAATTTGAAAAATTTATCACTAGTGTTCTATAGTTCACCTTTGGATCAGTTTGTCCTTGCTCAAATGGTAATTTGACTCCCTCAGGCTTGACTATGGTCAATTTGAGATTGAATAAGGGATTTTGAAGATACTAGGGATTTTCTATAGTTCTTTTCTAAGCTTTAATGGTGATGTTTTTTTGAACTTGAGCAATTTTTTACTTTAGATTTGATTTAGACCTTTACATTTATACCTTTGCCTTTTTGTGCCCATAATATCTTCAACTTTATCACTTTCTGTTGATGTGGCATCATCATGGTACTTATGTGGCATTTAAATGATAAGCTGCTCATTAATGTTCAAAAGTTGCTCATTTGATCCAATAGATCATTCTGCATGGATCAATGTGAATCATTTATCTCAATCTTTAGAGTTACTTGTCATTGGTCATTATATATACTTGGCTCTTAGGTCATGCCACTTGGAAGTCCCATGGGCCTTCTAAGCTCTGCATCTTGTTAGATTTTCTAGTTAACATGCTTTCACCATGTGGTGATCCCATGCTTACCTAGAAATCTATTGAAACTTTGACTTTGGCTACGCTCAATCAAATCAATCCCATCCGAGTGAACACAAGTCATATATCTTGCATAGATGCACAATGTTTAAGTTAGTTTTTAAAGACTTAGGTTAGAGACTTTAGATTATGGTTTTATTTTGTGTTAATAAACATGAAATAAATGTTAGGCTGAAATATTTAAGCTATGTTTAGAACAAATTAAAAGGAGACCCCTAATAATAAAAGGACCCAACATAAGGATTTTAACCTATGGTCTTATCGTATTAATAAACATGATAAAACCTTAGGGTGAAATCTTTAAGCTAAGTTTTATAATAATAGGACCCTGCATTCATTAGATTAAGCCAATAAAATAGACTAGAAGATCATGGCACATATATGGAACAAGCATAAGATTTTAGACTAAGGTTTTATCAAATGTTTAAAAAACATGACTAAATCTTATGATAACATTTAAGTTAAGTCCATGGTGTTTACAATTTCTCCAATGTAAATTTAAACTTAGTTAGAATGGCTTCAAATAGATCCAATTAATTTATGATAGGTCAAAAGCTAATGAAAGATCAATTTTAAAATTGAAGTGTAGAATCCTAAGCATGTTTTTTATCTAAATGATATTGGTTTCTAAGCTCAAATTTTGATGGTCTTGTGAACATCAATGATGGCCTCGTGGGCATCAATCGATGGTCATATGGGCATCAAAATTAAAATCATACAATTAAACATAGGGACTAAAATTTTATGGTTATACAGACATCAATGATGGCCTCATGGGCATCAAATGATGAGTGAAAAAATGTCAAATTTAAGTCCCATTAAATACAATAGGTCTTGTATAAACTTTGACTCAATATGCATCATTTGATTGATCTCACTCGATTAAATGTGGGTCGTTAATTAAGATCTATCCAGTTGAATGTGGTTGGCTCTTGCAGTCATAAATGGATTAAGTAATATTGAGAATACATATATATTAGATCAAATCCTTAAACTAATATTTTATTTCATATTAATAAATATGAAAAAACTTTAGACTAAGGTTTTAAAATAGGTTGGGAACATGATAAAATGGACCCTGCATTTAATAAATGCATAACATAAGTCCTTAGCCTAGGCTTAAAACATGATAAAAAGACTCATAAAATAATATAAGTCCTAGTATAAAACCTTATCCTAAGGTTTTATTGTATTAATAAATATAATGAAAACCATAGGGTAAGATCAAGGCTCAGTCTAAGTTATAATGAAAGGGACCCCTTATTTCCTTGATTCGATCATGCACCATTGGATATTCAACATCCACTCAAACATAGGTCATAGATCATGATCCATAAATTCTAACACCATTGGCTCCTTGGATTAAAGTCTTAGACATATCAAGCTCATCTCATGTCGTCTGATCAACTTTATCTGATTAAACATGGGTCATTGATCCTATAAATAAGCACATGGTTTAAGTCAAGGAATAGATACATATAAGACTTAGAATAAATTCTTAAGACTAAGGTATTGTTCATGTTAATGAACACTAATGGGGCCTTAGGACTAAGATATTAGTCTATTTTTGTAACAAAAGGGACCATGCAATTAATAAATTTGGACGAAGCTAGGAACATAATAAAAAGACCCTACAAACATTAAAATTAGACCATGCTAAAATAAAAAAAGGGAATGGGGGACCTGGGAAATGAAGAAACCAAGTATATAATTTCTAGGCTAAGGTTTGGTTGTGTTTAAAACACACCCAAGCCTTAGTATAAAAATTAAACTTATGTCTATGGTAATTTTAAAGTGTTTTTGCATAAATTGTTCCAACCAATTTTTGAATTTGGTCTAAGAAAACATGTGCTAGGGTTTCTTGAAGGAAGGTTTCTAAAAGCTTTAAACATGGATTTATCTTTAATTATATATACCAAGGCTATTAAAATGTCATATTAGGATTAAATCATAAAATTTAGACACAACGCATTTAAGAAGGGTTTCATCAAACCTGCAAGCTAAAACATAAAGAATAAATGTTAGCAAATTTAGAGAAGGTCAACCAAAGCCATGAACAAATAAGCTAACCAAGTGAAGGTGTGGATGATCTTTAAATATAGATAATATTCAAACATATTAATGACACTCTAATCAAATGAATTTCAATTTTAAGGTAAAAATTAAATAATTTGACACAAGGGTCCCTAGTTTTTAGAAATGGGGGTATGTTGTCCTCAATAAATGGGATGTCTCATAATTATTGTATCCATGGCCTACCCAATAACATTTAAAATGTGTCTGCACTAGGTAATACTAAGAATCTAGTGACCACATGTGCTAGTATAACTTGTAGTGTAAGTAAAATCTCCCCAATGGATCTCTAAACATGGCCACTAAAACCATGAATAACTAGATATGTAAGAGATATATCCTACTCTAAATACCCAAATGTTATATAAGTGTGATAGTGCACATTTTAATACATGACCCATTGCCAACCATAACACTCTAAATAATATTATGATCTATGTAGGCTCATACAAAGAGTGTATATAAATATGAATCGTCATGTAAGCCTATTAAAATGATAAAAGGGATAACCATCTTGTTGTGACAATATACTAATGGATATATGATGAACTATGTGTAATGTCATCAATCCTTTGTCAATTAATATTTTTAGAATTTGGTGTGGTATATCATGTGAACTACCTACCTAAATCTATATAATTAGGTCCATATCCAAAAATGTTAGCATATGTACAAAGTGAATGGAGAGATTTGCCTCTAGTTGTAACTAAGTGAGCATGTAGTTATAAGACTATGAACCAATGGTGATGTCAATGTAGAAAAGGTCATGAGCATCTTAGAATCATTTTTGTACTCTCTAAGGCCCACTAGTATGAAACTAAATCCACATAGATAGTCATCAATGTCAATAGGTGTTGGATTATCCTCTGAGGTGGCTTGGGATTCTATTTCATAGTTATGTATGTATACTTATTTTGAGTTAACAAATAATGGCAATTATGATGTAAGAGTCCCATCATCTACCCTGGGTGGAGATAGTTGTACATCATAGGTGAAGCTAACTATGTTTTAGGAGGATCTAGAATAAGTTTAGGAATAGTCTTGTTGTATTACCCAACCTCATATATATACATCTACTCAATCATAATATTTTGAGGTGGAGACCCTATAATAACATGAGGTGTCCCATTTAAAGATGTACTTAGGGTGTTAGGCTAGGTGACTCTACAATATCTGAATGGTTGATTATTTATTGGATAAGTGTATAAGTATATGTCATGTAAAAACTTGATGCATCTATGCAAGGTAGAGGATACAGCCTCTATAACATGTATCCAAGGTCTCTAAAGTAATAGGTTGTAATGCAAATGATTAGGCATCACTTGAAATTGTGTAGGTAGGCATTTTAGCCCAACCATAATATCTAATGTAATAGAGCCCAATGTTTGTCTAGGAATGTCATCAAAACCTCTGATATTCTTATATGTCTCATGAATGGATGTTATATCAACCCCCATAGTTTTTAGAAATGTGAGGTTTCATATGTTAAGTCCTAAACCACTATATATTAAAACTCATTTAATAGTGTTGGTATTGATTTGTGCTTGAATGAAGAGCAGTAGATTTTAATCAATAACTGACTGTGATGGTAAATCCTCAGTAGAAAAAGATATAACATCCTTAATGTACTTGATAGTGTTCATGATATATGCAAATTAAGTTGGCTCTGTGTTACAAGGCAAATATGTATAATTGATTGTTTCAAAATAATATCTTTGAAAATAGTTTCTTATTGAAGTAATTACAAGATGGAGATCTTAGCTAGTGTGTCTTTCAACTCATCCATAATATCAAATGCTCTATTTTGATCTCTAGGTCCTATTGAAGTGTGATGGATATGAGGAGGGATGGTGGGATTATATTGTTCCTGTATAAGCTGATGAGGCATCTTATTCTATCTAGTAATATATTGAACCACTGGGTCTATTATTTTCTAAGGGTGAGTAGTAGAGGCAAGATGTGAGTAGAGATAATCAACTAGTCTAGGTGGAGGTGTAACAAAAGGAGTCCTCTACGCCATATATCATTGATTAGTAACTAGAGATAACTCAAAGTGATGTATGTAACAATGATCCTCATCATAATGGGAATCAAAAGAGGGAGGACCAATGTGTAAAATAAGTTGAGCTCTAACATGATCAATGAGAGGAGTGACATACATGTGCATTTTTATACAAATGGTAGGTAATAAACATGTTAAACAAACCACAAGACTTTGTATAAAAAGGTATAAAGTAATATATATCATGATAATTATTATGATAAGCTACAAACTAAAAACTGGGTAGATTTTAAAAATAAGAAGGGAAACCCTAATGGTACACTAGGGCTTTGAAATAATGTGTTTGAAGTAAGTTGGGTTCACCAAAAAAATTAACCTTTTAGGACTTAAATAAATGTAAATCCTATTTTGTTAAAGGGTTTGATTGTAATAAATTAGGGTATAAATATGTAATAAGTACAACCACTAATTTATAGTATAATTGACTTAATTTGACCTTTCTAAAATAGCAATAAATAATGTAAGTAATAACTTAGTTGTAAAATGACTAAAATGGGAGTTCTAGAAGCTAAAAACTAAGACAAAGGTTGGTTTAAGTATTTAAAATAGGATCTAGGTGTCAAAACCCCTCTTATATAGTAGCATCCTAATTATACAGTAGTGTCATGTGGCACTAGTGTCCCTGTTTTCACATTACTGTCCTCTGTGCAAAAATATTTTGAGCTTATAGGTGCACTTGTGTTTGGTTCTATCAAGCCTATTCTTATGAGCATGAGTTTTATATCTCTATGTATGACCTATTTTTATTTATTTTATGTGTGAACCCTAATCCTATATGTTGATATGGCATCCAATTAATATAAGTAGTAAAATATGTTTTTAGTGTGGTAGGTTAGACACCCTCAACACCCCACTATGATGAGATTTATTTACATACCAATACTCTAAATATGGATCAATATTGTTGTAGTTAACCCCACTTAAGTGTTATTTTAAGTACAATTGAAGCTATTATGATTGTTGAATTAATTTCTTTGAATGTGCTTGAGACTAAAAATCTAAGTAATCCAAACTTAGGAATGTTATAGGTGGTTGTTTGTAGAAGTAGGGTAGAATATGGATTGATAACCTTGATTGTGCACAACTTGTTCAATGTTTTTATGTGTAATTTGCATCTAATTTCAATATAGTGGTTAAAGGGATTAAAATCATGTATATATACTATTGTGGTGCTTGTGTGGGTGTTAAAGTAGGTATAGGTTGACCCAAGGTGGTCTTGGATTTGAAAAGATATATGTTGGTGGAAAAAGGAGGGAAAGGACATTGGTTCCAAAATTGGGAAACTATCAACATGTGGCACTATTGTCCCTATTATGATGCTACTGTCAAGGTGGAAAAACCTGAGGCACTAGGGGCCAGGATGTCAACATGAGGGTTTAAGACTAATTTAGGAATGTTTAGGGGTGCTTGTGGTCCACACAAAGGTTGGATAAGTGTGAAAATAGGCCCTAAGATGGGTTTAGGGATAAACTAGGGATGGGTGGTCTCAAGTAGCACTCATAACTCTTAAGTGTCATTTTTAGGTGATTACAGAGAGTGTCTTCACCAAAATGAAAAAAACCAACTAGAAAGCTTCACCAAAAAAAGGTAGTCCTCATAGTGATAACTTTATCTATGTTTAAGGTGAAGTAAGTATAAATGAGGAGTATTAAAAAGTTCCACATATACAAAATCTATTAAAATCAACATCACAAAATGATATCTAGTGAAGACAAAACTTCATATCAAGAAACACAACATCTCAGTAAATCTATCCAAAAGATAAAAAAACATTTTGTCCATCTATCCAAAAATTTGTACTAAAAAAATATAGGAGAACATCTCTTTTATAGTCACTGAAAGGAATATTGTTGTAGCATATCAATACAAGAGGCTATGGTTCAACATGAATAGAAGATTATGATAATTATTGATCATACACCATTATGATATCACAAGTTGAGATTTGAGTAATATTCTAAGAATAAATGAAACCCCTATGCTCCTCCACCTTATTTCAGAGAGTTATCACCAAAATGAACAAAAAAACAAGAAATCTTCACCAAAAAAAGCAGACCCCAAAGTGATAACCTAGTCATCATGAAGCTGAAGCAAGAATAAGTGAGGAGCATAAAAAACTTCTAAAACTATAGAAGATAATATGTATCAAAGATAAAACTTCATATTAATAAACATTACATCTTAGGAGATCTTTCTAAAATACAAAAACAACCCATTTGTCCATTTAGCCAAAAAATGTGCTAAAAAAACTCCTAGGAGAACATTTATTTCATAGCCACTGACTTATGAAGAAAATAATACAATAGGCTATGGTTGAATATTAATAGGATATAGCTTCACCAAAAAAAGGTAGACCTCAAAGTGATAACTTTATCTATGTTTAAGGTGAAGTATAAATGAGGAGTATAAAAAAGTTCCACATATACAAAATCTATTAAAATCAACATCACAAAATGATATGTAGTGAAGACAAAACTTCATATCAAGAAACACAACATCTCAGTAAATCTATCCAAAAGATAAAAAAACATTTTGTCCATCTATCCAAAAATTTATACTAAAAAAATCCAGGAGAACATCTCTTGTATAGTCACTGAAAGGAATACTGTTGTAGCATATCAATACAAGAGGCTATGGTTCAACATGAATAGAAGATTATGACAATTATTGATCATACACCATTATGATATCACAAGTTGAGATTTGAGGAATATCCTAAGAATAAAGGAAACCCCTATCCTCCTCCACCTTATTTTAGAGATTTATCACCAAAATGAACAAAAAAACAAGAAAGCTTCACCAAAAAAAGCAGACCCCAAAGTGATAACCTAGTCATCATGAAGCTGAAGCAAGTATAAGTGAGAAGCATAAAAAACTTATAAAACTATATAAGCTAATATTCATCAAATATAAAACTTCATATTAATAAACATTACATCTTAGGAGATCTTTCTAAAATACAAAAACAACCCATTTGTCCATCTAGCCAAAAAATGTGCTATAAAAACTCCTAGGAGAACATTTATTTCACAGCCACTGACTTATGAATAAAATAATACAATAGGCTATGGTTGAATATTAATAGGATATTCTAACAACTACTACTCACACACCATTCTAATATGACATTATGAGATTTGAGGAAGATCCTGAGAAGATAGAAAAAACCACTGGGATATTACCCAAGTAAACCACTATCAAAACATGTAGAAGATTCAAAACCAAACATGTTTAAAATGTTATCTTGTAATCACTTGTGCAACTAGATATTAAGGCCAAATTAGATCTCCATATTCCTCAACCAACACATAGCCAAACAAGAATTTTTAAATCTATCGTGCTGAAAGTATCAAACTTAGCTCTGAAATTCCATCAAATGGAATAAAAATTAACCTTGATCTATTCAAAAACCTATAGTAGATAATCCCAACTCCTAAGCAAAAAAACATCTATAAATTATAGAAAACACTCAATAACAACATATTCCCCATGAAAAAACAACATAAGGATAAAGTTTTGTTATCATGGGGATAATTTTTCCTAGCACCTACCCTTCCTCTCTCCCCACCCCCATTTTCATTAACAAGTAAAAAACAAAAAGGGGAAACCCTCCTCCTTCAAGGAGGCCACACTCTGCCTCAGGATCTAAATAAATAGAAAACTTATAAACCTAAAATATCATAGCCAATACCTCTAATCTATCCCATTAATTCACTACCTCAAATGTTCTTTTGAATTAAAAAAACTTCCACAACCTTAGAACTTTGTATTCAAACACATATTCAATGTTCTTGCAAGCCCAAATCTCAAAACATGTTAGTTTCATCTTGGTTGCATTTAGACCTCTAAAATTTTCTATTATCCATGAAATCAAACATAAATAATATTAAAAATGATAATTAATGTTGAACCCAACCATCATTTGTTTGGTGCCATAATGAGCATCTCCTTCCTCTAATCATTCATGGAGATCCACAATAGGCCCAACATCATGTCTAAATTATCCCCAAATAAAAAAAAAAAAATAACATGAAATTCATAAATTAAAAAATACAAATATATGTAATCAAAGAATACAAATCTAATGGGAAATAAATAGGGAAAATAATGGTAGATTTGTGAGTCTTTTAAAACCTGTGCAATCCAAAAACTAGCAAAGCCATGAATAGACCTGAATTAAATAGATGAGAGGACCCAAAAATTTAGAAAAGATAGGAATAAAATAAACTTAAGTTCATTGATTCACGTTCACACCTCCATCAGCTGCAATTCATCATTGTTCTTGATAAGATCCTAGTGCTCAAAATATTCAACGAATTGTCACTTTTGTGGTGAAAAATAATGTGATAGAAGTAACCCTATACTTATATGGCCCACACAATCAATGTTGACATTAAAAAATCCTACCATCCATCATGAATGCCAAATAAAATCTATAAATAGCCAAATGGGCTTTGAAGTCATTGATAATCATAAAGAAATTAGACTCGTGTTCCTTAACAAAAGCAACATTGTCATAATTTTGGCTCAAATTAAAAGTATGAACTCAATATTTTCACCTTTTTTATAATGTTTCACACTAGTATTTGAAATAGTAAGGAGATATATTGTAGACATGGAGAGGGAGACCAAATTAAGGTCATCCTTTAACTCTATGTTGCTTGAGTAGGACACTCTCTCATGAACACATTTAAGCACATTACTTAGACTTGACATATTTCAACCCATCATCTTCATTTAATTCATAAAATTATTACAAATAATTGAATGCACACTCTCACTCACACTCCCATACAAAATTGCCTTTACAGGATTATTACAATACATGAATATTATTTAGACTCTCATACAATCCTCCTGGACTTGAACCAACATCCCTTGTCTTTATTCTTGGAGAGATTTGTTCCTCACTAACTCATTTTCCTTCCTCTTCTTGGAGCTTCCTCACTCTCTCCCATTTTAGAATTTATTTTTATTTTCTTTTATGACTTTCCTTATCCCTTTCCCTTTTGTTTTAAATATCCTTTGACATTATATGACTTCTCCAACTTCTTGGAGTGTTTCTTTAGTGTCTTTAACATCTAAGAAATTTAAAAGACTTAAAATTTTAATCATTATGGTTTTTTACTTTATTTTCCTCTATATGTCATTAACAATGGTGTCCAAGATTCAATATTTTTTAGTTTCCTTACTTTCCTCTTGATTTCATTGATATATGTGTCTAAGATATCCATAGTAAAACATCTTACTTACGTTGAACACACATCTATTTTGGTTGATGCAATATTTCATGTATGCCTTCAATGATCCTAAATTAAACACTCAAGGTATTTAAAATTGGATATTATACTCACTTGGATGGAATAAGTAATAAAACCACTCTTTTGACCATCAATATTAATGTCCATGGTATTCCCTTCCAACTCACCAAATACTTCCACTAGTTGTCACAATTTTTCTTCCATTTCTAGCTTACTCCTTTTATGGTGTTAGACCCACCATATTTCATCTTCCTTTGCCAAAGTCTTATCTTATTCTCTCTCCATATTATTTTGGGATAGAACCAACCTTTAGTTGACCATCACCACTAATATTCTCATTTGTATTCTTACTTTATCTTTTAGTCTTGAACCCATTGATGTTGCCATCCACCTCCACCAAAAACCTTTGTGGATTTCTCCAATAACTATCCAAGTTATTGTTGAATTCTTCCTTATGTCATTATTCTCTATTTGTAGCTCATATTTTATCATGGTTTCCATCTCTACTCTTGCCACCATCATCTTGCATATGGGTTCTTAATTTATAAGATTCTTAAAAGACTCTTCTTCTTCTTTCACTTATTCATAACTTGTGAACTCAATTGCCTCACTCTCTTCACCTTGAAAATCATATTTAAATGCCTCATTTCTCTCCATAGTTATAGTTATACATTGGGTTTATAAAAATTAGACTTAATAATCCTCATAGGTGCTTCATATATGGTAGATGGAATATTCTTTCTATACACATGCATTTCATGAGGTATATGAGCATTATGTGAGACATACGCATCTTACATGGATACATAGATGTTGGACCTTCACTATACCTGGGGACCATCCCAATGTTGGTAGAATCTACTTACATAGGTTACTTTATTATACATTATGTCTTTATATGATTTTTCTACCATGTTGAGCTACATACATTGCTTACACATGCATTTATACTTACTCATTTCTTACCCAATGCTACATTGGATATGTTAGTTTAATATGATGTGATATTGACATATATATAGACAATATATACTAGTTTTCACTTGTTCTATGTTTCATCAATGGTGTTACTTTTACATTATAGGTTAGTTATTTTTATTTGGTGAGCGTGGTCCCTTGACCTTGTTGCTAGCTCCATAGCCTTGTTTGTTACAACATTTTTCCCCTTTGTTTTTTTCTCCTTAGCCTTGTTTTTTGCATTATTTGTCTCCCTTTATTTATGGCTCCTTATCCTTTTTTGTTGGGGCATTTTTTGCCCATTTTATATGGGTCCTTATCCTTGCTTATTGTCAACATAATTATGTCCCTTATATGTGGCCCCTTGGACTTATGTGTGACATTCTATGTAATTATATGACATTACATGTGTTTGTTGAGCTTGCGTGATTTATATATTTGTAGGTGTCATGATCCATATCATACACCTCCCCCCCACCTCACTCTATGTGGTTTTTCATGATTTATATCATGCATTTCCTTATTTCAAGTCTAATTTAGTTACAATTAATATTGTGTGCTATAAAGATACATTTATCTTGACAAACCTATTAGGTGAATTTTCATTCCATATGTTACATGCATGCCTTGATGATATATGCATTACTATGATGATATAGTATCCACATGTTGACATCATTTTACATGATATTATCTTTATGCATGGCATGATATAGTTAACTTATCTTTTAGATGAGTGACTTATGCATATTAGTGGGCTTTGTCATAGAGACTAAAGCCTCCTTGAGCATATTTGAATACAATATATATTTCAGAGTACACATGTCATTTAGATATTAGAATGGGATAATTATTTATAGTTTTTAAATATATTTTTAATGCATATGTATTTCATTTTTCACTCCATGAGAGACAAATTTTAGATTGATGCAGATTCAAATACTTTTAGGGGAATGTACATGTCATGTGTACTCAATTTTATAATATAGATTTAGTTTGGCATGATGTTATTTCAAGCACATATACATTATTTTAGTTTAATTTTGGCATGATGTTGGTTCATGCACATTTACAAATTTTCACCTTTGTAATTATTTATCAATTATTTTCAAGTGTTAAGAAAACTTCAATCAATAAGTCCATTTGTAGTGGTTGATTCATTAACTCTGAGGTAATATACATTCAGGTTCAACAATGCTCTATGGACATGGAAATACCCATAGCAAATACATTATGTCATTCCCACCTTATCATCTTAAGGTTACAAGATCAATTTTGGATTAGTTACATGTGGCTTGTGAGCATTTGTATTCTAATGCATGGCCCTCACCTTAGTTGAATTTAAAATTCAAGATTTATCGCCCTCAATTTCACCATATTATCCATGTGCTTCCACAAGGAATCATAATTCTCCATTTTTTCAAAAAATAAACATCATCTCTAACAATTTGCAAGTCAAAATATTTAACTCACATACAAGTGTACTATGTTCTTGCTCTTTCAAATTTCAATTTTCAAGTATAGTTCAAATTTAAAATTTAATTATATGAACATTGACTACTACATTTTCATTTCAATTTTTTCTTGGAGCAACTTACACATTTGGAACCTTCTCCCTAAGATAAAGTGTTTTATACACACTCAAGTATTTCTTTAGCCTTTTACTATATTAAATACTAGAAGAAATAGGGGGCATTTGTAAATACCAAAATCCAATATCTAACACTTGTAAATGTCAATATTTACCTAAATATATCTTACATGACTTGTGAATATCCAAATAGATCATATTCTCCATTCCCACACATCTACATACTAATTATAATAATGATGCATTTTAAGTTACTATTAATCACCTATAAGAATCTCTCGGTCTATGTTAAATTATTTAAATATCCTACTCAAACATTTTGAGATAACCACATTTGCTTTCATATCTCCCAGATAGTAATGTTAGACTCAGACAGTAACATTGACCTTACTCTCCTAAAGTTTATATTATCATCTTTCACTTAACAACAAATATTTTTTTAAAATTGGATCATTCCAATAGGTTAGCACATTCACATAGAGTGTCAATGGTGAAATAAATTACCCAATTGATCCCATATAAATACAAATTAAGGTCAAGCTTATTATCCATCTATCATTCTCAACTACCTATCAATATACTTCTATACATTGAGAAAATCCACCTATTTTTCCCAAACTAAAAATCAATCACTAAGAATGATCATTAACCAAGTCTTAATCAACTAAGCTAGGTTAAGACTCAACATTGTCAAGAACAAATTCATATTTATAAATGCATTCATATAGAAAAAAACACAATTTCACAATCACACTAATGGGAATAACTACATGTGGCTTGAGTTCCCTCTTTAGAGTGTTGGATACGTAGGTAATGGTCAATCATCATCAGGGGTGATTGGGGTTAGCTCAACCAAATTACATTTCCTCACTTTTTATAAGTTTTTATCCTTCACAAGTGGATGTAGGGTTTCAAGGAGAAGAAAGTTGATAAATCTAAATTTATTCATACAGTCAAGGGTCAAAGATTGTATATATAGAAACATAGCAAGTAGGTACATTAAATTATAGAGAACAAAAATAGGATAGGAGACTCACGTCACCTACGTTTTATGAATTTACCCTAGGCCTGATGTTAGTGCCATGCATGCACAAAGACATATTTTCATATCTAGACAAGTTATAGGCCCTATTCTAGTCCATTCTTACTACCAAAACATAGTCATATTCAATCTATCAAATAGTGAAGCTAAGTATCTTTATCTCCTTAATACTTTCCAAATATAGTAAATTAAATTATCAAGTCTATCTCAATCAGTTACATTTATATTTATGCTTAAATTTCCTATATTAAAATTTTAATTAATTATTCCAATTTATCCTATTTTAACTACATTATTATAAATAAAAGGGTAAACATATGGAAGTATTATATGCCCCTTATTCACCTGGCTAATTCAAAACTTTCTTATCTTGTAGACTCCTCATCTACCTTGTATGTGTAGTATAATTGAAGATATTATTCTTTTTGCATCCAAGTCTACTCCTTCCAAATAAGAAATACTACATTCATTATCTATGAAAACCACCACTCTTTGTTCCCCACTCTCAAATATTATATAGAAACATTTAAAGCACATATTATCTTTGTTGTCATAACATCATGGCCTCCATAGTAATCCAATATAGTTATCATCTTCGAATATTTATATCACCTTAAAGTTGGCTAGGAAAGATACTCCCAAGAATTTCATATCTACATTGCACAAGACCTCTATTAGCCTTGACTTCATTTTATTTTCCATGAAAAATATATTTCTTGAAGGATACAATGATGGCTTCCCCATCTACTTCCATCCCCCATTCATCAATATATTCACCTCCACACCCATATCGATCAGTGTATTGTTCATTTCCCAAACATCAATCTTGGCATAAATGATTAATTTTTTGTCGCATGGTGTATTGTTCCTAGCCAATAAATATTCTAAGTACAATATCTAGTGTTTCTCACACATCATCAAAGTTATTCATCACCAGTTGCCTTATAATTGTGGTACCAATTCTCAAATAAACCATTGTGCATGTTTTAATGGATAGATGTCATACAAAAAAATTGACAACAATATTTTAAAACATTCATAATATGCATGCACACTCTCAATATCATATTTTTTAATCTCCTTCAACACAGAGATTATTTTTTACATGAACTTTGGTATGTAAATCCCTCAAAAAAATCCTTCAACTAGCTAAAATCAACCACCATTTGGTTAGAGTAAAATTTATGATACCACATGTGTCCATGATCTAGAAATATTTTTTAAACTCACATACCTTTCTCTCTAGTGTAGTCACTCCTATGCACCATGTAATATCACACATGTGAATATGATCTACAATGTCTTCAATTTCATGGTACTCCAACATATACATCATCATCTCTTAACAGATTATCAAATGAACTATAGCATATTTTCATTATTGCACTCATTTCACATTCCATTCAGAAGCTCCACTTCCACCTTATCCACTATATCCCACTACACCTATTTTTTCATCCCTATGCTCCCTTGCATAGTGCCCATAGCTTGAAACCATGTGTTTACTACTAAGATGTTCCCCCTAACCAACAGACCTTGAACTCAATCCCCTCCTATGTACACTGCAACACTCATTTTTTTACTCAATTGTGTATCTTATATGCCTACATACACACTAATTTGATCCACTTGAATAATATTTTTTCCACAGATGTATCCTTACTACCTTGTAAATCTGATATCCTCACCTCAAATAGGGCTAGATTATTTTTTTATTCCAAATTCAATCACATATGGGTTTTGGCTCCTAGAAAGTTTGAGTCTAAATCAACATCACCAATTGCAAATTCTTCCTCATCATCCATATCTTGTGACATATATATTCTTCTCACATATTATTCACTTAGGGAATACTCCATGCATAGGTATCTAATATTATAGGAATCTTTATCCCCTTTAGGTGATCCAATCAAATGCCCTTACACTTCTTATAAGTCCCAAAAACATTTCCTAATTAATTCATGCTATCTTCTTGGGATCATTATCAAACATCACATTATCTCTTATTTCATTGTATGTCTACATACTTTCTTCCCTTTCAATAGGAGTATCCATTTCACAAGGAAATTATTCTTCTCACCCAATCTTGTGCAGACTCATTAAAATTATTAGAATTTTCCTATCCCTTACACAGACCTATTTATTTTGTCATCCTCATGTCTAAAATTCCCTAATCTACCATGATCATATTAATCCAAACAAGTATTTTTTCAATAAATGAACCTCTAGGCTCTCATAAAAATTGAAACTTGACTTCTTCCAAACAAGAATAATTTGAAACTTGTAATTATAAAAGGTAACTATTAAACATGCCTCTCTATAAGATATCCACAAATATCATCCATTTTTCATCCAAATATTTCAATTTATTTACCCAAACCTCAATCCAAGAATAATCATTTCTAAATTGCATACTTCAATCTATAATATAGGTTATTATTTATGCATGAATGTGTTATTGTAACTCACAAAATAAAATCACATAAAGATCACTTTAAATATTCTCTTGCAACTACTTATTAGGACCTAAACCCTTACTTATGTAATCAGTATTCCTAAATTCAAATGATTTATCCTCAAACTAGGCCTTCACACATTCTAAATAAATATGTCATGCCATATATAACTACAATATACATTCTTCTTTAAAATAGGGTCTCGACAACATAGCCAAAATGTTTTGCTCTTTATATATCATTCCAAGGCCCTACATACATTGATATTTTGAATAAATAGAAGAATATTCATGGTATTGGCATATCACTCAAGCCCTAAGACTTAAAATCTCACCCAAGGTACAAAAATATAACACTAATAACCCTATTATGAGAACAAAATATAAGGATATAAACATGCACATCATATTTATAAAAGGAAACATATCACACAAATATCATTTTAGTAAAAAAAAAGAATAGTACAATAATATACAATACACATAAAGAATCCATATTTCATTAACATATAGACATCAATGGGCATACCCTATAAATCATACACTTCTTCATTCAATGATCATTATTAGAGGTCAACCTTCACATATAAACCTCTTAAAATGATTATACAAAACCCTTCAAACCCTAACTCCAAAATTATCCTAAGAAATTTGACTCAAATTTTACAAACATGTGACATGTATCAAATTCCAACTTGATGTGTCAAATGAGAGGCCAAGGTCCCCATTTATAATTTTATTGGATCCATTAGACTTTTTCCATTTTTTGTTGATTCTAATCATTTTTACCAACTATCATAGCACCATTCTTGTGCATCTTAGAATATTCCTTTCTTGAACCATTTACCTTTCTCTTATTATGGCACATTCCCTTTCCCTCATGGCATATAATTTTCCAACCCAAATTGATCTTGCATACTGTGCATTCTTCTTGGATATATGTGTGTCATGTGTCATCTACTCATTTATAGTGTTTCTTTCCCCAATGTGTTTTTTATCTAATTTATGTTTGTTGTAAACCACCTAGTGTGAACCATGGTTCCTTTGCAACCTGCTCTTTCATGTGTACATGATCTTGAAGATACAATTTATACAGATCTAAGATCCTTTGATGATCTCAATCATCTAAGATCCTTTGGCATGTCTCAATTGTCTATCAATTATATATTTATATTAATTGGATTTCAAGTATCAACATGTATATGTGTGTGTGTGTAATCATGTGGTTAATCCCTTGCTAGGAAAAAACACCTCAAAATGTACACTATATACTTTGTGTGATAGTAACTAAATATTTGATGAATCTTAATCCCTATAAATTTGGGATGATTCACTTAGTTATTTTCACACTAACTTATTTACTTGGGTATCTTTGAGCCTCTAAATAAAATAACAATTCCTAGTGTTGAGATTCAATTTTTAAACCATGCAAGTAGTTGTTGGCAATACATTTAGTGGCCTCTGAAAAAGATTGCATTAACAATGCTCTATCATGTAAATCATCTTAACTATTGCATTAAAATAAATATATAGGTCATCTTTCCATCCAATAACAAGGCCAATCTTATTTTACTTTAATATTGGATTAAGTCCCAAGGGATTTTAAGGTAAATTTTTGATGGTGTATTTCCACCACATATTTGTGTTATGTCTCACATAAATAGTTCACTCTAGGGTAAAACCTATTACCTTCATGAATAGGTTATGCATTCTATATACATCAAAATTTGATAGATCAAAGAATTCAATATACTTGTAAGCACTTAAATTTGATCTAAGACACTTGGAAATATCGAATTTGGTACACTTTGACATACTTCAAGTTTACATACAAATTTTACTCTTGTGTGAACTCTCTCTTATCCATATACTCACTTGTTATCTTAGTTAACCCAATTTATTAGATACACATATGTAGAATCACCCTAGTCTATACAAAAACCCTCCATAATCTTAAACAGGGTATTTTCATATCTCAGATCACTAATTTTACTCTTAGGACAATATTGGCAATAATCAAATAATTTTTATTTTGTCACAAGTGTATGTTTTTGTTGGTAGTGTCCAAGAACACTCAACAACTATTTATAAAATGGAAAACTCTATTAATTTAGTCTAGCCATGTTTCATGGGTTGGTCAAGCAGGAAATATCAAAGAGTCAACGATAAATACAAATCAATCTTAAGGTTATTCTAATATGGGCACATCCTAACAAACTTTAGAAATCTATTAGTAAACTCTTAAGAGATTATCAGAAAGACGCGCGTGTGTGTGTGTGTGTGTGTGTGTGTGTGTGTGTGTGTGTGTGTGTGTGTGTGTGTGTGTGTGTGTGTGTGTGTGTGTGTATCGCTCAAAAGATCAATCCTAGAACCAAGTCTAAACACAAATGCATAACAAATTTGCATGGTGCTAAATGTTAAAATCCAAATATTGTATTGCATTCTAGCATGATCATGAGAGTGTGCACACACACCTAGATGGAATAACTACATGTGGTTTGAGTATTCTTTGGATTATTAAAAAGTAGGCAACTCTCAGTTATTTAGTGAGGAGTGGCTAAGAATTCCCAACCTAGCTTAGTAATCCATTTTATAAGGGTCATTGTAGGCACCAAAAATATGCACATGATTATTCTCAATGTCAAAAAACCCTCTAGACTGCTTAGGACCCTCTTGGGACCAATCTACACCAATCTAGCCTAACCAAGCTCATCTACAGTCAGTTTTACAAGCTGGATCAACCTCAACTTTAACCCTTTTTCCTTTATGACCTAACCATCAATGGTTAGGGTAATCATTGATGGTTACCCTTGGGAAACCCTGACCATTGATAGTTAGGGTACACCACCTAAATATTCAACATGCACATCACTCTACCTTAATTTTTTATAATTATCTTGTCCATATCCATATGAAAATTCATGTATGATTAAGTTAATTTTAGATCATCTCTTGAATCTCTTGTTTAACATCTTGTTGAGCCTATCCTCTTTTCCTATATAAAGAGAAGATATGAGGAGAACTAGAGGGAGAGGGAAAATGTGCACAGATTATCAAGAGAAAGTCATCAATCATCATCATCATCTTGTTATGCAAGTATCTATTCATCTGTAATCATGTTTAGCTAGCTCTATAAATTATCCAAGCTATCAATTATCAACCACAATTTAAGTATATTGTTCTTATTTTAAGTTTCAATTATTTAGTTTTAACAATTTTACAACTATAAACACCCCATCTATACTGAGCATCTTTTGACCATTCTCAACCACCTAAGTACCAAACCTTTACCCTTGATACTTTGAGGCTCTCTCTATCCCTCATAACCATCAACCAACCTCCAACAACCTAAAAAATCTTTTTATAACCAACCCATAACCTATTCTTTCTAGAATCAATAATCTATGAAAAACTTGTAGTAACTATCAATAGTCATCTTGACCACTGATGGTCACCTTCACCTTCAATCCTGACCATCAATGATCACCCTGACCATCAATAGTCACTATGTAAAATCAGCAAGCAGAAACCACTCCTCAAATTCAACCAAAACCCTATGTTCTTGACTTCTGACTATACTTGAACCATATTTTGATAGTTTAGCATTCACCTTAATTTTATCTTGTTAAAATAAGCATTTATTTTGAAAATTATTTATTTCCTTGCTAGAGTACTTTCATTTATGTTATGAAACCTTCATTTATCATCAACATTAACTTATTTGAAAAGGTGGATTGACAACCTCCAAGGAAGTTGTGTACTTCTAGGATCTAGCTTGCTAGACAATCCACCTTCCTACCTAATTAGCAAAACCTTTCTTTAGTCTCTTTCTTCTATAGGTCTTCCTTCCAAGACAAAGAGGAGCTCTTCACAATCTTATAATTTAATGTGTGTGCAACCAAACAATTTTTTTAACCATACCTGTATCAAGTTTCTTTTCTCTCTTTCTTTAGAACTTAAGTAAAAATTAACATGAAACATGTTGGCATGCTCAGTAGGACCTAGAGTATTTACTCACATTTTTATTTACATTTGTATGCAGTTCTCTCTATCTGTGCTCATAATTGAAACTAAAATTTTCTTTTGGGCTTAAAATCAATTGCATCCATTGCTTACTTTTAACATTAGTTCACTTTGAATTAAAGCACAGGAATCTTATCATAGCATCATTTTTTATTTCACACACTAGCCAAACCACTTTCATTAATTAAACATCAAAACAATTTGAGATAAGGTCCAATTGGGATTTCATCACCTAGAAGTAACTTCACCTTTTTTTGGCAATCCTACTTGGATGTCATTACCAAGAGGAGAACTAACTCAGCTCTCTGATTGAGTATAAACTCTAGATATCAATATATATTGGCTAAACACCTGACACTCTTACCGCTATGGGACCTTGAAGTGAGGGGGTAGGCCCCAATACCAAGCCATGTATTAATTCTGATACATATTCCTTTGAGCACCTAAACAACCCAAAACCAACCATAGACTACTATAGTACCTAGTCTACAAGTCAACTTCTATCACACTTTATTATAACTTAAGGCATAAGCCAAAAACAAGAATAAAAATAACCATAGGATTTAATGTATTTTAGTGTGTGTTGAATTTCTTAGATCATTTTCTTGTCTTCTCTTTGTTTGAGTCATGATAAATATGACTCTTTTTGATAATTTTTTGCCATCTTACCTTCACCTGCCTCATCTCCATTGCTTTGTTCAATGCAAAAACCACCTATATTTTCTCCTAAAGATCCTAACTTTGTTACATTTATAGAAGATAACCCTCTTGCCTTATAATGTTACCTTGCATCAAGAACCACTTATGCCCCCAACCTCATCCACAATCAACCCAACCTCACCCATAATCAACCCAACCTTACCTACCATCAACCTAATCCCACCTATAACCAACCTAATCTCACCTACAACCAACCCAACTTTACCTTAAATCAATTCAACCTCAACTATAGCTAATTAACAACCACTTGATCATCACCTCAACCAACCAATAACCTTTCAACCTTTATTTAACCCTTTTCATAACCCACCTCAACTATCTCAACCTCACCAATCTTTGGGTTATATATCCCAACCATCTTATCAATTACCTCAACCACATCAAAATTTTGATTACCTACCTCAACCATCATATAAATCACCTATACCCCTTTTTTGGAAACCTTTTTTATCTCAAAACTAAGACTTGGTCTATCCCCCTAGTCATACCACCAACAACTATCAGTCAAACCACTATCAACCTACTTTATCAACCTCATCAAATCAAACCAATAATCATCCAACCAATAACTATCAAACAAAATTTTTTAACCAATTAATCTTATCACCTTTACCAATGTTATCAAACATATCAATCCAACATACTTTACCCACCTTCCCAACCTTATCAACCCCATCAAATCCATTCCATAACTATCAACCTACCATACTAAACCAACCAAACTTTTTAAACTACCCATCTATATCAAACCTACCCACCATATAAAATATGTCAAATCTATCAAATACCTCAACCTTACCCAACCTCTCAAACAAACCTACCTTATCTACCTTATCCAACCAACTAAACTTTTTGAACCCACCAATCTTATTAAACCAACCAACCTCACCAAATCAAACTAATAACTATTGACCAAATTTATCCAACCTACCAACTTTATCAAGCATATCCAACCCATCAAATCACTCAAACTTGTCAAATCAACCAAACATATTCAACCAATCCCAAACCCACCGATTAGCTCACAACTTCAAAAGCCATTGGTGTACCCTCTTCCTAGGTAGTATACCCCACTAGGGGAATTATATGCTTTGATATTTGACAAAATTTTAAGGGTTTATGTCATTAGACTCCCTCAAATCAAACCCATCAATGCTTCTCTTCCAAAACCCATTTGGTTCATAGAGAATAAGTTTGGTATGTATAATCATACAAATGGACATGTGGTAGACAGATGTGGGTCATTTAAGATGATCATCCAAAACCTTATCAATGAAAAGGAGGTTCTAAATAATATTCTCTATGTTCCCCCAAACCTAGCCTTGAATGTCTAGAAAAAATCAATCATTGAACCTCTTTCTTCACCTATTATTGTGCAAGCCCGTGACCAAAGCCCTCAACACAATAAGGTCCCCTCATTATATTTGGTTCTTAGTGCATCTATAACTAGGGGAACCATAATCGATAGCCCAACTGATCCACTTGTTAACCAAGTGTACCCTTTTCAAATTTATTTTAATATCATCATTAAGGAAGAATGAACCTTAAACCACCCACTTGTTGACCAAGAAGATCCTTCTCAACTTTCCTTTCAAACCATCATTAAGGAAACCAATCCACCTCTTCCACTTCCCCTTTTAATGGAGCCAACCTAAGCTCAAAAAATTGTACATATAACTAAATCCAACCCAACCTCAATTAAAATCAAACCTATTCAATTCCTCTATAATCTTCTAGTTTTCATCTACCTAATGACATTGTCTTTGGTTTGATTCCCTTTTGAGCAAGGTCAAATCTTTGTCACCTTACCAAATAAACAAGCAAACCCAACCAACAATCTAAATCAACCACCCATCCTACCTCCCTCAAAAAATAAAACCAACCTCTAAACCAAATCAATCAATCATTATCAACCCAACTTTTAATCCAACCATAAGTAATTTATCTATCAACAAAAATCAACATCAACCCTCCATTCAAGATTTCTTAAATCTCAACTACCCTTTTTATCTAAGCTACCTAAACCTCACCTAAGGTCCCTCATTGGGACAATTCAACACTCTTGTCTACCCCACCTCTTTTTTAGGATGATGTTCCCAACATCATTTCTAGACCTCAAACCTATCTAAATCTGACCTAATAATGTTTTCCTCACCATAACACTATTATGGTGATCATGCCTAAACCACGACATATAAACTAACCTAATAAAAACTAATAACTCTTAGGAGGAAAATAAAGTCATCTTCATCCTTCCTAAACCCTCTTATTAAACAATACCTCACCTGGGGATCATTTTCCTATCTTTGACCATCCATGAAAAGAGCAAACTGGGGGAACTTTCTCTCCATATGGATTTTGACCATTTATCAACCCAAACCATACCTTAACAATTAACCAAACTAACCCTTGACATTTTTTCCTCGACCTATCAACCAACCAACTCTAAACTATTGGAGATTACCTTTCTTCATCAACCCAACCTAAACCAAGTGGTATACCGAATTGGGGCAACCCATTTGGACACCATCCAACCTATTTGGGAGTCACCTTTTCCCCAACCTTTGGAGAGTACCTTCACCATCAACCTAACCTAAACCAAGTAGTATACAAAATTGTGGCAACCCATTTAGGACACCATCTAACCTATTTGAGAGTCACCTTCTCTCCTAGCCATTGAAGATTACCCTTCTCCACCAAACTGTCACCTAACCAACCTTGCCATTAACCATTGTCAATCCAACATTCTCTTTTCCACGTCTCATCAAGTGTTAGAAAGTAACTGGGGGACATATACTCTCCTAATTGACATCAACCATGTATGAAAGCATGGATCTAGGGCATATCAGAACTTAAACCCCTAAATGCTTTATGTTCACATCATGTTATTTTTTTAAACCAATTTCTTGGTCACCTTATGTTTAACTTAAGCTCATCCCTTTCTTTAAAACTACATTCATCATCATGATTCTAAGGGAAACTGACTATAACTGAATCATGTGATTATCCATCACAATCATATCCTAATCTTGAACTATGGGTACCACGGCTCTACCCATGACATGATTCTTATGGTACTTTCCATCTTTCTTTGGGATAGATTCCCATGTTTGTTGTCACCTAAAACCTATTAAACCTATTAAAACTTCTTGTGCTATTATTTTTACCTTCATAAAGGTAACCCCTTGAGCATGTTTAAGCAAGTCTATGTCAATCAATATCAAAGTAAAAAATAAATCGTGGGTCATTCTTGGCATTCACATATTGTTCCCTTGAAGGATAATTATTGAAAACTTATTTTAAATTTCACAACATAAGGTGGAATGTTCCCTTGAATGATAGCTATCAAAATCATTTTAACTAAACACATAAACTTAAACCACTCCCTTGAAGATCGTTGAGTAAAGCATATGTCAAAGCTAGCAATTCATTGGAAGTTTCTCGCATTGATCAACTTCCCCAACCCTCCAAGCAAAATAAAAATAAGCAAAAGACCCACAAGAAAAAGCAAAAGAATTTTGAAATCCATAATCATCTCTCATAAAATCAATAATCTTTGAAATCCATAAGAGGCTCTCATTAGTATACTTCCTACATCAATCAGTCTACACTTTATATGGCATAGACTTATTTACACTGACTCTTTGGAAACCTACAGAAGAGGCATGCTAGTCTCATAAGAAGGTTCTATTTTTATCCATCTCCCCTTTATACATCATAATCAAGGGATTTTTAGATTACTTGACACTACATGATCAAGCCACTTCTTTTAACCAATGAACTAACAATAATGTAATGCATGAAAGGGGATTATGTTCATAATCCCACCCATCTTTCCATTATGGTCTTTACTAATTAGAGTGTTTAGCCTCCCCCTTCTACTTTCATAGCCACTTGTAAAAATGTATGTCTTCCCCTCTTGAGTCATTAATGTCCCCAACTACCCACTTTACACCCTTTCACTAGGAAATAGGGCACCTTTTAACCAAACCAAGTGTTACCCCAAATTGGGCAACCAATGTGAACACCACCAACCATTAGAGATTACCTTTCCCCATAAACTAACAACTAGAGATTTCCTTTCTCCATAACCCAACCTTCCCTTTTTATACCATTACCTAAACTAGCCATTAGAGATCACTGTTCTCCACCAACCATCGCCCACTAATGGATTTACCTTCTCTGCTCACCCTAACCACCTCGTCACCTTGCCATTGGTCTATTTAAGCCTAACTAGTGCACATTTGTGTGATGATTTTTGCCTAATATTTTGACCACAATGATAACATTGCCATGTTGACCCTTTTAAATTTTGTGCCACCTCACACATACCATACTTGCTTGTGTCTTTTAGGGATCACTTCTTACCTTGAATACCCATGACACTTGACCCATTTGTGTTTTCCTTGGGAGTATTTCCTACCTTGGATACCCACTAAAAACATAGAAATCACTTAGGAGACTTACATTTACAAGTGTTCCCAACTACCACGCCTACCAGTGGTCATGTGGTTCACTTGTCACTTATCCTTCTTAGCACTGACCCTTATTTTTACCAACATTGGCAACTTTAGTCTTTACATGATCTTAACTAATCGTACATAGTCACATTTTGTGTGAAAGTTTGCATTTCAAATGCCCAACCTCATGTTACCACCTTATGACTCACCATATACCATTTATCAAACCCTAATCCAATTTTAGTTTCACCTCATCGACTCCTAGTTTGAGGGGGAACACCTGCTCCTATACTTGAGGCAACTAGACCTTTGACCCATACTCCATTTTTATTTTGTAACTCATTCACACAAGATATATAATAAAAAGGGATAAAATGTAGACATCAAAAATATGCACACTATGATTTCAAATGTCAAAAAACCCCTTGGACTGCTTAGGACCCTCTGGGGACCAATCTACACCAATCTGGCCTAACCAAACTCATCTATAATCATTTTTACAAATTGGATCAACCTAGCCTTTAGCCTTTTTTTCCTTTAAGACCTAACCATTGACGATTAGGGTAACCATTGATGGTTAACCTTGGGAAACCCTGACCGTCGATAGTCATGGTGCACCTCTTGAACATTCAACATGCACATCACTTTGCCTTGTTTTTTTATAATTAGCTTATCCATATCCATATGTGAATTCATGCATGATCAAGTTAATTTTAGATTAGCTCTTTAACCTCTTATTTAACATCTTGTTGAGCCTCTCCTCTTTTCCTATATAAAGAGAAATGAGGAGGAGAACTAGAGGGAGAGGAAAAAGGTGCATAGATCACTAAGAGTAAGTCATCAGTCATCATCAACTTGTTATGCAAGTATGTCTTCATTAATAATCATCTTCAGCTATCTCCAGAACTTCTCCAAGCTATCAGTTAGCAACCACAAGTTAAGTATATAATTTTTTTTTTAAGTTCAATTATTTAGTTTTAATAGTTTTATAAATCTAAACACCCTATCTCTACTGAAAATCCCTTGACCATTCTCAACCACCTGAGTACCAAACATTTACCCTTGATACCTTTGAGGCTCTTTTAACCATTAACAACCTCCAACAACCTACATAATATTTTTATAACCAACCCATAACATATTCTATCTAGAATCAATAAGCTATGAAAAACCCATAGTAACTATTGATAGTCATCCTGACCATCGATGGTTACCTTCACCTTCAATCCTGACTATCGATGATCACCCTGACCATCAATGGTTACTGTGTAAAATTAGACACTAAAAATTAGCTAGCAAAAGCCACTCCTCAACCTCAAATATAACCCTATTTTCTTGAATACTGACCATACTCGAACCATATTTTGATAGTTTAGCAATCACCTTAATGTTATCTTGTTAAAATAATCATTTCTTTTGAAAAATATTTATTTTCTTTACTGGAGTACTTTCATTTATGTTATGTAACCTTCTTTTATTAGCAACATTAACTTGTTTTAAAAGGTGGATTGACATCCTCCAAGGAAGTTGTGTACTTCTTGGAACTATCTTGCTAGGCAATCCGCCTTCCTACCTAACTAACACAATATTTATTTACTCTCTTTATTTTTTAGGTCTTCCTCCCAAGCCAAAAAGGAGATCTTCATAATATTCTAATTTGTATAACAGAATGGGTTTTTCAACCATACCCATATTGAATTTCTTTTCTCTCTTTCTTTAGAACTTTAGCAAAAATTTACATGAAATAGTAAACATGTGTTAAAAGTGTGATTGGGCTTTCAAATCAAGAGAAGAAAAACATTAGTTATCACACATGATCAAAGGCAAGTGCACATAGGAGATATCTATAGGTGCAAGCACAATGATTTGAGGTATCATAAGCCTGTATGGTCAATTATGATAGTACCAACAGACCCTAGATAGTACTAATTACCACAAGCGTATGAGTTTCATTGGCAACATCGAACAAGGTTTCAATACCTATTTCCTAGTCTGAGTAATTAGAAACCAAATACAAATCCATTTTAAGGACAATGGAAAACATAATGAGTTACAAAAATCAAAATAAAACTAAGTGCATATCTCCTCCATTATTTTCTCTATTTTAAATATAATAAGTGCGATATTATTCTATCCTTTTACATTCATATTTGTATGATTATTATCATATTTTACATAATTTGAATATCCAAAATAATAAAATAAATAAATCTACACACACATCCTAGGTCTATATTAAACTAGCTCAATTTATAATTCCTATGTATATGGGCATTATATTTTTAAATGGTCTAAAAAAAACTAGGGTGCTTGTGTGTCAAGTGGGTTTTCACCCCCTGAAAAATATATAGGCATTATAATTTAAAACAATATAATGAATACCTAGGGTGTTTGTGTGTCAAGTAGGTTTTCACCCAGTCAAAAATACATGAGGAATAATGTCATTATAATAATAACTTACTCATAGAATTCACCTTGATATGACTTAACCACATAGATAAAACCCCACATAAACACCATGAATGATAAAACCTATCAAGGTGAATAAAAACTACAAGAATTTATATCTTGCACAACCAATCATGGTCCTTACCCTTGGAAGCTCATCTTACCTCAAAAACTTAGGTGTTACAATTTTTACTACTTCCATTATCAAGATATAACAGTACTTAATTGTTTTAATATTTTGGTGCATAGTAATTTATTTATTTTAATTGATGTCAGTGTGTCAATCTCAAAAATATGCACCAAAAATATCCACCTTCATGGCGCATCATCAAACATATATGGAATGTCATATTTAGTTCATTGAGTTAGATTTATGATGTTCCTAGTGACACGCTAGTAATTCAATACATGAAAAGGAGAACTAGTGCACCAAAATACCAAAATTTGCATCACATGATTAAATTATTTTAATTCCTTTGCTTTACCTTTTCTAGATACAAATTTTCTTCCAAACCTTCTCTACAAGTTAAAGAAGTTTTTGACATTTTTATTTTTAATAAAATATGTTGAAACCCTTCTATACAAGGTTATATAGTGCTAATGATTTAAAATAAGGTGGATTAACAGGAATTTATTCCTCCCACTTATTCTTCAAAAATAAAGACCTAGAAGGGTAATTTTAATTGCAATTGGTCACATAAGGAATGATCATAGTTATTTGAAAAATATTTTGCATCTATTAGCAAATATAATTTTAGTAAGATGTGAACTATGTAGACCCAATAAACAAAGAAAATATATTACTATTGATCTTTTGGATTTAATATAGTGAAAGGATGATCCATTATCATTTAATATTTATAAATAAGGAAGGGTGAAATGTATAATTTTACACTTACATAATCTTATAATTTTTTAGTCATACTAATATTAAATTTCTTTTAGTCAATAAGTATCGATGGATATTACACTTACAATAATTTTAGATGATTATAGGTGAAAATTATTACACTTGATGGATTTGTGCATAGAGATTATTTCACCTAATGTGATACATATTTTAGACTTGCATAATCTTATATTTTTATATTAATATAAATATTATTGTTGTTGGTAATCATCCAACAAGTATTTATAGATATTAGACCTATAATACTACTTGTAATTTATTATAAGAAAAATTGGTTGCACATCATAGATATGCACATAGAGATTATTACAGTTGATGTGATTGATATAATGCAATTGTACTTAATTTTACTTGAAAACTCTTAGAACCTAAGTCCTTCCAAAAAAATTCATCCATTTTAACTATTACACCATAATTTAATGGATAATTTGTGGTACTTATAATTAATTACAAGTGAATGTGATTGATGAAGTTTTACATAGAAATATTTTCATCTAATCTAATCATAAATAATAAATGTGTCATGTTTTGTGCATTTTTAACTATTTTGAATGTATTTTATATCTTTTATAATATTTTCCATCCCAAATAATGATTGTTATTTTTTACGAACATCAATTTTTTTATACCTCATAATATTTTTTAATAGTATGAAAACATATAAATTAAAGTATTATGTGGATGCATGTCATGTTATATTCCTACACTACATTTGTAATATAACATGTGAATGTTCAATTCTAAAATAATGGTATATGCATTTAATTCCATCTTTGAATAAGTATTTAAATTTGAAAACCTAATTATAATGGCCAGAAATGAAGTTTAACCATCACCAAATTTATTATTTACTAACAAGAGTGCCCTTGAATATCAATCCGAAATCTGATGCATCAAATGGATTTACACTTTATTGTAGATGCATTGTCTTAGATTATTGCATTTACTCATAGATTATTGCTTTTAGTTAGTCAATAAGTATTGGTAGATATTATAATTGTAGTACTTGCAGTTGATTTTAGGTGAACTTGAAATCCAATGGCATTCATATAATAAGTAATGATGAAAAATATACTTTCAATACTTGGACATGATTACATAAGAATTTGTTTTCACTTAATATAATTATACATAAATATGTTGGTGCATGAAAAAATACATCTTTTCACATTCATAATTTTAAATTTGTGCATTTATTTTTATATTATATGCAACCAATCAGTTAAAAAGTACTAATAAATATTAGACGTACATCACTTACACTTTATTTTAGGTGAACTTTATTTCTTATGGATTTTTACATATATATTGTTGCAGAAAATGTGATATGTATATTACACCTAGACTTGATACATTTACAAAATATCATATTCCTATAGCTGATCAATAAATAAGTACTAATTGATCAGTTTATATTGCTTGCATTTTATTATATTTAAACTTGATTTTACTTCATGGAGTTGTACATTAATAATTTTATAATTGTATATTCTTACATAGATGTTTGCATGGAGTCATTTAACAAGTATCAATTGTTTTAAAATTTGAATTGGTGACTTTGAAGGTACAATACATGTACAGGATTCTTAACATCTTTCAAATTCAAAGATTGATTACTACTGGATTTATTGTTCTCCATACTCAACATGTTCTACCACTTCAATATGTGATCCAAAAGACCCAAAGAATATTATGACACAAATACAATAATATGGGGTCCATCACTAGAATAAAACCCAAATCCTATCACCCACATATACAAAATAAAAGGGTTTATCCTACCCAAGTGAGCATTATCTCAAATAGACTACAATACTTCAATACCTACTCTTAATGTGATAAATATCTTTGCATATGCACTTGATTTATTTTCATGTCAATTCAAGATTATAGTTCACATGCTCCTTAGAAATCAAATATCATTGTAAGAAAATAATATCTCTATTCAATCATACTTGTGAAATCAAAGTGATGTGTTTTTAAACTTATTTTACCTTTATAAAATTTACTTATAAAGGATAACACTTAGATAAAATCACAAGCTTATTAACATATTTCAAGTTATAAGCTTGATCATTAGGAGGATTATTGTTCACCATACTCAACATATGCTACCACTTCAGTCACACCCAACCTTCATGAAATCCTAAAGACCTAGAGAATAATCTAAGACAAATATGATAGTAAGGGTTCCATTACTCATGATAGTTTTTTCTCGTCCCTAATAAATCCCAATTTCTACCATCTTTGTGTACCAAAAAAGTGGGTTTACACTACCCAAATTAGCATTAACTCAAATAGAATACAATACTTCAATACCTACTTTTAATATAATAAATCTTTTTAAATATACACTTGATTTCTTCACATGTCCATACAATATTTAATTTATATGTTTCTTAAAAATTAAATATTCTCATAAAAAATAATATCTCTATTCAATTTAAGGAAGTACTCCTCCAAACCTAATTTTAACCATTATATTTTCCACCTATCTATGTCCAAACGTTTGGAGCCAACCTCTTTATATAACCTTGAAAGAGAGGTGGATTCAAAAAAAAATACACAAAGATGGAACAAGGACTCTTATCCTTATAAAACACTATCGTCGAAGGGTTTCACCCATAGGTAGAATGTAATTGTTTCTTGTGAAAGTTGTTTTTTATTAGAGAAAACTGTGAATTTAACTTAAACATCATAATTTTATATAAAAAGGTTAAGCATTTGAAGCGAGTACAGAAAGATCCCACCATCTTTCAAGGTTAATTATTTGAACAAAACAAAGGAAAAGGTAAAATGGCATTTAAGGTATTGTGGATGAAATTCATTCTTAATGTCTTATGGGTTTCACTTAAATTAAAATAGACTAATTTTACCTACACTCATAACTTTGATTTTGATTTAGTAATGGGAAAATATCTACCACAACTAAATATTTATAGCACTTTGGAAGGGAAATATGACCCATTTTCTATAGAATTAATACCTTTAAAACTTGGCATAGACCTTATATAATTATACTACAAATTTTAATAGTGGGCACATTGGATATATTATTGTTTTGGGCATTGTATAAAAAATATTGCGTAGTGTTCTAAGGGTTATGGTTTAATCATTGATTGGAAATAAAAATATTATATTCTCACTGTTGGGTCATAGGTTCAAGTCATATAAAGTCACTACCTAATAAATTTGGTATGAAAATCATGTTCAACAACATTTCTAAGGCCTATCATTCCTTGTTTAACTAATCAAAAAATAAGGATTACATAACATAGGTTTGAGTCAATAGTCTTTATTTATAGGCTAATATGGTTAATAATATAAGGATCATTTAATATAGGAAAAGGTAGGAAACCATATTAGATCCAACCTACACAATATGTTGCTCCACAAATCAATGCAAAGCCATAGACAAGGGTTGTGTCAATAAAGATTGTAAGGAATCGATTAGGAATCTATACAAGGAATTAATGAGAATAACCCTAACTAGATATAAGATGTATGAGGGGTAAACTAAATTAATTAGAGGAAAGATAGCACTTTTAGGAGGTAACCAAGAGGTATCTAATCTAAATTTTATAAGGGTATCATTAAAAAGTAACCATGGGTGTAAATAAAGAAATAAAACATTCAAATATTGTTAAGCCTTTAACTTATGACACACTTTTCATTTATATTTGCATTGATTAGTTAATTATTACTTTAAGCCAATTTATCAACATGTAAGGG
Source organism: Torreya grandis (assembly GCA_037957365.1). NCBI lineage: Eukaryota > Viridiplantae > Streptophyta > Pinopsida > Cupressales > Taxaceae > Torreya > Torreya grandis. Next base: position 3,594,100 of record JARHVA010000278.1, read on the forward strand.
TGAGATGAATGGGAGTGTCTCTCCCCATTCATTCTATATATAGGGATGAGTGTGGCTCAATCAAAGTAGGTTATATGTGAGTTATATCTTATTGTAAGGATTTGGAGGTTGCCCCCTCAAAGTGGATTATCATATATTTTGTTATATTTCAGTTATATTATGATTTATTACTTTAATTGTGAATAAAGTTCATTACAAATATAACAATATAGTAATAAGCATAAGTTACTCTATGCATGGAATACTTACATACCAATACACTATATATCCCAAAGTAAATAAAGAAAAGGTATAGGGTGTATACACTTATATTTTTCACTTGTTTATTACCTCTCTTTTAAGAATCATCCACACTTCGATCTTCCTAAGTGCACATCCTAAGGAGTGCACCAAGAAAGGGGTGGAGTTGACTCACAGTGATTTATGAGAGATGTTTTCACACAATTTTGTCATACCTTCACTAACATCACTCTAACCTCCTATAATCTCTTTCCATCTTCCTTCTTCATCTCCTTTCAAACAGTTATGTTATCTGCTTGTATTCCTATTGTATCAACCAAGCTAATATAGTTTACTTCCCACCTATTTATCCCTATAATGTATCAACATTGTAGATACAATTTTGAGTATGTCTTTGTATTTTCTATTGATTTAGTCTAGTTGATATAGTTCTAAGTCATCCAACATCCCATTTAACTATATCAACCTAGCCAATACCATCAACTTGGAGTTTTAGGTGATTTATAGGTTTTGAGCTATATATATAGGGGTCATAACTATCATTACCAACACACACAATACTCATTTATTTTTTTTGCTCTCACATTTTTGTGTTTAAGTGGTAAAAAGAGGAGTGAGAGGACCAAGTCTTATTCTTGGAGGTCAAGCCTTGCTCAAGTTCTTTGAAGCTTAATAGGAAGATTTAAAACAATGAGGTGCCCCATAGTATTTGAAGTCCCCAACTAAGGACATCCAAGTCTTCATCCTTTCCATTTGAGGTCTTCACCTAAAACAACTCTTGAAAATTGCCACTAAAGCTAAGAAGGAGATTGATGCATCAACAATTCAACCTAAAGGTAAGTATCTATATACCTATTCTATTTCCTTTATAAACTTAGTAGATAGATATGCTTTACTTATTTTTATAGTATCATGTGTTTTAGTTTATTTTCTTGGTTTCTCCTTATATTTAATAAGCTAGTATAATGTAGGGATCTTAGGCTTGATATTATTACTTTAGTCTGAATAGAATACATTTATAGTCCACCATTGCACCATTTAATTCTCGTTTAGTTTAGTGTTCATTTCTATCTTGGATCTAGGTTAATCATATTCATCACTTCTTTACATACATTTTCCTTATTATATCCTTGATACCCCTTTTATTATCATTTCTATATCATTTATTTATCTTGGGATATAGTTATAACCATACCCTCTATCTTAAGCATAGGATTTGTAACCCTATACCATTTTCATTGAGTGTCTATGACACTCTACTAGATTTATGAGTCCCAAGTATCATCGTTATACCATATACATAATATATGTTATGATCTCTTGTTTATATGTTAGTCTATAGAGAGAATGAGGATTATTAGATTGGTCATCTTAACCTGCATATACATTTTTGTAAACCTGGCATGAATATTATCACACCATTAGTTGGATTGTTTTCACATTTCCCTTTTTCTTATTAGTGTTATTTTCACTTTGGCTTTACCATCATCATACATAGGGTTAGGAATACTTACTTTGGGTTGACTTTTCAATGCATCAATCTCCCCTTGGCTCAAGTGGTACTTTATGAGAGATGTTGTAGTGAACCCCAAGATGGAAATAAGAAGACACAAGTATCATTATTTTGGGACTTAAAAGACTAGGTGTATCTTAATGATTTAGTTTCTCTTCTTAATATCTTCAAATACCTTGTTCAAATAAGTCTTCTTGAATTTTAATCTATTTATCCCTAATTCTTATTCTTCTTACTAAGGTATATTTTTATGTGCAATGATAATGGATTGGATGTCTTGATTATGAGAAATGAAAAATGGAATCTATATAAATATGGCTTAAAACTAAAAAAGTCACTACTCAAACTTAATTGGTACCATCAGCTCAATCAATATAGTAATAAAAGTATCAATTGACATAATATTATATCAATATGGTCGATAATGTTGGCCAAGGTAGTGTTGGATAACCTAGGTTACACCCTAGTTGAAAGTAGAAGTGTTCAAATCCTAATCTTAAACCTAGTCAAACATAGGAATGACCCTAGGTTATGGGTTACCTAAACTTGGGTAAGAACTCTAGGATTTTTATTGAGGCTAGTTCATCAGATATGATAATTTGAATCTCTCTTCTTAAAACTTAGTCTATTGGGATGAAAAGGGAAGAAAATACATGAATGAGAACCTACTTTAAATGTGGTGATTCACCAAATTTTCAATGATCCACTCTCAACTTGGATACTTCCATGATTACTAATGAATCTATGGCATAAGACAGCTTTACAGGATCTACTCCTGATAACTTAGATCATTTATTATCTTGCATTTACTTGTTTTACCTACTTGGGGGGGGAAAAATACTTATCTAATGTTTTTACCCTCGTGGCATCTCCTTGAAACATTTACTCTGATTCAATCTCGATTGCATGTTCAACCTCTATTGAAGTCCTTTAGCTTTCAAATTTTAATTTTAGCCATTGATCTTAATTTGAGCCTTCAAAATTAAAGCACCTTCAAGCCTCATTTTTGTCCATCGATCTGTGATCCTCATTAGATGATCACCATTGGATCTAATTTCTCGTAAACTATTAGATCCTTCTATATGAATGGATGTGAGTCATAGATCTTCTACCAGTTTAACATGATTGAGGCACTTGTCATCTGTGCATTTGTCTTCAAGATTCATTAACCCTTTAACCCATTACTTGTCTGTGGATCTTATTTATATGCTTGTGCATGTACCATCGATCTGCTTAAACCCACTAACTTTGTCAGTTATGATGCACTATTAGATCTCTATTTAGGAACTTGAGATCTTGACACTTGTCATCAATGCATTTATGCTAACCTTTTGACTTGATACTCACCATTGATCTTTGATGCATAATCAAATGTGTACCATTAGATATTTGGGACCCACTGACACTTCAAGGTTGCCACTTGCCATTGTATCCTCAGTATAATTTAATTTTGACCATTGATCTTGGATCATTTAAATTCAATTGACTATTTTATAAGGCTCAAATTTGACATTTGCATGCATGTTTAAGGATTTTTAAATCCCAACAGTAAATTATCATAGCTTTAACTTGATGTCCTCGTGCATGTTCTATTCTGCAAGTCTAACTTTGAATCTTTATATCTTGAGATAGAAAGCTCATCAAGACACCAATTTTATAGAGGATCATCTTAGCATGTATAACTTCATGTCCATGCAATATTTTAACCCTAAGAGGCTCCTCAGGTGTATTATTAAATGTGCAATCAAATTGACCTATTTGTTTTTGCATGGCATGATGATGATTGTTTGGGTCTTTTATGCTTGTGAAATAACTTTCAAGGCTCAAAATGAGTCCTTGAGACCTGTGAAAACTTGTCCCATGATCCTAAATGCATTGATCACCATGAGAAGCTACATCTTCAAAATTTGACAAACTACACTTTAAGTTTACTTAAAGTGTTTCAAAAGCTTTGCAAGATATATGTGATCTTTAGACCACTCATTCCATCTAGAAATATACTCATCTATTCAAAGTTTTTCTAGGAAAAATATCCTTATGTGGACCAAATTTGGCAAAAAAATTGGTGACTCAGCTGGTTTGACCAGCCTGCTAGTCATGGAACCTAAAATCTAATCAAGCTTGCTAATGATAACTAGAAAAATGAAGCATTACTTATAAAATATTTTTTCTTGAATCCTTAAAACATTTGGAAGCAATAAGACACACATAAATAACAACAAAACACACCAAAAAAACACCCAAATAGCCAAAAAATAACAAATAGAGTAATGTGCAAGAGCAATTAGTGGTAAAGATAGACCTATCTACCTATGTACAAGGTCATGAGACAACACTAGTAGAAAAATTTAAGATACCTCCCATTGACAAGGATGGGAAGGATCTCTCTATTCATTCTATCAAGCTCAAAGGCATTTCTTTCCTTATAACCTATTATAACATAAGGCCCACTCCAAAGAATATCAAACTTAGAGTGTTTTCCTTGTTTTGCATGGTCTTCATCCCATTTTAGGACTATATCACCTTATTAGAATTTCCTTGAGGAAGCTCTCTTGTTAAATGACTTTTTCAATTGATGTTGATTGGAACACATAATGTGCATAGTAGTGTCCCTTGTCTCCTCCAGTTGTCTTAGCTCATTTTTCCCTATCTACATAGCATCACCCTCTTGGAGCTCAAGTTGATGTGTAAGCTCAAATGTAGGAAGTTCAAGAGATATACTAAGGAATTTTGGATTTTTTACCATAGACAAGAAGTTATGGGGAATGTTCAATAGATTTATTAGGTGTCACTCTATTTTCCCATAGGGTAGTCCTTAATCCAATATGCCACTCTCTCTGACTATCCTCCATAGTTCTCTTTATAATCCTTAACAAGTTCTTATTTATGGACTCTACTAGTCCATTTCCCTATGGGTAATAGTTAGAGGATGCCTTGAGATAAATTCCATGTGAAAGATCCCATTCACATACCTTGTTATTGTTGAAGGCCAATTCATTATCATAATGATTGTATAAGGCACACTATATCTGGTCACAAGACTATCATAAAAGTCCAAAATAGAATCTACATTAGCTTCCTTGAGGGAAACTACTTTAACCCATCTTGTAAAGTAGTCTATAGCTATAATGATCCATTTATGTCCTTTAATTTAAGGGAGGTGTATCATCCCTATGAAATATATGCCCCATTGCATGAAATGTTGTTCTAATTGTATTGGTTTCAACGGAAGGGCAGTCAGTTTCTACTTGCCAACAAACATTACACATTTTGGGCATTTCCTTACCCAAAGAGTGTGCATCTCTAAACATCATGGGCCAAAATTACCCATCTCTAATGATCTTAGAGGTTGTGGTCTTAGCATCAAAGATCCCACTAGCTGGACCATCATGGAACTGCTCAAGTAGTTTATTTATTTAAGATGATTCCATACACCTCAAAAGCATGCCTCCTATATCTCTCTTGAAAATTACTCCATCTATCAAGACATAAGGTATGATTTTCAACCTAAAGTGCCTTTTCTTGGCTCTATCTAGTCCCATAAGACATTATCTTGACTCAATAAATTTGATTATATCATGTGTTCAACTAAAAAGTGTGTTCCTTGTAACTACTTATTAGCTATCATGGACTGCCAACACTTGATCTTTATCTTGTCTTGCCTCTACTGCAAGGTGTTCACATAACCCTTTGCCCATTATAAGCTTTATGACTTTGACCTCAAGGTCATATTCCATGCATTTTTTCACCCATCCAACTCTTTTCTCGTTGAGGTCTCTATTAATTAAAAACTCTTTAATACTTGGGTGTGACACCATGAGTATGATCTTATTATTAGAAACCATGTGCCTAAATTTATTCAAACCTCTCACTACTGTAAGCACATGTTTCTATACAAAGCTATATATTTATTCATATCCCTCTAAGGCCTGACTAAATAAAGCTATATAATATTCCAGACCTTGTTCATTGTTCTGCATCAACATGGTAGAGATTACATCCAATGTAGAGAAGGCATAAAATTAGAATTCTGTGTTAAAATCAAGATTAAGAAATATAGGGGCATGAGAGATGGCCTTTTTGATGGCCTCAAAACTCCTCTTACCTTCTTTGGTCCATGTAAACTCCTTGAATTTTCTTAACATGTGAGTAAGAAGCTTGACCAACTCTACAAAGCTTGGGATAAATTTTCTTATAGAAATAATCTTTCCTAAGAAACTTTACAAACCCTTCTTGTGCTTGGGCAAGGGTAAGGATAAGATGGACTCAACTCTTTTAGGATCTATGGAAAGACCATCCTTGGACACTACATGGCCTAATAACCAGCCCTCATAAACACCAAATATACATTTATTAGGATTTAATGGCACACAAAATTCTATAAAACTTTTCAAATAGTAACCTCAAGTGAGCAATGTGGTCAACTAGATCCTTTGAGAAAATAGTGATGTCATCTAGGTAGATGAGCACCATGTTATTGATTAAAACTTCAAAGGCACCATCTTTTTTCCTATGAAAAGTTGCTCTAGCATTAGATAGTTTAAAGGGCATTTTCATATGTGCATAAGTGCCCCACTTTGTGGTGAAGGCAGTCTTATGTCTATCTTATTCCTTGACCATAATCTAATTATAACCATAGTAGCCATCAAGTAATGAGAATCTCTGAGAACTTGCCACATTTTTAAGAATCTAATCCATTGAGGACAGTGGGTAATGATATTTTAGGGACACCTTATTGAGGTCCCTAAAGTCAACACATATTCTTATTTCCCCCTTCTTCTTCCTCACTGACACAAGATCTGCCACAAATGAGGAATGTTTAATGGGGAATATTATATTTGATTAAATTAACTTAAATAGCTCCCTTCTCATCAACTCCACTTTCAGGTTGATAAGATTTTGTTTCTGCCTAATTGGATTTGCATTATTTTCTAGTTCAATGGTATGTTGTGCAAGTTTCATATCAAAACCCTTCAAATCCTTGTAATCCCATATAAATACATCAGAGAACTCTTAGCATGAATAAAAGAATGTAGCTCTCTCTTCTGATGATTTAATATTCCCTAACATCAAGAATTTATCTTTGAAGATCTCTATCTTTTCATAATGCTCCTCCTTGGCTGAAATGCATGCCTTGCCTCTTCTCACTTGGTCATATTCATTGAATATGATTTCCAATGTCACAAGCCCCTTAGGCATCTTGTTAGATATTAGTTGCACTATATGATCATCATAGTAATGTTAGAATTTATTTTGATTCATATGGAAAAATTATGTCTCCTGCATCAAAAAACATATAATTTGGTCATAATTATCAAATACTTTACAACTCATCTCATTATTAGGTACAGCTAGCCTACATATGACTTTGATCTTGTCTTGACTTTGGTTTCCTTTGAATCCTTCTACAACCTTATACTGAGCTCCAATGGCTAAAATCCTATCTACACATTGATTTTCCTCTCTTAGAATGGATTGTATATTAAATGCCAAGAAGTCCTCTATGAGATCCCATACATGATGCTTGTAAGATTTCAAATGATGGTTCTTAGCTGCACTTAGTCCTCTCACTTGTTTCACAATAATTTCACTATCACCTTTGACTTGAAGAAGTTTGACACCTTTTCTTCTTGCCTCTTGCAAACCATTTAAGAGAGATTCATATTTAGTGGTGTTTGAAGTACAACTAAATTGAAGTCTTGTAGATGAATAGTAATTTTGACTTGAGGGTGAAACCATCATGGCTCTATATCCACTACCATTCTTTGACCTTGATCCATTAAAGAATAAAGTTCATAGGCCATCTTCCTCTTGGGTGGTTTTAGTTAGGAAAGGTATAGCAACACCCTCTTCATGCATACAATACACCCCTAAGCATGCTTTGTCAATATTGCTATAGGGATCAAATCCATGATTGTCAGCTACCCATTCATCTAAGTATAGTTATGAAATGCCTTTAAGATGACATAAGGCTCTTGTTCACTAGCATTTTAATCCTCTTCAAATATGGTATAGTTAAGATTTTTAAGGTTAGGCATATACGGCTCTAGATGGAACTTAGAGATAGGTTATGACCTAACAATGACCTTAGTGATATATCTAGTCCTAAAAACCATGTATGACCAATGAAAAGACAAATATCCCCCAATTTTTGTAGTAAAGTCACTAGATAGGCATAGGCAAAATATGGAGGTAGGTCTATAACCATTACATCCTGAGTGATGACATAATCTAGGAAAGTTGCCAATGTGATATTAAGATCTTTCAATATTCCCACTACTTTAGTGGGGGAACCATCCAACTAGAGAACACCTTTTTCATTAGGCACATCTTTAAGCTCAAGCTTATCTACTATGTCTTTAAGCATAACTGAGGTTGAAGCTCCTAAATCTATCATACAATTATGCACTAAACAATTCCCTATGATGACTAATAAATATAATAGAGGGGGATTAAAAACCTTAATGGGATGAACAACATTATGAAATTGATATTGACTAAGCTGACTACTATTTTCAAAAATAGTGTTCACCTTATCAGTTGTCTCATTCACATGAGAAGGTTTGGAAAGCTCTTGTTGAAGGATCTCTTTCTATCCCAGAATAGACAGAGAATCATACATATACATAGTGACATTAGCCTTTTTCATATGATCCACAATATTGAAAGGAAGACTAGTACCTTTGGACTGCACCTTGGAAGTATAAGTATCACTTGGCACTTGAGTGACATGAGGAACAAAAAGATACTTTTGTTGTTGTATATGATGTTGAGGTATTTGTTGAGTTACATGATCCTCAATAGTTATATTTGAAGTGGTAGGTTGTTAACTAACTTGTGGAGGTGTTGAAGAATCATTAGGCTACCCCAAATTATCATCCAACATCCTCCTCTTATCTCTTGTATTGGTTGCAACTAGTTCATTTTCCCTTTGTGTAGTCTACCCCATGTTTACTACTACATGCTTAAACATATGTTCCCTTTCTTCAAATTTTATGCACATGGTTTCAATTGGTGCCTTACCCATGCTCCCTTGCTATTGAATTTGAGCTTCTAATGATGTCATGGTAGGCATGTTATCTTGATTCATTGGAGGACCTTGTAGTGGAGGAGGAATTGTGCAATGGCCTTAGAATTAAGAAGCATGTTTCCAACTAGGATATTGATACATTTCTCCACTTGTGGCCATTACCATCTCATTAGATTGCCTTCTTGATTGCCATTGACCCTCTTGTGAAAGGTTATTTTGTGTAGGGACTAAAGCTCTTGAGCTACTTGTAGTTGTGGAGTTATAACTATTATAAGATCTACCTTTAGTAATTTCACCTTGGGCTTGTTGATTTGATGAATAATAAGGTCTATTATAGGATTGAGTAGGGTATTGGGCTTGGAAGGGACCTTGATATGGCCGATATGAAGTTTTTTTTTATCTCTCTAGAGACACTAGCTTATTTTTTTGTGCCTTCAATAGGCTCTCAATCCTTGTAAATTCATCCACTTAATTATCGTCAAGTTGGGCTTGATTATTTGGAGTGGGAAATGGAGAAATGGTAGGTGGGATTGGCTGAAGTTTAGGAAAAGTGGCATGAGAGGTCTTGGCATGAGTTTCCCTACTTGTATCAAATAATTGTCTACCCTTATAGATATTTCATAAGCCCCAAGTAGAGTTGTTCCACCCATAAATTATATCCTGACTATAATGTCTGAATTCAATGCTCTCAAATAGTAAAGGAAAGCACAATTGGGTGTGGGTTTAATAATGACAAAGATCCTATCCAAGTATTTTTGAATTTATAATTCAAATCAACCATAGATTCTTGGGATGCCCTCTTGATTGAGGTGAGTTTTTCAACAAGTGACACATGGTCACTTTTATCCTCAAAATGTTTACATAGGCACTCACCAAACTCATACCAAGTTTTTATTGAGGTAGGGGATAGACCCTTATACCATTGTAGGGATTTTCCTCTCAAGGATGTGTCTAGTATTCTCATGGCTACATTATCTTGCATAATGTTATGCACTGAGCAAAGGTTTACAATGTTATCTATGTGTTTTATAGGAGTGGTGGAGTTTTTTCCTATAAATTATAATACACTCTTGAAAGAGGTAGTAAGGATATCATCATATTATTTATGGTTAAGAGGGTTGTCATCATTAAAGGGTACAAAAGCTTGCATTCTAGGCCTTACGATTTGCATAGTGGGGGTTGCATTACTTAAAATAGTAGGATGACTAGGAGATGAATATTTCCTTTTTGGATAAGGACTTATCACATTAAATCTTACTCTTTTATATGAGGTTAAAGGTGTCTTAATGAATTCGAATGGAATACATTTATTGGTTAACCATTTGGTAACATTTGGCATGAGAGGTGTTGTTTGGATGATGCTATGAAATCTACAACTTGGAGAATCTTCAGCTTCTGATGATGGTGGATGTTTCCCCCTGCTACATATACTTTTCCTCATCTGTAATCTTTGGTTATGCCAAAGATAAAGTGTCCCATCAAGCATGCCAAAAACTATTAGATAACCTAGGTTTCACCCTAGATAAAAGTATAAGTATTCAAGTCCTACTCTCAAACCTAGTCCAACATGGGAATGACCCTAGGTTGTGGGTTACCTAAACTTGGGTCAAATCTCTAGGATTTTCAATGAGGATATCTCCTCAGATATGACAATTTGAATCTTTCTTATTAAAACTAAGTCTATTGGGATGAAAAGGGAAGAAAATACATGAATGAAAACCTACTTTAAATGTGGTGATATACCAAATGTTTAATGATCCACTCTCAACTTTGACACTTTCATGACTACTAATGAATCCAATACAGATGAGGATTGATCAGACTCTATGACAGGGTTCCAAACATGAGTGTTTTGTATGAAGGTTGAAGTATACTTAAAACTTGAAGGATAGAAAGAGATAAGTCAAATTAATACACTATGGACTTATGACACTTAAACAGAGACCTTAATGGCTAACATTTCACATAACCTACAAGAAACTAATAGCCTTAAAGCAAGGTACATGAAGGACCTATAGATGATGGATAGATAACATACATTATATGAATAAAACTTCAATAGAGTACACTTAGCATTAAAATAGAATATAAAATTGTCTTATATTGCCTCGAAAGAGTTTTACAAAGTGATTTTAGCAGAGGTTCGCTATACCCAGCCAAGGGATACAAATCAAAAGTTCAAAGCTAGTATTTATATGAAAAAATAAGGTAAGAGAGAGATAAATTGGCATTAAATGGGTCATTAATAAGCCCAATCCTACTCATAAAAACTACCACTTCCATCCTTCTCAAGCCTTCCCCTACATTAATGTCACTAAATCTTTCTCAAGTGTGATGGAGAATGTGAAAATCAAGACCAGCTATAGGAAGTAATCTCCACCATCGTATGAATCCTTCTCAAGCTCTTGGATGTTCCTCCTAACATTCCCTATGCAGTCATCATTCTTCCATTGCTTCTAAATCTTGAATATAGATCTATTATGGATGAAAACCAATCACCCTATTAGTTTTCATATAGTCATGATTGCACTGAAGATCTGTAGGCTAGAGCTTTTGATCATAAGATGTAAAACCTACATTTGAAAACTCTCAAGAGGTTTTATAGAGATTTAATGGCATTAGATGGATTTTCAAGATATGATCCTTATGACTTATATCATGTTTGATCTTACATTTACTCATTTTACCTACCTAGGGGGTGAAATCCTTGTCTAATAAATCTACCCTCATAGCATCTCCTTGAAACATTTACTCTAGTTTGATCTTGACCACATGTTCAACCTCTACCAAAGTCCTTTAGCTTTCAACATTTAATTTTAACTATTAATCTTAATCTAATCCTTTGAGATTATAGCACCTTTGACTATCATCATTGGCCATCAATTTATGATCCTCATTAGATGATCACTATTGGATCTGCTCTCTCACACACTGTTGGATCCTTCTATATGAAAGGACATAATCCATAGATCTTTTTTTAGTTTAATGTTATTGGGACACTTGTCATCCTTGCATTTGTCTTCAATATTCATTGACCCTTTGACCCATTGCTCATCATTGGATCTACTTTATACAATTGCATGTGTATCATTGATCTGCTTCGACCCACTGAATTTGTCAATCACCATGCATCATTAGATCTTTATTAAGGTACCCAAGATCTTGACACTTGTCATTGATGTGTTTATGATAACCTTTTGACATGATACTCAACATTAATATTTGATACATGATCAAATGTGCATCATTAGATCTGTTGGTACCCACTAATTCTATCAGGTTACCACTCATTGTTGGATCCTTGATATGACTGATAAGGATTTTTAAATCCCAAAAATTAATTATTGTAGCTTTAACTTGACATCCTCGTGCATGCTTCATTATTCAAATCTAACTTTGAATCTTTATATCTTGAGACATCAAGCTCATCAAGACACCAATTTTGTATAGGATGATCTTAGCATGTATAACTTCATATCCATGCAATATTTTGGCTTGATATGCTCCCTAGGTGAATTTATTAAATGTGCAATTAGATTGACTTGTTTCTTTCTACATGATGTGTTGATGATGGTCTAGTTCTTCTATGCTTGTGCAAGAAATTTCAAGGCTCAAAATGAGTCCTTGAGACCTATGAAAACTTGTCACATCATCCTGACTGCATTGATCACCATAATAACCTACTTCCTTAAAATTTGACAACTGCACTTTAAATTTACTTAAAGAGTTTTAAAAGCTTTGCAAGCTATATGTGATCTTTGGGCCACTCATTCCATCCAAAACTCTACCCATATGTTCAAACTATTTCTAGGCAAAAGATCCTTATGTGGGCCAAATTTGTCCAATAGGTAGGAATTTATACAAGACATCATTGACCATGTCAATGACATTGGTTGGAAATACATTAATAGGAAGAAGAGGAGCAAAAATGAGGAAAGAGAACAATCAAACAAGTTGATGGCATGACATGGATGAAGGGCATATAAGTAGATGATCATTGGGGAATCTCTCACAAAGCACCACTAATTAACCCACCTTGGTCATGATGCACTCCTTAGGATGTAAACTCATGGATATTGATATGTTGATGAGTCCATTCAAAGCTCATCACGTGTCACAATAGTGTAACGTTGAATAGTGGTCTTGAAAAATAACATAGTAACATGAAATAAAAGTAATATCTATAATAAATAGGATAAATAAATTAAATTATATATATATATATATATATATATATACTTACCTTCCCATTGAAATAGATGCATTCAAATACCTTAATCATGATTGTGGTAGGCATAGAAACTGCATATGGTGACCTTAATGTTACAAGGCTAAAATGGATAAAAGTAATTCAAGCATATGTATATGAGTCTAAAAATGGAAATATGATAATCTCTCAAGGAATATGGGAAAAATAAGATAAATAGACACAATGATAAAGGGTAGATTAGTTTTAGAAAACCCAAAAGTTGGACAATAGTGTGAGGTAAGGTGATACAAAGGATAAAAGGGATCAAATATTCATGAGGTAAAGGGTATATTAGGTCAAGAGGACCCAATAGATAGATTAAACATAGATAAAATGAGTTAAATAGCATGAGGTAAAATCTAGATTAGATCTAAACAACCAAAGGAAAGAATAAAGATAATAAAGCTATAGAAGTTGTTACACACATTGATATTGATAATGTAGATAAATTCAGTGATCCTATTTATAAGAGGTTATTCTTAAGAAACTAGTTTTGAAGGGGATTAAGCTTTCTCAAGAGTGTTCTCTCCCTAGTTATTTCAATAACCCTTATCCCTATAAATTCTTCATCCTTCATGTTTCAAACAAAACTAAGAGGAATTCGATAAAAATAATGCAATGATCGAGAGAGAGCATCTTGAAACAACTCAAATATGTAGCTTATATTTGAGAATGTAAAGTATAAAGGAGAACCTTTGTATTTTAATGTTTTCATGGTATTAGAATGTCTAAAAGAGATGAAATATAGGAAATATTTAAAATGAGAGAAATTTAAAAATAAACATATATGTTAAGGGTAAATAAAGAAGGGAGAGAAAAGAGGGTTCCACCAAGGTAAAAACATATTCTTTACCAGAAACAAGGCACTCTAATTAGTTTTATAAGACTAAGAGTTTTCGACATCAAAGGCCTAGGAATCTGACCCAACAAGCATAAATTATGGCTAACTAATGAAGTATATAGATCATCTCATGGAGTTTATGAAATAAATTTAAAGGTTCCTACCTTCCCATGACATGTTCCACATTCTTCAAGACCATTATGAAGCCATCAATCAGCTGTGAGGATTGAGTACTTACATGAAAAGGCAATTGAAATTAATGATATATATGAATCCTCTTATCTCAGTCTACTAGCCTACTACACTCCAATGGACCTCAAGCCCCCTCGTGAGGCCAAATATACATTTTGATATTCAATTAGGAAAGGGATGTGCCAATAATATGATCACATATTTTATTGGATTTACTTTTGATATTTTCTTTTACCTTTTGATTTGTTTTCTTTTTCTATTTTCTTCCATACAAATTAATAAGACCAAAAATGAGTGATTAAGATGACTAACACAATAGAGATTACACCTAGCTGCTACAGAGAAGAACCTAGAAACCAATATGCTTAAATACTCATAGACTTGTACCTTATAAAAGACTGTGATCTTAAAACCAATCTTGGTTTTCCCAAAAGGATGTGAAAATACAAGGAAAGAGAGAGATGAACATGAGAATGATTGGGTTGCCCCAATTATAAAAAAATGTATGAGGGAGGTGATACAATGATAAAAATATTTGAGACTTTCATCATAAAAGGGTAAAACATGGATGAGAGACATGTAGATAGACTACAATGATTGTACCACAAAATAATGAAGGTGAAAATTATTGAAGTTGGACATGTTTGAGAAATTTATAGAAGAGTAAGGGAAAGCATTGTAAGATGACCCAAAGTGTGAGTTGAGGTAAGTGTATACATAATATTTTCAAAATTTTATCGAACACTAACACTTTGTATCTTGTAGGAATCCATCGAATCTCAATCTATCTAAGTGCATGCCTTAAGGGGTGCATCGGGAAAGGGGTGGGTAGACCATTGGTGCTTCACATGATTTTTGTCCCTTTTTCCACTTGTTATTTACACACTTGTCTCCTAAAACTATTTACCCTCACCTTGTTCTTCTCTATTGTATCCATTCTAAGAATTTGCTACATTTTATCCTCCTATTCCTCACCTAAATCTCATTTTATCAGTCAGATGTGCTAGGCCAACTGGGTCGGCCCTATATAGTTTCAGGGTATTTTTTTACTTAGGAGCTAGTTGACCTTTGTTCGACCTAGTGAATTATTGTTCGAAACTATGTTAGTTTGACTGGGTCAACCCTATCAACCAAAATTTTTGGAAGGGTTTAGTGTTAACTCCACATATAAATACAAGTTAATTTCCATAATTTAATAAGAAGTGAAATAATAAGTAAGACTAAATAAATATTTGCTTATCAACCATTCTAATTGAGAAGTAAAGCTTAGGGTTCCATATTTTATTTTAAGATACGGATATTGTCTTATGGATAAGTCTTTTGGATGTATTGATAGGTTGTGTAACTTAGAGCTAATTTTTATTTATCATCCTTACACACCACAACAACCTCTTTCAAATCACCTTGGCCAAGGGAGAGATTGAGGCTTGGTGGATTCGTCTTCAAAGGTAAGTATTCCTAAATTTATTTATCCTTTTATAAGAGTAGATAAATATGTATTTGTGCTTCTCTTCTATGCATTAGGATTTTGTATATATTGACATGAGTATATGTCTTCTATGCATGTTTAGTTTTATTGTTTCTAACCCTCACTTTGTGTCACAAGATTTGGTGATCACTAGATTAGATTTACTTTACTTGTTATTAGTTTAGATGAATTATCAAAACCTAGGACCCCCTTAGGGTTATTGCATGATTGTGTTAGATTGAAAGCTTTGGAACCCTCCTTAATATGTTGTATTGTGATAAATGATCCCCTAATTAGGTCTATTAGATCCGCATATTGGTCATGCTCCTACTTAACAAATGTATTTCCAATCAGAAGTGTAGGTATGATATATCTTCTTCAAGTTATGATTGATTTATATATATGATGCAATTTTAATTACATACATTTTAGTGAACCCATCATGATTCTAACCCTTACAGGATTTATTTCACTTATTTATTTATTTCATCATTTTTATTATCATATATTCTCAATTTTGGGTTGATTGTATCAACATATTACTAACTTTTGTGCACAATTTTAATACATAGTCACATCCAAATGACTCTATTCTTTATGTGTAGGTTCTTCTCCATGTACATGCTACTGGATCGACTAAGTTGACATAGTAAAATTTTTCAAACTTTTATAAATCCAAAATATTAGGTTGACC
The DNA here is from genome assembly GCA_037957365.1 of Torreya grandis. Lineage (NCBI taxonomy): Eukaryota > Viridiplantae > Streptophyta > Pinopsida > Cupressales > Taxaceae > Torreya > Torreya grandis. The sequence continues at coordinate 3,610,327 of JARHVA010000278.1, forward strand.
CAATTAACCCAGTACATTTTTAGACACTCAATTCAGCATACTAGGTTGACCCAGTCAACACTATACATTTCAAGAACTTAGTAACAGGGTTCTGTAAAGCTTGGTCAACCTAGTTGACCCTGTTAGCAAGAATTACAAGTATTTCTCAAGGTTTTTTGAAAAAAAAATCACTTATTTACATCTTCAGACCCACCAAGGTTCCATTCTATCTTTTTTCTCTTTCCTTACAGTCTTTCTTTTCACAATTTGTAGGCTTTAAAACTGCCCTTGTACAGTCAACTAGATCGACTCTATCAACCTAGTTCTATATTTTGTATATTGTCTGGATAACTAGGTCGACCCTATTCACTTTTAGACATTTTATTTCTATAGTATAGAGGTGACATTATCAACTCTATTTTGTATAGAGGTGACATTATCAACTCTATTTTGTATTATGTACATACATTATTGACTAAATCGATATTGTACTATGTTTCAAAGTTAAAATTAACCCTTTATACTAGTAATTAGCTCACACTTTTATCTCTTGTTACTTGCATGCTTAAAATAGTTCACATAGTATAATTAGGTGGTTTTCAATACACCATTTAGTTTCACTATTTTCTATTTTATGCACACAAGACTAAATCACAAAATCTTAAACAAGTATTTTAATAATTGTCTACCCAAGGCTAGCCTACTTAGATTTTATCACCAAGGGGGAAGTCAACTTGGTTTTATAGCCAAGTATAAACACGTGATTAATGGTGTATTATAGCTAAGCACCTGATACCCTTATCATTGTGGTGTGTGAAATGAGTGAGTATGCCCCAATACCAAGCCTATACCATTGCCAATATAAATCCCTTTCAGGCCAAATGACCTAAAACTATCATCATATTGTTTCCTAGTTTCTTGCTTATAGCCAACTTCCTATCACATTTGAAAACTATATTCTAATAATCTAATAATTTTTAGGTTGACCACTTAGTTATCTTTTACTTTATAACTTGATTGCTTTCTCTATGCTCATTTATGTGTTGTATTACAAAAACTTCCATTATCTAACACTGGTGCAAGGTTTTGTGCTATGTGTCTCAATTGGATCAACCTCATTGATCCAATTGATTGTTTGTTTCCTTTCAGTTCTTGCTTTCTTAAGTACTTAAAATTTTATTCTTTTTTTAGTACATAGTCATTTTAGTTGACATAGTATATTATAAGCTATCTAATTTTCTCTGTCTATTGTACTTGGTCAACCTTGAACACTTTTTCAACCTCTTTCTACTGTGTTAGGTTGACCCAATCAACCCTGTACAGTTTATAAGCCCTGTTTCATGTGTTAGGTCGACCCAGTCAACTCTGTACTATTTATATCACTTCCTATCTCTTTGTTATTTTTATATACCTCTTTATTTTGTGGTTATATAATCTTATCTCATAATGATGACATATTTTCATCCTTTACTTAGTCAAGAACATTGCATAATCAAATATTTAGATCATAATCTCACTTATTTTATTAATTCAAATAAAACTATTCAATTTATTCCTTCCTCTTTTCCTAAACCAAAACCAATCACTACACAATGTAATGTAAATGAAGTCATGTCTTATAATGCTCCTCCCAATACCAATGTTGGGAATCCTCCACCTACAAATAATCCTCCTATCAACACAAATAATACCCCTCCTAAAAACATGAACCCACCTATTGATACAACTCAACTTCTTGCACAAGCCATACAATAAATGAACATAATGAAAACAACCAATCAATTTCAAATGATGAATATGGAACAACATTTATTAAACATGACTAGTCAACCACCTCAAGTCATAATGTCTCATTCAACTATAAATTTTCTCCCTCCTCGCAGATATGCCAATGGAAATATCATCCCTCAACCTCCAATGAATAATAAAATGTTTCAACATCTTCAAAATGAACCTTTAGCTCCATTCATTACATCCATAAACATTGGAAACATTTCTCCAACTATCACATATAATGAGACTAAAGACCCTACTATCTTTCTTAAGTATTATGGTAATCTCTATAAGGGATGGATCCAAACTAACACCTTTGATACCACCACGATCTTATCCAAAACTTTTATTGGTGATGCACTTCAATGTTACAACTAAATTCCTAGACATTCCCTTCACAACTAGAGGATTTAGTCAATTCTCTAGTGAAATAATTCTAACATGATGACCTTCCTAAAAATTACCTTAGCCATTTCATTAATGCCAAGCAATTTTTTAATGAATCTTCTCACACTTTCATCAAATAATATAAATATGTATCTCATCAAGTGGACCATAACATGAATGATGATACTCTTTTAAAACTATTTTTTACTCCTCTTAAAGCTCCCCTTCAATACAAATTTTGAATCTTTTCACTTAAAACTTTACAAGAAGCCTTGGACCAAGCAAAAAGGCAAGACTTTCTTCTAACTCAATTTGAAACACCTCAAACAACTATTAAATAACCTTTCCAATCATTTTCTTATAACATTGATTCATCCAAGCCTCCCAAACCTCAAAGTGGAGCATCCAATTCAACCAATTTTAACCCAACACACCCACCCTTGAGTCTAGAATAAATTGCCACCCTCTAAACCCATGAGATTTGATCCTTCCAAACCTTCTCAAAAATGATAAAATCATGATAAATTTTATTGGTGGCATGCTACTATAAGTCATTCTCATCAGTTTTGTCATGATCTTCACTGATTTCTTCTTTCTTTCTTATTTGGCCCACATTTCAATCTTGATACTCTATCAAAACGTTGTAATCAAGACTATCTTCAAGCTTCTCAAATTCAATCTCAAGAACCACAATCACATCAACATCAACTACCAAATGAACAACAATAATTATCCCACACCTACACCTCATCCACTAATTTTGTTCAAATCACAGTTGATCCTTCTTCCTACACCAATAAGGAAAGGATAGCTAACATGAACAACTTTAAACATATTATTGCATCTATTAAACCTCAACCTCTTCAGTCACATGAACCAAAATAATACTTAGTTAAAATGCTTAATCCAAATCATATCATACATGGTCCTCCTTTACCTCATTTAACTCTTCATACCTCTCCTACACATCTTATGTCACATTTAACGTCCTTAAAATCTAACAAACCAACATATTTACCTATCTCCAAATACACCTACTAACCCAACCCAAATCATTTTAATGATTCAATGTTACCTCACTCCAACTCGCATGTTAGGGCATCTTGTGATGCCCATCTACATGTCTCTTCAGACTTTGGGGCATCTTGCAATGTCCATCCCTACATCCACTTACCCTTTGGATAATCTTATAATGCCCACTCTTATTCTATAATGGATAATAACAAACACATTCATCTTCAAGAAACATTCCTAGACTTATAGGCTTGTATTTAACATGTTCATATTTGATAAAAACTTTAGCATAGATCATACTTGTTCTTTTTGTCTCATGTTTATTTATTTTTGTGCACTTTTCCTTATTTTAGTTTCATTTTACTAGCATCATCATTGTTTTATTTTATATTATTTGGTTTTTTTAACATCACATTTGGCCTTTTTTTTCATTTGTATCCTTATATATCTCTTTTATTTTTTATCTTTTTTATGTCATTCTTTGTCTTAGTTATTTTATGATTATTTTTCCCCTTATTTAGCATTCACCTCATTGGTGTTTGCCTTGTGAGTTACAATGTAAGACCATGGATAGGACCTGGCCCTCCTCATAAATTACAACATTAATACATTTTTAAAACATTTTTTTAGATGACTACTAATTTCATTAATGTTTATGCTATATCCGTTATAGGTGAGCATGGCTTCTCTAGTGACATGACTATCATTAGCTTAGTTCCATCCCTTTTCATATCATTATTTTACCTAATTGTAATTAGTTATGAGTATATTCATCATTTTATCACTTATTACATAGATGTCTCTTATGATCCCCATTTTCCCCTCATTTACTTTCATTTGAGACTTACATCGGTTGATTTTGAGATTGCACACTTACTTGTGGGAAAGTCTAGGAGTCTTTAGACACCTTGTTCTTTAGGTCCCTTTCTCTAGTGACTAAGTGTAAGATCTCTTGTGTTTTTCATATTTAACACCCATGTTTGGTCATTCCAAATTCATATGGAGGAGGAATATATAAAAAAGGCCATAAAAATATTCAAAATCCAAATCATTTAATAAAAATCAATATTCAAAATTCTCAAAAGTCAAATCACACTAAAAGACATGATTCAAAGCACATCTCCTTCTTCTAGTCAAAACTAAAAACTCCACAGTTGGGCTCATGATAGAGCCGAGATCCATTAGGGTGCGGTAGGCTAGTAGATTAGAAAAAGAGAATAAAAAAATATTTTAGTGCTACCTACTTTCTCATGTAAGTACCCAATATTCACATTAGACTGATGGCTCTATAAGGGGTCTTGAGGAACAGGGAGCACATTGTGGGAATGTAGGTCCCTTTTAATTTCCATGCATATAGACTTCATGGGATAATGTATATACTTCAATTGTTAGCCCAATCGTTATATTCATTAGTCAAAATGTCCTAAGTCCTTGGTGTTGATAGTTCTTAGCCTTGTTCACTTGCTTAGTGTGTCTCATTCTTGCTAAGGATGTTCACATCACCCATATGGTGCCTCACATTCCTTATTCACATCACATATTTTCTATATATTCCCCTTTTTGGATATTACTTGTAGATGATCACATCCTTGATCACATCTACCTTATTATACCTCTTGGTTTATAGTTTGTGATTTACATTGTAAGACATTGGAGAGGACCAGGCCTTCCTTACAAACACCCTTACACCATTTGCTTACCACACCATCTCATTGTCATACTAATCCATGTCATTAGGTGGTTGTATTTTCTTACATTGTATCTCAAAATAAGCACTAAGTTTGAGTTTTCATCCTTTAGAGATTTTTTATTTTCATTTCTCCACCATGTTCTTGTTTGATTTTTGCGGATTTCACTTATCTTACATATGACATTTAGCATTTTCTTACATGTTTATCCTTGTGTATGACTTCTTCATGTTTCTCTGACACCTTGACTTACATTTCATTATCATTTATTTATGATTTTTTCACCTTCATTTGACATACTTATCTTATATCTTGAATTACATTTCATTTTTAGTCATTCATGTTTTTCTTTATGTTTGATTTAACATGTTTATCTTACATGGAGTTACTTTTCATTTTCTTACATATCTTTGTTAAACTTTCTTGCATTGATTTTCATTTGGCATTCATGTTTTACATAATTCCCAACATGATTTAGTATGCTCTACATTCCTTTTTGTCATTTATGTTTTACATGTTTTCCAAACATGATTTAATGTGTTATACAATCATTTTTCATTTATTTACCATCATTTGTCATTCATTTTCCATCCTTTTGTCATTCATTTGCCTTCAATATTCTAGCCTTGTCTCAACAATTCTAATTTGCCAATTTCTCCTAATACCCTCATATCTTTTCTTTAAACTCATTTTTCACTACCATATGCCTATATTTCAAAAAAACACTTTCAATTATTGGCTATTTTTTTCACTAACTTTTACAGATTCACCTAATGTTCTTCACATTGGACGCCTTCACTTAACTTGCAGACTACTTATTTATCTACATCCCTAAGATAAGTAAAAGTATGTGTTTTTAAATTCTATCATTTCCTTTATTTTATTTTCCTTCTTACTACACTTTACTTAGCATCAACGTTATGTGTTATCATGTTATATTTCTCAAAGCACCATCATGTGTTGTACTCATGTGACACCTGATGAGTTTCGAGTGGGAAATATGTATAGACATAATATTTTGAAACTTTTATCGATCGATGACATTTTATATCTTGTAAGAACCCATCAAGTCTCAATTTCTCTGAGTGCATGCCTTAAGGGGTGCACTAAGAAAGGGGTGGGTAGACCATTGGTGTTTCATAGGATTGTTGTCCATTTTGTCACTTGTTATCTACACACTTATCTCCTAAAACCATTTACCCTAAGCTTATTCTTCTTTTTTTTACCCATTCCAAGCATTTGCTACATTTTATCCTCATATTCCTCACCTAAATCCCATTTTGTCAATCAATTATGCTAGGTCAATTGGGTTGACCCTGTACAATTTTGGGGTATTTTTCACTTAAGAGATAGTTGACCTTTGTCCTACCTAGCTCATGACCTAGTGAATTATTGTTCAAAATTGTGCTAGTCAACTGGATCAACCCTATTGGCTGAGATTTTTGAAAGGGTTTAGGAGCAACTCTGCCTATAAATACAAGTTTATTTTCATAATTTGATAAGAATAAGTGAAATAAGAAGCAATAATGAATGAACATCTGCTTATTGATGATTCTACTTGAGAAGTAAAGCTTAGGGTTCCATACTTTCTTTGGATATATAAATCTTGTCTTGTAGATAAGTCTTTTGGATGCATTGATAGGTTGTGTAGCCTAGAGCTGATTTGTCTTTATCCTCCTTACATACCACAACAACCTCTCTCAAATCACCTTGGCCAAGTAAGAGATTGAGTGTCGGTGGGTTCATCTTCAAAGATAATTATTCCTAACTTTATTTATCTTTTTGTAAGAGTAGATAGATATGCATTTGTGCTTCTCTTCCATGTATTAGGAGTATGTATATATTGATATGATTATATGTCTTCTATGCATGTTTATTTTATTATTTATAACCCCCACTTTGTGCCACAATCTTTGGTGAGCACTAGATTAGATTTATTTTACCTGTTATTAGTTTAGGTGAATTATCAAAACCTAAGACCCCCTTAGGTTTATTACATGATTGTGTTAGATTGGATTCTTTGGAACCCTCCTTAACATGGTGTATTATGATAAATAATCCCCTAATAGGGTTTAGAATATTTCCATATTGGTCATTTTCCCTCTTAAAAAATGTATTCCCAATTAAAAGTGTAGGTATGTTCTATCTTCTCTGAGTTAGGGTTGATTTATAGACATGATGCATTTTTTATTACATACAGTAAGGATGGGCATTGTAATATTCCCCAATGTGTGAGATAAGGGAGGGAATATTTCATAGTGTTCAATATCAACCTAAACATTGACATATTTATTACCTTTAATGTCATGTTCTAAGTGAATGTGTATCGCATTAATAACTTTGACATATAGGGTCACTTCTAGATCTAAGGGAGGTGTTTCCAAATTTTTATTTACATCATTGATGCAACCAATGACATTGGAATTTGTTCACTACTATATGAAGTGAAATTTATGCCATGATTAAGACCATATTTTCATCATAAATCAATATTTTTATGTTTTAGGTGGCAAAACTTTGAATAATTTATGTCAATTTTTGTGGTGCAAAGGTGGCGCAAAAGTGAAACAACTAAGCTTTTTAATCTACGTGAATTTTTCACCACATTTTCATGAATTTATTGCCATGTTTGGACCACTTTTATGTTACTTTTACACCACCTAAAAAACACTTTTTGGTTGACATTAATTCCAACTATTAAAAAAAATTAAAATGTATATATATATTTTTAAAAAAACTAAATAATTTAGTGAGTTTTGCATCACTTATAAAATTATTGAAAAATAAATAAAAATTAAAAATCATCAAATATGTAAGCCCAATATTGTGGCCCAATATTTATCAAATATAAAGGTGACATGATATGGTACAACATAACAGTAAAATAGGATGTAGCGGTGGTAGTGAGAACTTTGACAATGGAGGCAAAGTGGGTAGCCATATTGGAACCCTATTGATATTTGGCTAATCTTTCTTTCCTTGATTGTGTAAATAAGGTGTCATTCATCATTAGATCCCCTTGCAATCTATGGTTCCACTACTTCCATCTTCCATTAACTATTTCTCTCTTTATCACCTATAAATGCAAATTCCAATCCCAGTCACATAATATATAAAGGTACATAAAACTAAATTGACTACCCAAATTTGGAATGTGACCTTAAAATTTGGGTGACACAAACCAAAATATTGAAAAACACACAATTTCAATATTTTACATGCCAATGTAATGCAAATGTTGTGTTAATTGTGCAATATTTATGTTACTTTTTGGGTGACTTTTTTGTGGCATTTTCCTTGCAATTTCAAGTGACCAAATAAGAAATTAAAATATCACATAAAAATATTAAATTAACATAATTAGTGTCATTAATTACACAAAATGTACTAGTGGTTGTTATATTATGAACATCATCAGCATGGGTGATGAAATTATAATGTTTTGATTGTGTTTATGCATCAGTAGTCTAGTCAATAATGTTGTAGTGTGTTACTTGTAACTGAACATGATGATAACATCATGACTATCTATTTTATTTTGAACATCATTGAAGAGAAAATATATCTAATAAACTAAAACAAGAGAAGTTATACTAACAGAATATTTACACTAAAAAAATAATAGAAATTGAATATACATAAGATTACAAAGTAAATATGATTTCACCTAGGAAACCGTTTTGGGAAAAAATCCATCACAGTAACCTCATTTTCTATTGTATTAACTTAACCATCTTATAATAAAATAAAGTACTTGTTGGTTCTATTTTTCCCTACTATATGTGTAAATATATATATATAAGCACATCAATAGATAAACATCAAAGTGGTATTAATAAATCATGGGTACCAAAACTATGGGCTATATAAAACATGAGCTAAAATCACCCGAATATATACCAATATGGTCCTAAAAATATTGGGGTGTTGCCCCAAATCCTATTGGGGGGGACTCCTCACTTCCATCATGAGTAGGCCCCATTAAGGCTGTACATTCTATTAGAGTGAAAATCATGGAAAAAATATTACATTTGAAATAATCATTGGCTTGGAAAATTAAATTAGGATTGTTTACTTGAGCTTGAACATCATTGGCCAAGTTGATGAATTCAAAATTAACTGTTTGACCCTGAAAATCATCAACCTGGCTGATGATGTCAAAATTGTCTAGATAAAATTGAACATCATCGGTCAAGTCAATGACATGATGAGATATTTTTTTAGAAATAATTTCATAAAGTGATTGTTTTGGGGGTTTTGAGGTGAATTATAAGATTTATTGGATTACCCATATAGGGTCTTTCAAGGGTGGGTTAGATGAAGGGATAAAATCTTATTTGTCATCACTTGAATCTAATTGAGGATCATCAAGTTCATAAGAGAGGTGCACTAAATTGATATCACAGTTGAAATCATGCATTTTATTCAACATTTTATTATAGTGATGGGCATCCAAGTGATTTTCTTGAGCTTTTGAAATTACATAATCTTCATCATAAGATGGTGAAATTATGCATGATTGTATAAGTTGAGAATCACTAGAAGTGTCAAAGGTGTAAATGTTTATTTTACTAAAATCTCTAGGAAAGAGTAAAACTAGTTCTTGGAAGAGTGTACACACCCCATTGGCATTAAATTAAAATGAGTGTTCATCATATGAAGCGTCATTGGCATTGCAATCAAGTAGGGTTTCACTATCTTAATCAAATATAGGAGGGGATCAATCTCCTGGTAAAAGATAAGGAGGAAGTAATTCAAAAAAATAAGGCAATAAGTTAGTTGTATTACAAGTGTTGGAGATCATTTGATTAATCATCATCAAAGTTATTAAACATGACTTGAAAATCAATGTCAAGTTGATAAACTCAAGTAATGGACTTATATTGATAGTGGTATTGGTAGGAATTCAGTGTTCTTTCTTATATGTTAGTAATTTGAGATCTCATGGGTTCGGATTGGCTTCATGCTAGTATCAAAAATTGTTGTGAATGAAATTTAGGAATTGGTTATTGGAATAGGTAATTTCTCTCATGTGGTGAGACCAAGTTGTTGAGTATTATCATTGATGTCAAAGGTGCATCTGGCAAGAGGTTGATGTCATTGAGAGAGTGTACCTAGTTGGCAGTGTGTTGATGTGACAAGGGGCATTGATGGAGTATTTTCATTGAAGGATATTGTCATGAAAAATAATTTGAAATGAAGGAAACTAATGCCTTATGGTTGCATGAAGGTACAAATTTTTGAGGTCAAGTGTTTAAGTAGCCTAAGCCTAGTCATAGCATGAAGAGACCTTGTGAGAAGGTATGAGCATGGTGGCTTGGTGAGATGAGTGCACACATACATGAGTGGTTTTATGAGTTTTTTTTAATATTTGAATGAGGTGGAGAGTGCATGGAAAGAGACATGAAGGTCATTTTTAAGGCCTAAAGTGGTTTTTAAGTCAAGGTCTAGAGAGTAAAGATAGAGAGTGTGGCCCAATGAATGGTCATGATCAAATTTCAAGGTATTTGAGCTCATAAAATCATTGTCATAGGTGAGGTATGTTGTTTCAAGTTTGTTCATGCAATTTGAGGTCATAGTGTGAAGGAAAAGGCATGAGAAGTTGTTTGGAAGTCTCTTGAGTATGCAGAATGAAGGGTTCTCAACCCGATAAGATTTTATTTTGATCATTAGCTCATCAAACCTTTAAATGGGAACCTATTAAGTTCATGGTAGATGGGAAAGGGTCTTAGATCAAAATTCTAGGCATTATTTTTTGGATTGAGTAGCTTGCTTTATGAAGGAATGTTATAAATTGGTTTAAACTCTCTTGAACCCTAATGAAGACCTGATGTTGAAAATTTTGCTCAAAAGTAATAAATATGGATGAATTGATTAGGTAAGCTATTGGATATTGTAATAGACTCTCCCAGGTACCTCCAGGTGGTATTGGTTAGATAGAGGAGAGATAAAATGTTGAGTTACAAGCTTGTTTCTAAAGAAGTTATTGTAGAACTCAAAAGTTGCATTGGACATAGTAAGAAAATGGATGGAAGAATAAGGTAGAGACTAATGTTTCATGTCCATGAAGGTTTATATATAGGTTATATTCCTTAATTTCTCTAATTTGGTGATCCAAGTAGGTCAATCGCTAATAGGCCTAGTGGTGCACATAGTGAAAAACCTAGGTCGTAGTAAGAAGATGAATTAGAATGTGTTTTCATGATATAATGATAAAATCAAGTACATGGAGATGTTGTTAAAAAAATTTAAGTCATGTATATGCTTGAAATAAGTTTTGGAGGTTAGTGAATATGGTGAAAGGTTACACACAAGTTGACATGTCTAGTTCAGATACAACAGTATGATATAATGTCATGAGATTGGTCTGAAAGACCAATATTTTGATATTAGACCATATGAGTTTTGTGTTTGAGGATGTTCTAAATATGTCAAAAAATATTTTAAATTCATCATGATTCTTTTAATGTGTCTACACGGGTTTCGAATTTTAAAGTCATCATGACTAGTCTTTGAGGTAAACTGGCAGTTCTGAGTGAGTTGCAGAAGTGTTCAAGAGTCCTTATCTGCCAAGTGGAAGTGTATAATGTGTATGGTGATATTTTTAGGTCATGTAGGTTATGTATAAGTGATTTATTTTCATGGTTTTATAGATAAATGATGTGTTATCTTTATTTATTTAAGATAGACTCTTTAATGTGTTCAAAGGACTAATGTGAACAGTGTTAATGGAGTGTTTCAAGTGGTGGTTGGACCTAAAAGGTGTAATAGTGCTCAGAAGATGTTGTATAAGGCCTATTTTATTATTTTATGAAAATTTTGTGCCATTTATATAAATTTATAGTGTTAAAATGAGTCATAAGGTAACATGTCCTAAAGTAGGACTAATGGAATTAAGTCTCAATGAGACCCAAAGAAGGATTTAGTCTATTTGAGATATGGCCCACCTAATTTTATGATTGATTCCTACTTGTAACATTTCCTAAGGCCTATTATGTGTCCAATATAAGTGGGCAATTGTGTGTGGCCTAATAATAAGTGTATGAGTAAGAGGCTTGTATAAGAACAAGAATTTTTAGGCTTAATTGGCTAGTTAGTGGATTATTTTAGAGGATCGAATGAGATAGATGATCCTTGAGTGGAAGGAAGTGTTATAAAACATCATAAGAGAGTATAGGGACTTTAATGAATATCTAATAGTATTATAAGTATTAATATCAAGGTCATGTAACCTAATTAGTCTTGAAGAAACCTAGTTGAGCGAAGAAGCCTAGAAAGTAGTTTGAGAGTGATAAGAGTGTGAAGAGGTAAATAAAGTGATCATCATATGTTATGTGAGAAACATAATTTTTTGAAGGTGATCTAATTAATCAGTTGGATAAGTTGGTGTTGAGTCATCTACGGGGTTGGTGCCTCCTTGCAAGTAGGTGCTTGCCAAAGCCTAGTCAAGTGGGTGTTTGGCTAGTTGGGGTTAGTGCTTCATGTGGAGTTGGTGCTTCACTAAATTTGGTTTTTGTTTTATAGGATTGTAGTTCATTTTTAGAGATCAGTGGATTTTCTTCCCTTGAGGTTTTCCCACATATGTTATGTGTTCTTATATTTCATGATCATATATATGGTTGTTTGTGCTTTGATTGATTTGTATGTTTGTATGAATGTATCATGAATGCTAAGTGGAATTGAATAAATATTTTGAAGAATGATTCACCCTCAATCTCAATAATTGTGCTTCCAATAATTGGTATTAGAGTCTAGTCCTTTGAAGTAGGCCTAATATCTTGAAGATGATCTTAAGAAGCATAATATGTCTAGTGATCAAGAAGTAACATGTATGATGAACAAGTATACTATTATAGTGAAGAAGGAAAAATTGAAGTAGACCTTGAAGCTAAGATCATAAGTTCCATATATGATTTGAAGCATCAAAATAAGAGGAATCATGAGTTGAGATCTATGGTCAAGGATTGTAAGGAATAGATTTGTACCTTGAAGAGTGACTAGGTCAAAGAAGCCGAAAGGGATGAGAAGATCATAAAGGATCTTAGGAATCAATTAGAAGGTGTCAATACAAATTTCAAATCAAAATAAGTTGAGCATGATCAATTGAAGATAGATCTAGATTCTTTGAAGGTTGAGCATGAGAAACTCATAGATAAGATGAGAAAGTTTGATAAAGAGCATGAGAAGCCAAAATAAGTTGACATCACCAACATGAAATTCAACATGAAGAGACCAATCAGGTATCCCAATGCAATGAGGTATTCTAAATCTTTCAATGGTTTTTGTTTTACTTGTCATATATTTGATCATAAAGCAAGTGATTGTAGAAAATGCTCAAGGGATGAGTTATCATGGGATCGTGGGAGGAGTGATTAGTAAAGAAGACTTAACAAGGTATACAGAGTTTTTAGAGTGCATGATAAGGGTCAAACATTGGTGTGTAAGCCAAAGAAAGTTAGGACTAATCATATTGAGCCCAAGAGTCAAGATGGATTATTTGCTAAGGAGGAACAAAAAATTAATGAGGAATTTATGCTAGCTCAAAATGCCTTTCATATTCAAGATTAAAGGCATAAAATGGTATATAGATAGTGGTTTCTCAAGTCACATGACAGGAGACAAAAACAAGTTCATCTCATTAAAAAAAATGTTGCAGGAACAGTGAGATTTGGAGACAACACAATTGCCAATATAGTTGGCAAGAGTATCTTGAGTTTGGACAATAGGAAGACCAAGACAGAAAATGTGTTGTATATGTAAGGTTTGAAACATAACCTATTTAGTGTAAGTCAAATTTGCAACCAAGGATACACACTAACCTTTCATGACAAAGGGTGTGAGATAAGGAGAACCAAATTAGGAAGGTTGATTGCCAATGCTAAGAGGACTGAGAATAATCTATGTCTTGAATGAGATCAAGAGGGAGAGATGATTTATGATAAATATAAATGAAATTTGGTTATGGCACAGAAGGTTAGGTTATTTAAAATTTGATAATATGGTCAAGATAAGCACTAATAAGTCTATGAAGAACATGTCTAAGATAACCAAACTTACAAACATACTTTGCAAGGCATGTCAACATGGTAAGCAGATTAGAATAAGGTTCAAATCCAAGGAATACTCTACTAAATGCCCTTGGAGTTAATACACACTAATATTTGTGGGCCTACAAGAATCCAAAGCATTTAAGGAGATAGCTACTTCATGTTACTCATAGATGACTACACAAGAATGACTCGGGTGGCATTTTTGAAAGAAAATTTGGAAGCTCTTGATAAGTTCAAGGCATTCAAGGCCCTTGTTGAAAATGATAAGATTGGGAAGATCAAGTGCCTAAGATCTAACAGAGGAGGAGGGTTTTGGTCTAATGATTTTGATGATTTCTATGAGGTCCATGGGATAAGGAGACAGTTCTCAGCAGTTAAGACACCTCAGTAGAATGGGGTAGTAGAAAGAAATAATAGGACAGTCCAAGAGATGGAAAGACTATGTGAAATTAGTCTATATTATCTTATGGGTACTGGAAAGAGGCACTGAGTAATACATTCTACATCTTGAATAGAGGATAGATAAGGACTAATGGAAAAAAGACCCCTTATGAACTGTGAAAAGGCAGACCTGCTAATGTGGAACACTTTAGATTGTTTAAAATTAAATGTTTCATCAAAAGAGATGAGGAGGAGTTAGGTAAGTTTGATTCTAGGTCTGATGAAGGTCTATTCTTGGGGTATTCATCAATAATATCAACTTATAGATGTTGTAACAAGAGGTTGCAGAAGATAGTGGAAAGTACCAATGTGAAGATTAATGAAATAAGGAAAACACACTCACAGTCACAAGATATATCAAATAATCCAGACTTCAAGAATGAAGAGGAAACAATAGAGGTTGATGAGGAAGAAGAAGTTGAGGAGAGACAAGACTCAAAAGTCCCCTCAAGATAGATTCAAAGAGATCATACTAAATCTCAAATCATTGCCAATAAGAATGCAGGTATGCAAACAAGGAGAAGATTGATAAGTAACCTAAATCAAGAGAATGTTTCTCTATTGTCTAAGATTGAACCTAATTACTTTATATAATCAATCAAAGACAAATTTTGAATAGGTGATACAAATGATGAGTTAGACCAAATAGAGAATAATGAGACTTAGGAACTAGTTCCCAAGCCTAAATAAAAGAATGTCATTGACACAAAATGGGTGTTTACAAACAAGTTGAATGAAGATGGAGAAGTCCTAAGAACAAGGCTAGATTGGTATGTAAGGGATATGCACAAGTTGAAGGGGTAGAATTTGAGGAGAACTTTTCACTAGTACCAAGATTGGAGGCTGTCATATTGTTAGCATATGTAGGATTCAAAGGGTTAAAGATATACCAAATGGATGTTAAATATGCCTTTTCAAATGGGAATTTGGAAGAGGAGATGTACATATAGCAACAAGAGGGTTTATCACTATCAGGTGAAAAGGACTATATTAAAATATTGAAAAAGGCTTTTTATAGTCTAAAGAAAGCTCTTAGAATAAAAGATGACCATCAGTTGATAGTAGTTGTATATGTGGATGACATCATATTTGGTAGAAACAATGAGAAAATGACCAAGGCCTTTGTAGAGGTGATGAAGAAAGAGTTTGAGATGTCCATGGGGAGAACTATCATTATTTTTTGGGTTTTAAATCACTCAATCTAAAAAATGTTTATTCATTTCATAAGCCAAATACATAAGAGAGATGTTGAAGAAGTTTGATATGAAATATTTTAAGGTAGTACACCTATGATCACAGGGTGTAAGTTGAGCAAGGAAGATGAGTCTCCAAAGGTCAATCAAACATCATATAGGTCAATGATTAGAAGTTTTCTATACATCACTACCTCTAGACCTAACATCATGCAAACAGAAGGTCTTGTGGGAAGGTTTCAAGAAGATCCAAAGTAAAATCATCTGTAAGTAGTCAAAAGATACTCAGGTATCTCAAGTGGACTACAGAGTTTGGGTTGTGGTATCCAAGGAACAAGGATTTTAATTTGACAACTTATACATATGCAAACTAGGTAGGAAGTCTATCTGATAGGAAGAGTATTAGTGGAGGATATTTCTTCTTAGGTGGGTGCATATTTTCATGTATAATCAAAAATCAACCATCAATATCATTATCCACTTGTGAAGCTGAGTACATTGCAATAGCTTCATGTTGCACTCAAGTTTTATGGATGAGATAGAGCTTAAAAGACTATAAGGTGGAGTATGATGGTCCTAGCCCTATCTATTGGGACAATACAAGTGTTATAAGCATCTCAAAAATCCTATCATGCACTCAAAGACTAAGCACATTCCCATTAGGAATTATTTTATAAGAGAGCAGGTGAGTGAACAAGGTGTCAAACTTGAATATGTTTCTACACAGGATCAGATTGTAGACATTTTGACCAAACCACTTCTAAAGGAAACATTTAAACGCATAAGACAGGAACTTGGTGTAATTCTTACCCCTAGTAGTCATTGAGGAAGTTAAGTACTTAAGGGAAGATAATCAAGTGTTTCATTAGCTCCAAGAGTAGGTGAGTAGTTATAATAATATATGCATGGAGGTAGGGGGTCATGTTTGTATTATGACTCATAAACTCATAGTCCTATGTGTTGAGTGTTCTAGTTGCAAAGAGTGTGATCTAAGAAGTTGCAAACATCACTTTGTCATTTATGTCAAAGGGGAGAAAGTTCAAAATGAGAGAAAAGTTGCTTGATTGAGAGAAGTTTTTGAGAGTGATTACCATAAAATTCAAAGGAGGGGATTGTTGATTATTGTCATTTATGTCAAAGGTTCATCTAGCATAAGGTTGATGTCATTGAGAGAGAGTGCTTAGCTAGCAGTGTGTTGATGTGACAAGGGGCATTGAGGGAGTCTTGTCATTGAAATATGTTGTCATGAAAGAGAATTTGAAGGCAAAAGAGAGAATTTGAAGGCAACTAATGCCTTATAGTTACATAAAGGTACGGGTCTTTGAGGTCAAGTGCTTAAGTAGTCTAGGCCTAGTCATGGCATGAAGAGACCTTGTGATAAGGTATGATCATGGTGGCTTGGTGAGATGAGTGCACACAAGCATTAATGGTTATTTGAGTATATAAATGAGGTGGAGAGTGCATGGAAAGAGGCATGAAGGTCAATTACTATTCCACAAAATCGTAATAACAAGATCTATAAACAGAGATACATAAAGAACAGAAAATAAACATGCACAACAATAAGACTAGATTTAATGTGCTTCACCTACTATGACCTACATCCTCCAAGAAACACTTTCTCAAAATTTATTACAAGCCGCAAGAGTAAAATGCACTCTCAAATCAATCTTCTCACAATTACAGTGCACAAATATTGTTTGGATCTGCACTCTACAAACCCTCCTAAATTTACATGCTCTATTCTCTCTTTTTACAACTCATATCTAAAAAATATTTGAAAAATTCTATAATATTTTGATGTATATCCATATATATATATATAGACCAATCAATAATACATCATGGTAATACATCATGGTTCTAATGCTCGCCCACATAATATAGGCATATGCCCACAACACACCGATGCTCACATCGCATCGATGCTCGACTGCATCACACTAACACTGAACCACATGTAAACATTCACCCACATCATCGATGATCACCTACATTATCGATGCTTATCTGTATCATTGATGCTCACCTGTATGGTACTAATGCTCATTTATATCGCCAATGCTTGCCTAAAACTCCATTTTAGTGTTCTCTCATAACTCCATGCTGACATTCACTCGAAGAACCTAGATGTTCATCCAAATAACTTTATCCATTTGTCCACAATACACTATAATTTTAGAAATAGTATCCACAACATAAAAATATCCCACTTAGAAACCGATTTTCTTTGATCATGCTTCTCAACCCTTCGCTATTATCTATGAAGGCCAAACAAAATTGAACAAAACTTTAATTTCTCCCTTGTGACCACCTTGGTCATCATGTCTGCAGGATTCTGACTGTTATGAATCTTCTCTAGCTTCAAATTCTCTTCTTCTAAAGTTATCCTAATCAAATGGTACCTCAACTATATATGCTTCATCCTAGAGTGGAAAATGGAGTTCTTTGTTAGATGTATAGCAGTATGACTATCATTATATAGCTTCCCTTCATCCTGCTTATGCCCCAACTCTTCAAGCAACTGTTGTAACCAAATCATTTCTTTGCTTGCCTCTATGGAAGCAACATACTCAATATTTGTGGTTGACAAAGCCACAAGTTTCTATAGTCATGACATCTAGCTCACTGCTATATCACCTACATTAAATACATATCCTATTGTACTCCTACTATCTAAATCTCTAGCCATGTATAACTATACATAACCACACAAAGTGGTGTCCAATCCACCACAGCTTATAATTGTCCCCATGGTCCCTCTTAAATATCGAAGGATCCATTTCAATGCCTTCCATTGTTCTCCCCCTGGATCACTCATGTGCCTACTTACTGCTCCCACTGCATGGACAATATTTAGCCTAGTGTACACCATGGCATACATCAAGCTATCAACTGCTGATGAGTAAAGTGCATGTGACATCTAGATTATTTCTTCCTCTATCTTGGGACATTGCTCCTTTGATAAATTAAAATGGCCTACCAAAAGAGTTCCAATTGGTTTATCATCCTACATACTAAACCTTTCCAAGACATTTTTAATGTACTCTTCTTGGGATTAATTCATCTTTAGTTTCTTCTTATCTTGAGTTATTCTCATACTAAAGATTTGATTCATTGTTCCCAAATCCTTCATAGCAAAGAAATTACTAAGTTTTTCCTTGAGTAACATTTTTCTGCATGTTATTACCTGCAACCAACATGTCATCCACATACAAACATAGGATAATGTAACTATCATCATCAAACTTCTTGATATATACGCAATGGTTTGAATGACACCTAGAATATCCCTACTCCAACATAAAAATATCAAATTTTTTCTACCACTATCGTGGAGCTTGTTTCAGGGCATACAAGCTCTTCTTTAGTTTACACACCATGTTTTTCTTCCCTGTGACCTCATATTCCTATGGCTACTCCATATATGAGTCCTCCTTTAAATCACCATGAAGTAACATAGTCTTTACATCCAACTTCTCTAAGTGCAAGTCTTCTACTGCCACTATCCCAATAACAGTCCTAATAGAAGTCATCTTTACCACTGGAGAAAAAATCTCATCGAAATCAATTCCCTTCTTCTTTGTAAACCCCTTTACCACCAACTGGGGCGTATACCTTTTATTTCCTCCATCATCCTCTTTAATTATATACACCCACTTGTTTTTCAATGCTCTCTTACCTTTAGGTGGGTTTACCAAATTCCAAGTATGGTTTTCCATGCGAGACTAGTGCTCCTCATCCATTGCTTGCTCCCACTTCTTCTTGACATCTACCTGCATTGCATCTTCAAATCACTCTGGCTCTCCATTGTCAGTGAGTAACAAATAATTAATATATGGAGAAAAATGTCTAGGTTCCCTTCTTACCCTAGAATACCTTTTCACCATGGGAGTGTGGGGTTCTTGTGGATTAGGTGCCTGAACTAGTTGCTTGGACACTTTATCATCAGTAATGTGTTTTAACACTGTGTACTCTTTTCTAGAATCATCTTTTTGATCCTACAACTATTTTTTATATATGACTTTTTCATTAAATACAACATCCCTAGACTGAAATATTTTCTTGTCCTTAAGACTCTAAATCTAGAAACCAAAGTCATCCTCACCATAACCAACAAAGTTGCATTTTTTAGAATTAACCTCTAACTTGGTCCTATCATTCTTATCAATATGAATGAAGGCTTCAAAGCCAAATATTATAAGGAATAATCAACCTTCTTACTAGACCAAGCTTCCTCAGGTATGTCTCCATCCAAAAATGATGAAGGTCTTGTATTGATTAGATATATTATTGTGTTTACTGATTCTACACAAAATTGAAGGGGTAGTCCTGCATGCAACCTCATGCTCATAGAACACTCCATGATAGTTATATTCATTCTTTCTGACACTCTATTCTACTGTGGAGTTCTTGGAACTGTCCTCTATCTAGGAATTACATTCCTTGAATTGTAATCAAAAAATTCATTGCTGAAATATTCCCCTCCATTATCTGACTTGAGACATTCTAACTTGAGACCTATTTCATTCTCAACCAAAGCTTTATATTTTTTAAATATATCAAACATATCAGATGTTTTCCTAATGCAATACACCTAAACTTTCTTAGTTGCATCATCAATAAAAGTGACATGATAAAATGAATCACCAATAGAAGATACTTGAGCTGGCCTCGATACATCTGAATGAACCAGCTCCAACTTATTCTCCTTCCAAGTAGGTCCAAACATGAGAAACCTTACCTTTTTTATTTTATATACACAGCCTTCATAGAAATCTAAATCAAACCCTTTTAAACCAGGAAATCAATCCTTCAAAATTTGCATGCCCTTTTGGCTCATGTGATCGAGCCTATTGTGCCACAAAGTTGCATTTGTATTTGTAGCAACTAAATTACAGCAATCAACACTACTTGATAAATATAAGGTACCAACCTTCTTACTTATTGCTACCACATGATCATCCTTGGTCACCTTCCAAGAATCTACTGTAAAAGTCACCACGCAACCTTCACTGCCCAACTACCTTGTGGATACCAAATTGTATCTCAACTTGGGCACATACCTGACATCCTTTAGAAACCAAGTGTTCATATTCTGCATCTTAATCTAAACACTTCCTTTTCCTACTATGTTTCAAAACTCATCATCAACAAGGTAAACATTTCCAAAATCCCCTTGAACATAATCAATAAAATAATGCCTATGTGGTGTAGCATGAAAATAAACCCCTGAATCTAAAATGCAAAACTTAACAATATTGTCAATGGAGAGAATTAATGCATCTTGACAAACGTTACCTATTGCCACATTCACCTCCTTGGTGTCTTCCTTTTTTTTTATTCTGAAGAGACTAACAATCTTTCTTTGCATGCCTAGTCTTTCCACAATGTTAGCATACCATCATGCTTCTTGATTTTCACCTTCCAGGACGATTTGACTTTCCACACTTTCCTTTTCCTCTAAACTTTTGTCTCCCTCCACTCTCCACCACCAAATCATTATTTGAAGTAGATATTTCCCTAGAGCTTTTATGTTGTATTTTCTCACTAAGGATTACTCCTATGACATCCTCAAACTTCAACTTGGCATTATTAGAGATTGAGTTACTCATAGCTATTACTAGGGTATTCCAACTCTCTGGTAAGGAACACAAAATAAGTAAATCCCTAACTTCATCATCAAAATTAATTTTTATAGAGTTCAACATACTCACAACCATATTAATCTCATTCAAATGATTAAAAACTAAACCATTTTCACACATCTTCATATTGAATAACTTTTTCATTAAAAAAAACTATTAGAAGCAGAGAGTTTCTCATATAACTTCCCTAATGCATTTTTGAGACCTTCCATGGTTTTATCCTACGATATATTAAATGCGAACAAAGATGCAAGGCATAACCATATGGCCCCAAGTGCTTTTTTGTCAAGTAATTGTCAAGCTTCATCCATCATACTCATTGGTTGATTTACTTTTCCTCCCAACAGAGCATGGAGGTCCTTCTAATAGAGGTAATCCTCCATCTGCATCTTCCATAGACCAAAGTTATGTCCATTGAACTTTTCAACCTTTGATCTATGATCATCATTCATAGCTCCCACTTAAACTAATAACCCTTCTTGCAATTCAACACTTCAAAAAATACAACCTAAAACTCTGATACCAGTTGTTAGGAATAAAATAGTAATAAATGCAAAACTATTCCATAGAATGGCAATAACAAGATCTATAAATAGAGATGCATAAATAACAAAAAATAAATATGCACAACAAGAAGACAAGATTTCATGTGGTTCACCCAATGTGGGCTACATCCAACAAGAAATACTTGCTCAAATTTTATTATAAGCCACAAGAGTACAATCCACTCTCAGATCAGTCTTCTCACAATTACAATGCACAAATATTGTTTGGAGATATGCTCTATAAACCCTCCTAAATTTACACCTGAATTCATATGCATTGTTTTTTTTTTTATAACTTATATCTACAAAATTATGAAAAATTCTATAGTATTATGATGTATATCCATGTATATATAGACCAATCAATAATACATCATGGTAATACATTATGGTTCTGATGCTCACCACATAATAAAGGTATACACCCATAACACATTGATGCTTACATCGCATCACACCAATGCTCGACCACAACATGTCGATGTTCACCCACATCACTGATGCTCACTCACATAGCTGACTCTTTCCCATATCATTGACGCTCACCTGCATCATATTGATGCTCTCTTGCATCATCGATGCTCACAATTCCATGTCAGCATTCGTCCAAAGAACCTAGACATTCATCTAGATAAATTCAATCATTCATCCATAATACATTGTAATTTTGGAAATAGGTTCCACAATATAATATTTTTAAGGCCTAATGTGGTTTTCAAGTCAAGGTCTGGAGAGAAAAGAGAGAGAGTGTGGCCTAATGAAGGGTCATGATCAAATTTCAAGGTGTATGAGCTCATGTAAATATTTTCAAATGTGAGGTATGTTCTTTCAAGTTTTTTCATGTAGTTTGAGGTCATTGTGTAAAGGAAAAGGCATGAAAAGTTGTTTAGAGGTCTCTTGAGTGTGTAGAATGAAAGGGTCTCAACTTGAGAAGGATTTTTTATGCTCATTAGCTTGTCAAACATTTGCATGGAAACCTATTAGTTCGTGTTATATGGGTAAGGGTCCTAGCTCAAAATTATAGGCATTATTTTTTGGATTGAGGAGTTATGCTTTATAAACAATCATTAAGAGTGGAAAATAGTTTAAACCCTCTTAAAACCATAATTAAGACCCGATGTTGAAAATGTTGCTAAAAAGTGATTAGCATGGATTGAATTGCTTAGTTAAGCTATTGTATCTTGTAATGGACTCTCCCAAGTACTTCCAGGTGGTATTGGTTAGAGAGAGGATAGAGAAAATGTTGAGTTATAGGCTTGTTTCTAAATAAGTTATTGTAGAAGTCAAAAGTTGCATTGGACATAGTAATAAAATAGATGGAGGAAGAAGGTAGAGACTCATGTTTCATGTCCATAAAGGTTTATGGATAGGTTCTAGTCCATAAGTGCTATAAGTTGGTGATCTAAGTAGGCCAATCGCTAATAGGCCTAATGGTGCACATAGTGAAAAATTCAAGAAGTAGTGAGAAGATGAATTGGAATATGTTTTAATGATAGAATGATGAAACCAAGTGCATAGATATATTTTTTAATAATTTTAAGTCATTTATATTCTTTCAATAAGTTTTGGAGGTCAACGAATATGGTGAAAGGTTGCTCACAAGTTGACATGTTTGGTTTAGATAAGACAATATGATATAAGGTCATGAGATTGGTCTGATTGACCAATATTTTTTTGTTAGACCATATGAGTTTTGTATTTGAGTATGTTATTAATATGTCATAAAATATTTTGAATTCATCAAGATTATTTTAATATGTCTATATAGGTGTTGGATTTCAAAGTCATCATGACTAGTCTTTGAGGTAAACTGATAGTTCTGAATGAGTGAGCTACAGAAGTGTTCTTAAGTCCTTATCTCTTGAGTGGAATTGTCTAATGCATATGGTGATATTGTTGAGGTCATGTAGGTTATGTATAAGTTATTTATTATCATGGTTGTGTAGATAAATGATGTATTATCTTCAGTTGTTCAAGACAAATTTTTTTGTATGTTCAAAAGCCTAATGTGAACAGTGCTAATGGAGTGTTTCAACTGGTGGTTGGACCTAAAAGGTGTCATGGTGCTCAGAGGATATTGGATAAGGCCTATTTTATTATTGTATGAAAAGGTTGTGTTGTGTATATAGGTGTAGAGTGTTCCAAGGGGTCATAAGGTAACGTGTCCTAAAGTAGGACTAATGGAATTAGGTCTCCATGAGACCTAAAGAAGGATTTGGTCTCTTTGAGTTATGTTTGACTTAATGTAAAGATTGATTCTTAATTTTAATGTGACGTAAGGCCTATTGTGTATCCAATATAAGTGGGAAAGTGTGTGTGCCTGACTAATAAGTGTATGAGCAAGAGGCTTGTATAAGAACAAGGCTTTTTAGGCCTAATTGGCTATTAGTGGGTTATTTTAGAGGAGTGAATGAGATAGAATATCCTTGAGTGTAAGGAGGTATTATAGACCATCAAAAGAGAGTATAGGTATTGTCATGAATATCTAATAAGAGGTTTGAATATGAATATCAAGGTCATATGACTTAATCAATCTTGAAGAGACCTAGTTGAACGATGAAGTCTAAAAGGCAGTTTGAGAGGGATAAGAGTGTGAAGAGGTAAAGAAGTTGATCATCATCTATTGTGTGAGCAACATAGTGTTATGAAGGTGATCAAAACAATTAGGTGGTTGATTTAGTGTTGAGTCATCTAGGAGGTTGGTGCCTCCTTGCAAGTAAGTACTTGATAAAGCCTAGTCAAATGGGTGCTTGGCTAATTGGGGTTGGTGCTCCATGTGGAGTTGGTGCTTCACTAAATTTGAATTTTGTCTTATAGAAATGTAGTCTATTTGAAAATATCAGTGATTTTTCTTCCCCTTGAGGGTTTCGTACATATGTGAAGTGTTCTTGTATTTCATGATCATATGTATGGTTGTTTGTGCTTTGACTGATCTATATGTTTGTATGAATGGCTCATAAATGTTCAGTGGAATTGAATGAATGTTTTGAAGACTGATTCACCCCCCCTCTCATTCATTGTGATTCTAACACAAGGGTGACCTAAGAGTATTTTTTAATAATAATTAAGATCAAGAACCATGTTCTAAGTGCATATAGTGTTGGGTCCTACAATGAGAGGAATCCAAATGCATCCAAGAGGCTTTTGGTTGTTCTTATCAAATCCATGAACATTAAGAATTTTCTTATTTAGATAAATTGTGTTATATCCTAAGGCCTCTATTAACCATATGGAAGTGACATTGATGCACTGACCTCATCCACAAGCACTTTCCTCATTGATTATGATGCTAATGAATAGAGGTCGATCATTATCTTGGAAGAGGATTTTATCATTGATATTATCATCGACAGGAAACTCTATTGATAGGTTATTATTTGGTTAAGGATGAAATATGATTTCAATGATGTGTACTTTGGTAGGTGTTGGACCTTGGGAAGGTTGACTAGATTGTTTGTTTACACTTGATGATGGTGATTATTCTATGTATTGAAATTGTTGCATGAGACATTTTTATGGTAGGGTGATGTCCTCATGAGTTCCATTATAGGGGTTTTGCGAGACACAGTGTAGATCTCTTCTTGGAAATTTCATTGTATGGATATTTGGTAAAATCCATAATGATATTTTGGTTGGGACTTATGTTATGTTTTGGGTGATTTGATAATACTAAGAAATTACTACTTAACTTTAGACTTCATTGGTGGATCAAATGAACCATTATATGCCATACTAGTTGTACTTGTAGTTGTATCGGTAAGTGTCATGTCATCTTGAGAGGGTTTATTAGGTTTTGTGATGGGATGTTTATGAGCAGACTTATGTTGTTAGTCAACCTTTACCCCATTAACATATTGAGAATTGATGAAATATGGATCATAATTTCCTTTAATTGCACCTACAAGTTTTTTATAGGTACAGTATGAGGATTAGAAGTTTTTTTTTAAATTTTGAAGTTTGATGTTGTGCTTAAGATGTATTTGAGTGATTTGATTAATGTGATTGAGCTTTAGAAGCTTTGAGATATTCTTGATAACAGTCTTTAGTGATAAATTCATTGTTGAAGTTTTCACCTAACATGAGGTCATAAGTAAATTTATTAAGGTCATGATAATTTTCATGAGAATGAACTACATTAATATGCCACCAACAAAACTTATAGGGATTATACAATGGTGTTAAAGGTTTGGAAGGATTAAAACTCATAGATCAAGATGTCATCATCCTTTGCTTGAGCTTTTGTAGACTTGAGGGAGGGCAAGATAGGTTTTAATTTGTTGGATTGTTTGAAGAATAAGATATTCCAACTTTATATGGTTAGGGAGGTTTGCTTTATGTTGTTTTATTATTGATAGTGTTGGTTGTTTTTTCAAAAGACTCCTTACTAGATTTTTTATACGGTTTAAATTGGTTAAGGTGGTCTTGATGTTTATCTTGATTGAAGGCTTCTTCCAGATTCTTAGGAGAGAAAGACCTTACTTTGCACTAAAGTTGAGGCTTTAGAGCAGTAATGAAATGCTTGAAGAGGCTTTTTCCCTCATGTTGTGATCAAATTTATCACCAAATACTTTTATCACTTGATGAAATCATGGGCCAATTCATGTGCTAATTTTTTAAATAGTGAAATTACCAAGGCTATTTTTGGGAAAAACATGATATAAAAATAGGGAGTTGGTTGTATCATTATAAGTCATTCCCAATTAGAGTTTTTACTATAAGATTGGTGGTTGCATAGTTTGTGGTTTTAATTCACTCTTTATAGAGGTTTATAAATGCTCTAAGATATATGGTGGGTCCAATGGACTTGTCATAACTGATTATTGGAGAGATACCTCAAATGTCCATAGAATCAATGTAGGGAGCTACATGCTCACTTTATATTGTTTTAAGCATATTTTTATGAATGGGTGATTGAGGAATTTGACTATCATTAGCACCCAAAAGTGGATGGGGGAACAATACTTATTAGGTTGACCCCAAATAACTTGTTCTAGTTGATTTGCCATTTTCAAAAGATGGTTTTATATTTGGATTGTGTGATTTTTTTGGTGGCTTGCATAAGGGCCATTTGGACCAACACTTTGGAAATCACTTGTGTGTTATCTAGTAAAGTATTTTACCTAGATTGTTAAGAGGATGAGGATTGCTAAAGTTGTTATTGAGAGGAGGAATATTATTCAATGTTTCGACCGTTGATACATAGTTGTTTAGGTTTTTTAGGTTTCCATTCTTAGAAGTATAAATAGTAATTGTATAAAGATCCTTAATGTGTTTATTGGTATCTTATTAGTCACTCTCTACAAAAATTTAAATCACATTTTATTGAATATATCATGATTGATATATTTTTTAAATGCACCATGAGAGATTACTCTCAATGGTGGGCATGGGAGGTATAAAGGAGCTAACCATGTAGAATTTAAATGCATTGAGTCTCAATATAAAATACCTTAGAGGAGGCATTATTAAGATGAGAGAATGGAGTCACACAAGTAAGGTATGCTTGAAAAATTGATAATGCTAAGAAGCTAGGAAAAGAAAACTTGAAGATGACTCAATATAGCAGTGGGGTGAGATTCATGTCAAGATCACTAGAATGTATGCGAACTAAATATAGTCAAAAATATAAGCATCCTCTAATATAGGAAAAAGGTAAAAGACCATATTAAATCCAACACACATACAATGATACGTTGTTCCATAAAATGGTACGAGGCTATATACAAGGGTCATGTATAATGAAAATCGCAAACAATCTATTACAAATATATACAAATAATTGACGAGCATAGACCAAACTATATCCAAGATATAATGACGGTAATTTAAAGTAATCAAATTAAATATATTTCCATTAAGCAATAACCAAGAGGTATTTAATCTAATGGTTGTTAAGGGTGTCATTATATGGTAACCATGGGGTGTAAATTAAGAAACAAAGCATTCAAAGATAACAATACACTAACAAGCATAAGCTACTTTAAGCATGGAAGACAATAACATACCAATTCTCTGTATCCACCAAAGTAAAAGAAAAAGTATAGGTTCAGGAATACTTACCTTGGGTTGACTTATCAGTGTATCAATCTTCCCCTTGGCTCAAGTGACACTTTGTGAAATATTTTGTAGGTGAAGCTCAAGATGGAAAGAATAAGACCTATGTATCCTTAGTTAGAGAATTCAAACGCTAGGTGTACCTTAATTATTTAGCATTTCTTCTTGATATCTTCAAATACCTTGTGAAAAAAAGTCTTCCTCAAGTGTAAGCTCCTTAGCCCAAATTATTTTTATTTTACTAAAGTGTGTATGTGTGCATAAGTAAAGTGGATTGGATGTCTTTCTTATGAGAAATGACAAAGGTATAAATGTGGATCAAAACCCAAAAATTCACAACTCAAACTTAGCCAATGTAATCGACTTGATCGATGTAGTAGGAAAAGTATCAATTGACACAATAGTATGTCATCACTACTGATGACATTAGCCAAGGGGAGAACCATTGAAAGACATCATTGGTTGATCCAATGATGTCAACTAGGAACATGCAAACAAAAAGAAGAGAAACAAAAAGGGAGAACATAAAAAATTGGAGTACAAGTAAGATGATGGCATAGCATGGATGAAGGGCATATAAGCATTTGATCATTGGGGAATCTCTCACAAAGCACCATATCGGCCCACCTTGATCATGTTGCACTCACTATGACATGCACTTAAAAATATAGATGCTCTTACAAGCCCTACAAGAGAAATCATAAATAAGAGAAAAATAAGGTGTATACAATATCTAACATATAAGTACTTTTGCATTTCATTTTGGATAAAAACTATATAGAAAAAGTTGGATCACATGATTTTTTTCAAATTATTAATTCAAATAAATTAAAAAATTCCTATAAATTTTATTTTTTAAATCATTAATTTGAATAAATAAATTCGAATAAAAACCATAAAATTCCTATTGATTGTATTTCTAATGTAATTTTTTAAACAATTTTCTAATTTGTAAATAATTATATCAATTGTTCACATTCTAATATGGAGACGATAATTTATGGACTCTATATGTACTAACCTTACTCTTGTCCAAACAAATTTGTTGTAAGATGATGATATATTAAAGTTTTTATTTATATTAGCCTTACTTGCCCCAGCAAATCCTTGTTGTGCATGTGTTGAGACATCTATTTCATATAATTCACATAAGCTAAAAAATCACATAATTTCACATTGATGATAGATTTTGTGATTTGTTAAATTTAGTTCTAATAAATTTTATATTTCCATGAGAATAACATTTTCTTTTAGACAAATATCGGATTTTGACCTAAGCTTTAACCGGGTCTAGGGCACAAAAGGGGGCCCAGTCCCCATAAGGCAAAAAATGCCAAAATACCAAGAAAGAGAAAGCTAAAACCAAAGTGTATGCAACATACTATAGACAGTGAAAATCCAAAACCACTAAAAGGTCCTCACCAACAAAAGAGAACTAAACATTCCACAAACCAAGAATGAAAAGACTGAGCTATTAGCCTAACCATCTCACAATCCCCCTACCTTCAGATCACTGAATCATCCTTTTACCATGAGAGTACACCTACCATGGTTGGAAAAGTAATGCCTCCATAGTCCATTGAGTGCCCCAATCGATAGAATTTAGAGCATATAATTGCAACCTTTATGCATCAATTTTCCTACCTCTTTTACCTTTCTTACCAAAGTCAGGTTTAGATCAAAGGCAAGGATGAGTCACTATAGAAAATATATCTTTATAAACAAGTTCCTCTTCTTCCTCAGACGCAGCTCCATACTCTTACTAAACCTCCTGACTGCAAGCATTCCTCTACCTATGAAATATCTTAAGATTGAGAAAGCACCCCCTCAAGATTCTGACAAACCCCATCTCCCTTATTCTTAAGAGAAGAGGTTGCTCTAAAAAAATTTCTGGGACACCCTATTCTACTTCCTTTTCCTCATCCTTAAGGGAAAACCCCTTATCTCCCCCTAAACCAGTCAAAGGAGAATACATGTTGGTTGAAGAAAGAACCAAATAAAAATGTAGGCTATTCACCAAATCATGATTTGGATAGTCAATCTTTTGAACCCATTTCTTCAAAAAGGAGGAATCAACACCTTTTGAACAATTATGAGGACAAACCACAACATTGTGACCAACCCGATTACACTTGAAACACCTTTAAGTCAACCCTTCAAAATTGATAAATTGTGTCCTTAATCCATGAGGAAGAGATCTTAATGGAATGATGAAGCGGTTTAGAGAAATCCACCAAAACACAAACCCACACAAACTATTTATGTTCCTTCCAACTTTGATCAATTTTAACAAACACACCAATTTTAATGACCAATGGTTGAAGCAACCCAGAATTACAAAATGCCGGAATGAGATTGTAGAATCCAACCTAGATCAGAGCATTCAAAATAACCATTGTAGCTATATCAAAAAATGGAGTCCAAGGGCACAAGAATAGCCCCAACTTCCCAACAAACCAAGGTTGTTATTCCAAACAAAGTCCCTCTCTTCTTCAGAATGATAGATAAACATGAAAAAACCATTGGAGAGCATCGATAGATAAATTTATGCCAATAAAGTCTAGGTGGTTTTAATCCAACACAAAAGTTCCTCCCACAGAGGTCTTTTTCCAATGCATCTACCAATGAGAGTATTGCACCTAGTTTCCAGACCAATGGCCGATAAATCCTCATCTAAAATCTCAAGAACAGATGGATAGTTATAAAATACCAAAGGAATATCCCCAAAAAAATCTAGATCTACCTCTATCTTCTTCTGAATTCTTTTCTCCACACTCCCTTTACCACAAACTACATCCTCTGCCTTTACCATGAAAGGCTCTAAAGCATGGTCTCTCAAAACTAGTTGAAGATTAAGGTTAAGGTGATTCTGAATGATGGAGGCTTTGCAAATATCTCCACAGACATGAAAGGGGTTTGACCTATTTTGATATTCTACAAAAACCATAAACCAAGAAGAAACCTTACTCAAGGTCGTCGATTCTTTTCCAAACCTCAGCCTTGTGGATTTACTTTCAATGTTTTCTTCCCTGCCTTCACCACCCTGACTATATCTTTTGGAAGTTGATTTGGACACTCCATAGGTTCCTTTTAAAACTGAACAAAGCCCATTTAAAATATGTTTAAAACTAGCCCTACTTGCGCTGCTCCTGTCACCGTTGTTTCTGAGCCCTAACCCTTCTCCTTCGCTGCCATCGAGAAAGCCATCTTCTCCCTTCTGAATCTCCATCTTTTAAAAAAATCATTGTGGCATCTCAACCAAGCCCATTTAAAATCTTTTTAAAACTAACCCTTCCTATACTGCTCCTGTCACCGTTGTTGTTGAGCCCTAGCCATTTTCCTTCACTGCCGTTGGGAAAGTCATCATCGTCACCCTTATGAATCTTCATCTTTTGAAAACTTTGTTGTGGCATCTTCGTTCCTAATGAGAGTAACATTTTCAATAATGTAATATTATATATATTATTTTTTTCTAAATGAATCTTATTTTTAAAATGTGTAGATTGAGAACTATGTTATTTTCTTAATCTAAAACATTTATGTGATAGATAGTATTATAATAGCTATAAAATAAAAAAAAAAAAATCTTATTATTTTCATACACATGTAATTGAAGTGATGAAATTAATGAGCCTTGGACACAATATCAACAATATGTTGCATATTGTCGAAGACCTTAAGTGTGTGTGTGTAATGTGTGTGTGTGTGTGTGTGTGTGTGTGTGTGTGTGTGTGTGTGTAATATATGTGTGTGTCTATATGTGTGTGTGCATGTGCACGTATTCGTTCATATGTGTCAGTACATCTAGGTGCAT
The DNA here is from genome assembly GCA_037957365.1 of Torreya grandis. Lineage (NCBI taxonomy): Eukaryota > Viridiplantae > Streptophyta > Pinopsida > Cupressales > Taxaceae > Torreya > Torreya grandis. Next base: position 3,641,913 of record JARHVA010000278.1, read on the forward strand.
GTGGGTGCATGTGGGTGTGTGTGTGTACGTGTGCGTGTGTTCAAATGAAATATACAATCTTGCTTTCTTTCAACAAAGATTAACACAAACTTCTCACATGTTGTTTACATGTAATCAACATAAACTAGAGATAGTAAATATATCCAATGTCACAGTAACTTTACTTTTGTCAATAAGTTTATAAACACAAAACAAGTTTTAGGCATGCACTTACAATTTATATATCATTGTGTTATCATAAGAACAATCCACCCTTATGGGACAAAAGCTCCTAAATTATTTGAATTAACCATGAATAATATTTCTTAAACAAAGATATTGTCATTGCGATAGAAATGGTGAAAATGTATGTAATGTGCCAAACACTGAATGCAAACTACAAGCTTTGGATGCCTTTTTCGATAAAGTTTAAGGTGTAAATTTCTAATAAAGGCTTTAATCTCTAAACCTTGAGTATCACTAATGAAAAAATACAAGTCAAAGTTTTGTGATATAATAATCTTCAACATCTTTTGGATGAGCCATCTCCTATGAGATTAATCATGTAAGATTGTGTCTACCCTGTAGATCTCTATTCATTTTAATCATAAATAGTTTTCTTGATCTCCTTAATCCACTCATGTGAGTGCATGCCCACTCTCCACTCGATTATCTACACCTAAAAGCATAACAAGATATGATCTTGAATAGAACTAAATCAAAACATGATATGTTATTTCTTGTAGTGTCAAGCTACCCTAAGCTAAAACCCAAATCCTAGCTTTGACCAAGTTTTCTAGGTTTAGATCTCAAACAAAGCACAAATGTCATGGATAGTTTCTTTAGTCTCAAGATGTTGAACTCCAAACTAAGAATTTCATTTTAAATCACGAATGCCAAAACTATACTATGTTTTAGATCAAGTTTATAATGTTAAAAAAATATATAATTCATAAAGGGCCTAATAGTACATAAGTACATTTTAAATCAAGTTTACAATGACAAAATTACAAGTTTACATATGCCTAATGTTCTTAGTATCAAGCCATTGAACCCCAAAATCCAATGTTTGAATACTTTTGACTAGGATTTTGAGGTTGGGAGTTTAGAAAAGCTTGTGTCCTTAGTATCAAACTACTAACCATAAAAATTGAAGTCATATTTCAACAAAGCATGTAACTTTTGGTTATCAACTATGCACATGACTAAAATTGCATAAATTGAAGTCATATTTCAACAAAGCATGTAAATTTTGGTTATCAACTATGCACATGACTAAATTTGCATAAATGCTACCCTACATTCTCTTAATGCCCAAACAATATCTGCAATAAACTTATGGAAGTTGTATGGATATGTAGAAGATGGAAACCTTGTATGAATGTAGTAGCCCGTAAATTTTTTGCAAATGCCTCTTGCCCTTGGTGATAATGGATTATAAGTGTTCACCCAAAAGCAAGCACATGTATTTGAATCTTTACTCGCACAAATTTGTTCTCAAGTCATAAATGCAAAATATGGTAAATAAAAAATCATTTTGATAATATTCTTATATAAAAGAATTATAAAACAAAAAGAAAAAATTCTGAAATTGATAAAATTACTGAAATTCCTTAAAACTCTAAACCAAAATTTAATTTTATATAGGCCTAGATGCATTTTTAGATAATTTAAATCTTGATAGGTCTAGCAAAAAATCATATTTCAAAACAAAAACTAAGTGGAAATAGTTGAATGCAATTTCCTCAATAAAAAGTTAAGATAACATATATGTGACTATGAAAATATGTGACTGTTTATTATGAATTTATTATTATTTGAGTCGCATTACATTAATATTATTTGAGCCTAATAATTAAAATGTAGACTATAAAAATTGTAACAAAAGTAATGTAGGTTGTGTTTATGCTTAAAATGATAGACCTACCAAATATTGAAGTATTTTTTCAAATATATCATTTATTTAGTTTTGGTGTGATTCTTTTTTCTTCTCAATTTGAATGTTTCTTCAGAGTTTAAGTTATAAGAGTTTGGCGGGCTCAATTGTATAGAAATTATATTTACCGACATTTTGAGTTTTACTTTTACACCTAACATAAGGGTTAAAAGAATTGAAACCAATCATTGAATAATAGAGCATAATCATTTTAAATAAATAAACAGATAAAGGTGTGTAGATAGTCAGTGCATTGAAGGAAAAGAATGAAAGGAAGGAAAATAAAAGGAAGTAAATCTTTTAAGGTAACACCATGTGAGTAATATATTCCTTGACCTTATGCTAAAAGATTGAATACCTTATTTTTCCTTTCCTCTCTTTCATTATTTACCTCCATTGAGCTGACTAACTACAACACATCTACAATTTTTGTTTCTTCACTATGTTTACTTTTGCATATTCACGATTATAGCACTTAATCTTTGTTAGCAAAAAGTCGTCACAATTTTCTTCTTGTAGAATTGCATACCTATTCAATTGCATAACTTCAAATAAAATGCTTATTTCAAAACAAAAAATAAAGATGAATTTGGCACGTTTCTTTCTAAAACATAACCTTTGAGACAACTCGGATATTTTAGCTAGTTATATAAAAGAATAAATTACCTAAATGATAATTCTCAATTTTGCACAACAAATATGTAGTTTGACCAAATATCACATTCAACATTGCGATATCATTGTCAATAAATCTTACAACTCGAATATAACACAGATCTTAACCTCCTTGCTTATATAGGGGCGAGTTAGTAAGGCTCTTCCAAGCACTTGATTTTAGATTAGTTGCACTTTTTTATATCATATGACACTATCTTGCAAAAACTCATTTTGATATTTAAATTTCCTTAAAACTATAAACATCATAATTAAACGACTTTTTTTTTTCTTGTATTAGTAAAAAACATATTTGGAGCCGTAAGTAAGAATATGTCTCTTGTCGATGAGATGTAAAAGGGTTGGTAAAGTAGGTTAGTTATGTCCAGCCCCGCCCATGCTTAAATCTCGTTAGGCATCTAGTAGGCCAGTAGTGGCCATTTGAGTTGATTTTCTTCGATTATCTATATTTATTTGTATGAGAGTGTGTAGGTAGGTGCTCTACCTATTGTAGATAGGTGCTCTTCTACTACTATCCTTTTTGTGCCCTCGCCTTCATTGCACAAATATTGTTAAGAGTGTGTTTGTACATGTGTGTGTGTGTGAACAGAGGGGAGAGAGATAAAGCATTGCATTGTTAACATTTTTGTGTATAATTTATCCACAAAGAAGTACGCAGTTGTGGTTGCCTTGTGTCTTCATCTACATAACGTAGATTTTATCTCTACCATGCTTAGATGTTTTGCATAGACTAAAACAAATTAGTTATATTTTAAATTTAGAGCGAGTGAATCTCAAGACTTAAATAAAATGACATGTGCTTATTAGCCACCAAATATTGAGCTCCATTGTTGGATTTCTCCAGTATGGGACAGATACAAGTCGCCTTCAGACTCAAACTTGGTGACCTCAGGATTGGATCATATCATAGGGGGAATCATCCCATTCCTGCAAGCAACCTAATCTCACTGACATTCACAATAACTCAAGGAGTGCACCTAATTGCATAAGTCATCGACCATGTCCTACAGTCAACATTTTGTTCAATAGGGGATTGCACCTAACGCTTGCAGGTGACTGCCAACCTCTAGAAAATGGGGTTTGTCCACGTCTAATCAATTTGTTTGTTTTGTTTGTTGTAAGAATTGAGCATTTACAATTATCTTCCTTTCATGAGCCTTTAAAATACAACAAGCAGAATGTTCAACCTATCTTGTCTTTGTTTATGTCCTATTTTATATTTTAAGGGCTAAAGAATTGATTTTAAATCATCCCATCTCATGCCAAAACTATAAGTAAAAATGGTGAATACTTACATTGCTCAAAAACAAACAATCAGCGTCTTTCTAAATGAATTGGGAAAAAAAAACAAATAATTGAGTTTTCATTTTTGAAACACACTTAAGTAGAAAACCCAAAAAAAACCTCACTTTTTATCTTCGAAGTCAAAGTGTTCAATGGAGATAGGATGATAAGGATCAGCGCAGCCAATGGCATCGAACATCTACTTGTCCTTCCCAATTGAGGCAGAGGGTGTGCTTTTCCATTGTCCAAAGCCTGTATGGCCACAACGAAAATTTTGTTAGTTCAACGCTTTGTTTACAACACTCCTTAAACCATATAGAGCTTGTTCTTTGCCCCTGCTTTCCCTCTCCTTTGGATCTTCCTGATCCTGCATTTTCATATATATTCTACTGTTATTACATTGACATTATGATGCTAGATTGGTTTAGCTGTTTTGATGGGATATTGTGGTGCTTGTTGCAACATTGTTGACTGCGTACTTATTATGTGACTTATTATGCCATGGACTGTTTCTATATATTGATATTTTTTTAATCTATAATGATTATCAAGTTATGACATGATGCAATTTATGTCATTTTGGTGATTGCAAGTTGTCTATGACCTACGCAGGGGATGGAGGTCGTAATCCTATAACAATGATTTCTGAGCACATTTATATGACCGATAGGTATATTATTGTTTGATTGTCCTTCGAATAATTCAATTTGGTCGTTATATTTTGTTGTGTTTGTCGATTGTGGTCTTTATGTTTATATTCACTGTTGTACTTTACCGATTCCGTTATGGGTTGTTCCTTGTCGTTATTGTTCATTATTTTTTGTTAATTGTTTGTCAGGGGCCGCATTTTCTGTACTCATAGTCTCATTCTTGCAGACTTTCCATATCATTTATATTCTCTATTAGACCTATCGACCTACTCAGTTCGTACCTAAACCTAACTACCTAGACCTAACCCCCCTTGGGAACCCTTGTCACCCCCATGCTACCCTAACCCCCCTTTTGACCTAGCATTATTATCTAAGGCTTATCGCATAATGTTTAAACGACTAATATAATTGTGGTTTGATTTAAACATGGTTTAAATTATTTGATGTTATTTTATAACACATCAACTTGGGTCAATGGTCTACGTGGAAATGCATTAAGCCTTATTTAAAAAGCAGGTGGCAGAGGTTTCAATGAACTCATTTTGGGTTATGTTAATCCTTATTTATTACTGCTAATCCGTTTTTCTATTGACAGAGATGTGATTTCTTAGCGAGTCTTCCAGACTTGCCATTAATGGCAAGGTTGGCGGGATTGCTTTGGGATACGATAAGTTTCTCTCTCCTCCAAGAATTCAATGCGAGTTGATGGGGGTATGGGGAAAGGAATGGAAAGGAATGGGGAAGGTGGATGGCAGGGAAAATGTTAGGAAGATGGAAATTTTTGGATGCAAACAATGAAATGTTTTCCCTGGTTTTAATGGCGAACCGATTAGTTTGGGAAGCACACAGTGACTTGGGACAAGTCTTAGAGCTTTTATCTTTTCTGGGATTTCTCTATGTATTTTTCAAGTAAGTCTTTTATTAAGTTTTTTGGGTTACTTTAAATGAAAAAGAAAAAAATAGAGGTTGTGCATGCAACCGGAAGTCCTCGAACTTCCGGGTGCATACGCAAACCCATTGTATCGATATATCGATACATTTATTGCTTATAAATTGCAATAAACGTATACACTTTAGATGTATATCGATACCCTTATGCAGTCGTATGGGTTGTGGACTAGGATGAGTCTGTGTGTTTTGTCTGGTTTGAATATTATCCTCATGTCATCGCTTTACTATTTTGGACTGGGTTCTCATTCATAAATTTCATGTATCATGGCGGTGTTTTTCTTATATCGTGGAATGATGTAAGTTGGTAGACCCTGTGTTTTAATTATTATTACTATGTTTTATTATAAAAGGATGAATGCAGTAAGAGATGACAACTTTGTGTCTTTCATTATAATGTCTATGCATTAGCTATTAAGGTTTGTGGATTTATAACAATGGAATATCATAAAGATAAGTTGGGTGCTTTTGGAAATTATGACTGTGTTTCGATTTATCGACTATGTCAATAAAAATTAATTGGGTCTTTTAATAAGTGACTGTGGCGTTAACCTTGTCCCTTGACAAGCTTGTTGGTCATATTGGGTCCGATGGGTGCATCCATTTTCTTGTGTTTTATGATTTAGGTACCGGACGAGTTCCGGACGATGTGTTATTCCACATTCTTGGTAACCTGGTTAGTTAGTTGAAACTTATGAGAATATTTAGTTTGACATTATTTTTGGGTTCGATCTCTTGCTTTCGTTTGAATCTTTCGATATTTGACCATTGTTTTTAGACTTGGTTATATCGACCTGATAATCATTAAATCAATTGTTTTCAATCAGAGATAAATTCTGTTATTAGAAATAGACTGGTATTTTATTTGGTTTGTGAAGGAAAATTTGCGACCTTGTTAATTTCTAGGTTATCTCGTTTCGACTATGAAGTGTTGTTATTTCAAGCCTTGTTTTCTTTTGTGGAAATCTTAAATGACTACGTCGTGGTTTTCATTTTCAATTTGTTTAAGGTTTATTTTTATATAAATATGTGTGTGTGTGTGTGTGTACGGAAGTATACACATGTATATATGTAGTTTTATATGCACTATAATCGTGATTGTGCTTCTTTGTGGATTCTGCATTATTCTTGTCGAACTATGTTGATATGATGTGCGAGCCTAGTTTCTTTTATGACCTTAGACCATTCGAATCAGTATTGGAATTCATTCGATAATCACTGTCATTAGGGTTTTGTTATTAAGGATATATGTATACACGCATACACATTTATATATACAGAATGTTTATATTTCTTGTATATATTAGATAGTTGTGTTTTGGTCGAATGTGCTTAAGTTCTTTGTCCTAAATGTTTGATTGATTAAATAGATATACATTTATATGGATATATGTATTTATATCCAGTTATGTTGTTCAATTTATATGACTGTGTTTATTGTAAATGCGTTGATCGCTTGAACTCTTTGGGTTTCGTTGGACAAGTCGTGACCTTATTGGGTTGACTCGATTGTTGATGTTTGTTTCATAATTCAGTCCTTATGGTTTTAATGACTATGTCGAACTTAAAAGATTTCACTATGTTGTATGTTGAGGTTTATTATGAGGATGTGATTGTTTAATACTTTTACTTGGACATTTTAAGTTGACTGGGTTGAATGTGATATGTGGTATTAAAATAATAGGTTATTATTTATGTTACGATTGAATTAACATGTATGAGTTAATAAATCTGAATGATGAATTATTTTATTTGGAATATGTGTACTTTAATTTCCGGACTAGACCCGAATAGTTACAAGGATACATTGTGGGTTTAGATGATTAAAGACCGATCAAAAAATTGGACAGAGTCCAAGTGGATAAACTCGAAAGATATAAACGGATTAGAATTTATCCGTTCTATATCATTCGATGATCTAAGTTAACCATCCTCACCTATAATCTATACTTATTTATGCGGCTTAATTATTTATGTCTCGTCTTGGAATGAATTGATTATCGTATGTGTCTTTTGTTGTTGTGTCTTCGTTCAATGATCGATGTGCTTAAAATTCATTCCATGTTCCCAGTTACCGCAACCACCATCCTGTTGATGGTTGGGGTGGTAAGGGCCACCGATGGGGGGCTCATAGGACTGATGGGACGAGTTCATCCTAATCAACGGGTTTGCGTTTGACTCCTGGGTTCGATGACTTCGTATGGAAAATAGTAACAATGTATTTATTAATTTGATTTATTAACTAACATATATAGTTGTTAAATTTAAATTATCATAATAATCTTGTTTACTACTAACGAATGTCTTGAATATATTAGGAATTGGATTATTGAAAGATTAAGTTGAATGATAGCTAAAGTAGTTATGCGGGTACTTTGCATTATTAAGTTAAATATTTATTCCTTAAATTATAATTAGCGGGAATTGATTGAACATTCTACCAACCTTTATACGTTGTAATCTTGAATTGATCTAATAATCTACATGTGGGATTGGTGTCTAATACAACCAATTCCTAAGACATTTGTTTATTACTATATTAGTTCATCTTAGATTTAACCTTCTGGTATAAGATTGATTTTATTTTCCTAGTTGACTATTTGTTGACTATAACATCATTAAAAGAATTCACTATTAACTCTTGATGTCAATATTCAAGAATGATCTACTTAGATAATTTTATGTGAGATCTATTATCTGATATTTGTTTCAATTAGAAGAAATTAAACAGTTATGAATTGCATCCTTATAAAGATTCACACTTATTTATGTTGTCATTTTATGGAAGTGTAAACATGTGGATGCTTTGCATGAACTCTAAGGCTATATAATTCAGAATAAATAGGTTTGATGGAAATGAGATAGATGTCAATAATTGTTTCAAGTTTTACCATGAAATACATACATATATGGATACTCTACATTAGTTGTTTAAAGTCAGAATGAAAAGGATAAAGTGGCACATCATTTACCTTAGCTAGATTATTAATTGCATAGTTGGTTACTCTCATTTTTTATTATATAGTTGTATTTGGAGCATGTAACTCTTCCAGCAATGCATAACCCTGGTAGTGGGACTATGAGAAAAATGAAATAAATATGTTCTTCTACCATGCACCACATGCTTATTGGTTGTGTGCAAAGTATGTTTTCAATTAAAAATATCACTTCTCAAATTTATGTATGATTATGAAATCTGAAAGTAATTCATATGGCAAAGGAACTAATAAATGATCATGCACAATGCTTTCCTTATTTACTTAATTAGATGAATACATTCTACAAAACTATAATAAAGTCCAAAAATTATAAAAAATTATAAAGTTACACTTCATTGCGCCCTTATCTTCCTTCCCATGCTCTGAGCTTGTTGGTTGGCTGCCTCAACAACGAACACAAAGTTTTATTTGAAACTCGAATAAACCCTGTGGTTTATGTTGATTGAATTCTATCATTGTATGCTATATGGTTTTGGTTTGTCTAGTTGAAGTGCAATGAATTCATAACATACTTGTCTTTAAAATGTTCACTTATGACTTAATAAAGATATTGAGTAGATAGTTGCTTAAATTCATTATCGATGAATGTGCAAGATGTTCATTTCATTTATAAAGCATACATTAGATGGTGTACTCTTTTATAGCATTGGTTATGCCAATTTAAATAGTTGCATGGATTATAGAAAGACAATGTTGAGTTATGAACTGTTATGAACAACTATGTTTGATATATGTACGAATAGTGCAATGGCCTTAAATGATGTAAGGTGTTTTAACCCGGCGGGTAGCACTAAAGAGTGTTGTATTAGATATGTTCTTTTATGCTTTTATAATTATTGCTTGAATGAATAAAAATTTGCAAGTGTGAAGTTAATTTTGTTTGCTGATTTTTTAATGCTTGTATGAATTATAGCATATATCTTGATTTAAACTCATGAATAACCTAAATGATAATAAGGCTAACCTTCTCCGTTAAACTAAATTTTTAATTTAACCATCCTCGAACGAGACCGAAACCCACTGAGAAGAGTGAATTAATTACCTAGGGTTAAGGACATAGAAACGGTCCTATGAGGAAGTATGAGTGCCACTTATGGCGCTCGAGACTTATCAACATATATGTACACTGATACGCCCCGAATTCCATACTCCTAAAACAACCACTAACTTCCCCATAATGTCTTTTGTATGTGTTACCTCTAACAAACTGCCTCAGTTCCCCTCATTCGATTCCAGTCACATTAGCGCGTAGTACGTCAAACGTTTCATTGCGTTAACAACTCTGTAAGTGGGCCTAACACGTGTCTAAAGTGTAATCTAATATACGATTCTAAAAAAAAAAATTGGGGTTGTTTCACTTCCACATTGTTTCTAATTAACTCACGTAAATTCCATAATAAATCCCGTCTTTTCTTCACGTTTCCCCTTCCAAATCGATTCAATTCGCTCGCTTTGGTTTCAGGGGATTATATTAACCCTAAAAGAGTCTTCCTCTGTGTCTAATAAGTTCAAAATATGGTTTGAGTGTAAAAAATTCCTTTGTAGAGCTCACCAAAATTAACGTAGTATAATTTTTTTTTTTCAAATCAAAATGCTTATCATTGTTTTAATTGTATATTTTTTATCTCGTTTTTCATTTCCATGGGAGGTGCTTAAGAATTAGATGATATAAACTTATTTCAAATTTTCATTAATGTTTTAACTAATGACAAACCTAAGAGAATTATATTGCATATTTTTATCTTGTTTTTCATTTCCATGCAAAAGTTAATTCAATTTTTCATTAATGTTTTAACTAATGACAAACCTAAGAGAATTAGATTGCCTCGATGGACAAGTAGTTGCAATACGACCCACAAAACATAACCCATAGAGTGAAAAATGATGTTTACATAATCCATTGGGTGTCATCATCTCAATACAATTGTTTCTTTCATTACACTATCGATTATTTCCATCTTTAAACAAAACCAAAGCCAACTCAAAATTATTATTCTCAATTCAATTTCAATAGGATTGCTTCTTTCCCTACACTATTTGAGCATTTTTAGTTTTCAAAAAATTTACGAATAAGTTAGAATTATTAGTCCCTCTATACCAATTAATTATTTGGTTGTAACCAATCAAAAAGCTTGAATTAATCTATTATTCAAACAAGTTTAAAGGTTGGCATTCAAAATTTAAGAATATTTCATAAAGTGGTATTATAAAATATTTTGTATACTTACTAATCATTGGATCAAATTTAATATATATATATATATATATATATATATATATATATATACATTTTGTGCATCACAAATTTTGAAAAAGAAAAATTACATCAGCATTTTACCTTGCAAGCCTAAATAAAAGAATTGAAATACACCAAAGAATTTCTATCTTGGGCAATCCTCTGCTTTTGACACACCTTTAAGTTTCATGTCGGTTGCCACGCATGTAAAAGGTTGTATTTCAGGTGCCCAAAGGTTAGGAATAAAGAAGCCACGTATCAGAAGAGCAGATGAATTATTTACAGTGTAAGCTAAATAAAGTTTATGCTTGGGGATAAGAATGATGACGTCAAAGAAATATAAATGGTCTTTTGGATTAAGCGATATTGCACGGCATGTGTCCATTGCATGGGGTTCTCTCTGCCCATGCCTTTCGTTTGTCTGCAATGCATACAACATCACAGAAGGCAACATCTCTTTTACCAGGTATGCCAATTTCAATGTTTACTAGCACATTTTGTTTTCTATTTTCACTAAATTTTTCTAGCGTGGCAACTTAAATGGCCTTGAATGTGGGGGAACTCTATGATTAAACTAGGTTGGACCCGAGTGATGCCTTTCAGAAAGGGACTAATTGTTAAAATTGTTTCTTGGCTTGGATGCAGAGCATGCATATCCCATCTTCTTCCCTCACTTTCTTTGCCACCCATTTGCAATATGGCAAGTACTTTCTATCTCAGCCTGTCGAAAGCTTTAAATCTATATTGCTTTGATTTGTTTAGAAAGCATCTTATTGACTTGAAACAATATACTTTGGTAGGAAAACACAGAAATAAACATAAAACAATCAGAGTGTATCTCTGGCCCTAGTCGAAGCACAATAGACAAGTCCAGAGGAAACTATGGCTCATGTGGAAGCTGTTCAAAAAATGGAAAGATAATAATTTCTTTGCTTTTTGTTTTATATAAAGATGAAAATCAAAACTTATTGAGGTAAGCTTTGCTTTTACTATTGAGGCAATGTGGGAGTAGCACTGCTCTTGTTACAGACAATAGTGGCAATTGTGTATCTTTTGAACGATATGATCTAGTGATGTTTTATTATTGCTACTAATATGACTAGTATTTATAAATTAGATTCCATTGGAAAAAAGACGAACATCGAAAAATATGTGAGACAAATTATTTTGTCCTTGATGTACCATTCCATTTTAAACGAACTTGGATTTTCGAGTCATTAGAGCATTTCTACAATGACGAGAAAGAATAGGCAATTCTTTTTAATTGATTGGAAGGTTTTTCCAATTATATTAATAAGAAAAAGTGATAAAAAAGCTATTCATCCAACAAGGGTCGTGTTTAACATTAATCAACATAATTCATAAGGGTTTGCAAAATAAAACTACTGCGTTTAATGAGGCAGCCAGCTGTTTTATGATTGGGCTCAACACCAATGATTTGGATGTCATAAATAGCAATGTCATAACAATCGCGAGGAGGATACAATGGTCATTAAAAAAAATGTTCCAAATCGGTTATGTCATAATGATGGTATCATCAATTTGCAAAACTACCCTAGGGAAGTTGAGGATGAAAGTAAAAATAATTGACCTCCATCTTCTACTCTCAGTTGCTACATATTTTTTTCCTCGTGGTTCACCCCAAACCACTGATAGAAATTAGGTTTTATGTATATATAACTAGCTTTGCACCTTAAGTAACACAATTTACATTTTTGAAGAAAATTTTAAGTATAATAAATTAAAAATATTAAAAGGCATGCTTTTTTTAGCTTAGGGCCATGGAATGATCATTAATGGTCATTGGGAGCCAGAGGACCTTTATGGATTTGTCATTTGTTTGGACTGGTTATCACAAGGGTGATATGTAGTAGACATCCTTCCAAATAAGTTTGAATAAACTCCATTAAGTAATTTAAAGCTTATATTAAAGAAGCAACCCATTGCTTGAGGACCATATGGTGGCCTTTAATTGTCGTCAATAGCTTTTTGGCCATAAAGGATTTTCTGTCAATGTGAGGCCGAAAGGACTACCAGTGGCATTCCGAATTGCCAGGAAGCCTTGGAACTTATCCAACCACACTTTTATCCCACACTAGTAAAATTAAATGAAACTGTTTTAATTAATCTAAGAAAATTTTGCAAAGCTTAGAGACATCTTTAATGGTGGTTGTCAATGATTTGGATTGGAAAGAGAAAACACTTTATACAAGTCTTCCTCCGATCCCTCAACCCTCTTCTATAGCCTGATTTGGTAGAACAATAAAAAGAATCCATGATTCCATAGATTCTCTGTTGTTGCTAACCATGTGAAAATTTTGCAGGAAGGTATAGTGGTGGGAACAACGTTTGCTTCAATTATGGATTGACAGGTTGATGGAAACAAAGAGATGATGGTCACTGGCTCGATGAACATGGCAGCATCCTGCACCTCCTGTAATGTAACAACTAGTATATGCAGAGTCAATTCAATTCAGTTATATACATTTACAATTTAAAATTGAATTGAAGTATGAAAACCACCATTACAGGATCCTTCTGTCTTTCAGCTGTGAATTACAAAGCTAGATGCAAAAGGGAATGTCCAACTTAGTTATGGCTGTAGCAGTGACGGTTTATCTTTTTAAATTTTAATACAATCAATACAATAGAAGCAAGGACTAGCCACTACGCGGCCCTTGTTATTCTTAGTACAGAATTGTTTGCATATATATATATATATATATATTTATCACCAATGCAAACTGGTGAAAAGAATCTCAAAAATCTTATTATTCCCAGTCTTTCAATATTGACTTGAGGCAAAGTATGAGTTTGCATCAATAGGCGAGTTATTGCATTGACCACACACATCAGACATAACAGTGGAAATGACATTTGATGGTGTTTTCTCTTTAAAATTGTTTGTTTGGACATAAATTGGAGTACTATGTACTAAAAAAACTCCAATTACATCGATTAAGCTAGAGGTGCCCCTGAACCCACTGTGACCTTAACTTTGCCTGGGCATCCGTTGTTTGTAAAACAATTGCTTTTCTGGGTGTCTTCTGTTCATACAATAGTTGCTTCTCGTCAGATTCGTCCTCTTCCCTGGGTATGTATAGAACCCCAACCTTTTCCTCTACCAAGCCTAAAGGCCCTCGGCATGACTTCAAAAAGTGCACATAACCATGTTTTCTAATAAACACTCCTAAACTCTCTCAACAACGGCATTAGAGTTTGAACCAAGAATGCAATTGTAACACAGCAGAACTAATATGCATGCACAAGGTCAATAATTCCATCGAAGTTGTGTGCCTACCGCACAGATTCTATGGTATGTCCACAACAATTTTGATCATATAAGCAATTAGTATTGGAGCAGAGAATAATTTTTTGGGACAAGTTAGCTAAGGAAAAGGCAACAAACCCAAGCTGCTCTAAATTACTGTTTTTTGGCCAGCTATAATTGCATCAACCGAATAGCAGCTGACATGATCAGCATACAAGCAAACAATATTTCTATCCTTCCCTCCAAATCTAAGAAACTCTAGTTTTTGCCAACCTTTCCAATTAGAGTTGTGACTACGCAGACGGAATTTGAAAATTCAGGTCCATGCAAATCATGACTTTGATGTACAAAGTTCTACCTCCTCAAACACAGTGGGCATCGACATCCTTATTGATTCTGCAGAACAACTTAATGTAGTTCTCAAATATCCTTGGTAGTCCAATGTAGTATATGAAAGGAACGCTCTAAAATTACTAGTTATAGTCTTATAGACAATGATTCTTTCGACTACAAAGCATGTAGTTAATGCAATTTGAGTCTTGGATCCCTATACCTATCAATCCAAGCAAACCAAGTGCATTTATTCATGTAAAACCAAGAATATCACATTCTGCACAGTTTGGAATATTTTGTAAGCGACGACTAAAGCAAGGTTTCAAATGAATGCACAGAAAGTTAAATCATCTAAACTCAAAACATTTCCAGCATGCCAGAGAGCTGAATGTATTTTTTCCATCCAAAGTTGCTGCTTTCAAAATGAACTCTCAGTATTTAGCAGCCTTAGAGGACACACAAGAAATTGAAGTTTGGAACAATTCATAACCACACAATTGTAACATTTTAATACCTATTTTAAATTTTAATCATTGCCGAGTACATATGTTTGATAGGTTATCTCTCGGGATTGATTATTATAACTTGATATCCCATTCAAAACTATAGAAGTTATAGACATGGCACTGAGAAAAAAGTAAAATAATACATGTCGGACGCAAGAGAAACTGAATTATTATAGTCTCATTTGTAATCCCACCACCCCTGAGCAAAAGAAAACAGTATCCCACTACCTCTGCTGTCCAAGAAACTGTCCAATGTTATTTCCATGCTAAGATCTGCATAGAATATGAATAAATTCAATTGGTTATACAATAGGCAACAAATGCTTTCTCCCTCTATACATACAAATACGTAATACAACCAACCAACCATACTGTTGTGCTGTGTATCACGTAGTACCATATTAAAACATGTAGCAACATGCCGTCAGCCACAAAAAGGAATCTCAAGAGCAAAGCAACACAACATAGCATTATGTTTGTGAAGCCTCACTGCAGATTCAACAGTACTGTTCGATAACATTCATATAGCAAGTTCATCAAATAGAATGTCTCTCATTACTAATTAAAAAAATACAGACTTAAAGGAGTTTAAAACTAAAAGAACATTTAGTAAAAAGTACAGTTCAGAATTTTCTATATATTTGATATTTGCATCTACATGATCTATAAACCGTTGAAGCTTAAGCACAATTATGAAGCACCTATTGGAAGTCCAGCTAATACACAAAAACGAAGTCCCACTACAGGTCAAGTGCTACGACACGTACAGATGACATGGGGAGAAGTTAGCCAGAAACAGAGGTACCCTGCTAGAGTTTTTCCAACCCACTCCAGTGCACAATGATATGTGCCATCGTTAAAATGGGTGGTGCATGCCAACACAAGTAAATCTGGCCAATCAAAATGTAGTTTGAAACTTTGAAGTTTGCAATTGTGATAATTGCTGTGAACACAATATTCTAATTGGTTTAGTGTAATTTCTTCACAACTGACAATGTATATAAGGATATCTTAAAAGCATTGTTGCAACCTAATGCATGGTTCTCTATTTCATGATAATCTTATATTTCAATTTTCAAGTTCGATGTTTGAGTTATGATGTCATAGCGTACCCAAAAGTTTGGCAGTATGCACCCTTCATAGGCCCACATCATCACACCCCAGTACCCAAGTTTTGCAAGTTCGCACCAGGTGCTGCATTCCCAGTTCCCACACCTTGGGTACCCTCGCAACCATGTAACCTTGCTGTATAGTTACCATCATACCCTCATCTTCATGTCATCCATTAAGGAAGACACAGCATATTGCATAATGACAATAGGAATGGAGAAGTATAACTAAAATCATTTGTGTTTCTTCTCAACTAGTAGAAGCAAACAAGTTTTGAAAAATGGGAAAAAAATAATGAGTGAGAAGAGAAGCGTTGGGGATGGTTGGTAAGAATATGGAAGCAGAATCCACGTACTCCAATTACAAACTGGAGTCATGTTTGAAGAAGATTCAGGTGCAGGACAAGCCTTCGTGGCGAATGGAGAAAATATGGTTGCCTAGGCTGGAGGGTAATACACAGGTCTCGAAATCAGCTGAATAAGGCATCTTGCCCTGTGGGTGACCCAGGGAATTTTACCTAATCAAGGGGAATTCAGAAAAGTTTGTGATTCAAAGGACATTTTTTGGTGATAGATCTTGGGGTCTTGCCAATTTACAAGGTAGCATGGATTTTTCCAGGTCCGATTAAATAATTGAATTCCTCGAAAAAAAATGCCAATGGTCACTTCACTGCATTTTTTCAGATTCTTCCATTTAGGGCCTGAAATGGCTAGGTTGTACTTGACATTGCTTTGAACATCGAGGGGCAGTTTTTCTTCTGAAAGTTATGACTTTATCATACAAACTCCATTTTCGAAGCACTGGAAAGGTTTTTCCTACAGCGCCACTCTGCAAGACTTCTTTAAGCTTCAACCCATCAAAGATTTCTTTGACAGAGGCAATCATAGGGGCAAAAGCCCAAATGGAACAGCCAGAAGTAAAGGGCATGGGTGCAACTGATATATCGTTTGGCAGCACCATTGCTGCTGATACCTCTCTGTGGAGTTGATTCCACCCTTATGATGTTCAATGGTTCATACTGACATCTGCTGCATATTTGGTGCTCTCTTGCCTTTCCTGGTTATAGTACACTTTAGTGATTTCAAGATGTCTGTGGAAGTCTTTGGAAAGAGCATATCCTTGCTACAAATAGCAGTTTTTGTGCTTTGTAAATGGCAGTTCTGGAAGGATTTTAGTGGGGATAATATTATGGATCTTTGTCTTTTCGGAATCAAGAACTGTAGATATTATTTTATGCAAGACATTGTATAGTAGGGTCTCTGTGTCAAGAATAGTAGCAATTTTGTCCGGCATGTTACTGAAAAGAGGCAGACTTCATGTATATTCTCTTGTTTTGCAACAGGCAAGGTGCCCATAATCGAATCCTCCTTTAAACTATTAAAAAATATGGATATCGTTGTATTCAGTACCTCTATGGAATTCCTAGGATTCATCTTTTTGTATGCTTGAGTTAATGATACTGAATTCATCATCCCTGCTACCGGTAGCCTTATGGTGCATCAGGACCTTTAGGGGAAAGTTAGTCGAGGGACTCATCCGTTCTGTAGGTAGGTGCTCTGCTTACAGTAGGTAGGTGCTCTGCTGCTACCATCCTTTTTGTGCCCTCACCTTCATTACAAATCTTGCTAAGAATGTGTGTGTACATGTGTATGTGTGTGAAAGGGGGAGACAGAGAGATAGAGCATTGTATTGTTATCGTTTGTGTGTATAATTTCTCCATAGAGAAGAAAGCAGACGTGTTTTCACTTTTCATGTATAATGCGTAGATTTTACTCTGCCACCCTTAGATGTTTTGCATAGACTAAAACAAATTAACTATATTTTAAATTTAAAGCTGGTGAGTCTCGGGAATTAAATAAAAAGACCTGTGCATATTAGCCACAAGATTTTGAGCTCGGCTGCTGAATTTCTCCAACAGGGAACAGATACAAGTTGCCTTCACACTCAAACCCGGTGACCTGGGGATTGGAAATGGACCATATCACAGGAGGAATCATCCTCTCCCTGCAAGCAACCTAGTCCAGCTGGTAATCACAGTGACTCGAGGATCGCACCTAATTTCAGAAGTCATCAGCCTTGCCCTGCAGTCAACCTCTCGTTGAATTGGGGATTGCACCTAATTCCTGCAGGTGTCCACCAATCTCCAGAAAAGAGGGTTTGCCCATCCTCCAATCCATTTGTTTGTTTTTTTTATTGTGAGAATTGAGTATTTAGAATTATCCTCCTTTCATGAGCCTTTAACATAAAACAGACAGAATGTTCCATATATTTTGTCTTGTTTAGGTCTATTTTATATTTTAAGGGTTAAAGAGTTGATTTTAAATCATCCTATAGCATGTGTGTTTCTGGACAAAACTGTCATAAATTTTGAATCAACGTTTCGGATCATACTTCATGATCCATCCTCAAGATTCTCCTGATGATGAATCATGGAGTATGATCCTATCTCATACCAAAACTGTAAGTAAATGAGTTGAATACTTGCATTGCTCAGAAACAAACAAACTGCTTTGTTCTAAAGTAAATTGAGCAAAACGAGAGAAGAAATAACAAATAATTGAATTTTCATTTTAAAAACCCTTGTTTATGTAGAAAACCCCCAAAAAAGTACCTGTCACTTTTTATCTTCGAAGTCGAAGGGGTCAGCGGAGATGGTGTCATAAGGATCGGTGCGGCCAAGGGCGTTGGACATCTGTTTGTCCCAGTTGAGGCGAAGGGTGTGCTTCTCCATTGTCCAGAACCCGTACGGCCGCAGGGGCAGTTTCGTTAATTCAATTCTTTGTTTACAGCGCTCCTTGACCGCATACAGATGTTCTCTGCGCTTGCGTTCCCTCTCCTTTGGATCTTCCATATTGTTCCTAATTAACTGCTCTGCAAATTCCATTATAAATCCCATCTTTCCTTTCCCTTTACTCCTTCCAAATCAATTCGGTTCGCTCGCTGCAGATTATATCCGCCCGAATGCGCCTTCCTCTTTTCGCTCTATTGCAAAACGAAACGGCTCATTTTATCACCGACTCTGCCTCACGGTCATGGGATTCTTCTCTCTAGAGGCATCGGCGATGATACGGTTACTACGCTACTTCAAGAAGATTTAAAATATGAAGAAGCACAGGGGCCTAGATTAATTATGGAGGAAGAGCTAACTAGAAAAAAGAACACTTAGAGAAAGCAAAATGACAAATGGGTAAAGAGGTGGGATATTAGCATGCAGGGGTGCCCAAAAACTAATGAAGAAATAAAAAAATATGTGAGAAGAAAATGCAAATGCATTATGTGGACAAAACAAATGGGCCATAAAAAGGAATACTACCTCAAAGAATTCAACCCCACAAGTGATTTTGAAGAAAAAGCCTATATAGGAGCAAACATTAAGTGGAAAGCGAAAATGTTGATTGCCCAACTTAAGATGAGCTCTCATCATCTTAGGTGTGAAATGGGTAGATGGCTAACTCCTAAAGAGGATTGGGAGGAGAGAATATGTCTCTTTTGCAACAAAGGCGTGGTGGAGACGGAACGACACTTCCTCTTAGAGTGCGAGGCATACAAAGACATCCGATACAATTATGGTGAAACTTTGAAAATCGCCAATCTGGACACCCTGCTTAAAGCGACAAGACTGGGTAATACGGTGAACCTCGTGATCAAACTTCACAGCAGAAGGGAAGATCTCAAGAAGGAAGTTTAGGCAACTTAGGGAACGTTTTGTGTCTGAGGTCCTGTTTTGAAGGGGATGTGCGCCACTGATGAGTCCCATAGGCTGTTGCGGTCTCGTGGACATTATTAAAATCCTTCATTCATTCATTCATCCTTAATAATGGCTTATGATTCTATTATTTATATATTTTAGGCTTTCATTAGAAAAAAATGATAGAAATAACCATAGGACATTTTTGAAATCGAGAGTAAGATTAGGCCACTATTTTAAGGGAAAGGGATTTTATAGTGACATGCAATATATTAATCCATAAAATACGGAAAAGTCTAATTAAATCTAAATAATAAAATCAAATTTATTTATATAAATAATTTATATAATGTAGTAATAAATGATAAGAAAGGTTTTACAAAGAATATATGATTTGTCATGATTTTAGTGATTGTCATCACAAATAAATAATGTAGAGCATGTTTAAATAATGGAGCGGATAAAATTTATAAATATAGAAGAGAACATAGACTCCTTTTTATAACTGTATAAATATTTTAAAAATGTAGGGTTGAACTTAATAAATTGTAGATGTGTGAAAATTCATTTGAATACTCTTATAAAATCACTTCACAACTCTGAAAACCTTGTTCGTTTTTTTGAAATTCTACATAGATCTTTGAGAAATTGATCTCCTTTTCCAAAACCCTAACAAAACATCACATGACAAAAAACATTGAGGGATGTATTCGAAGGCATGTGTTATCCCTCAATTACTATCAAGGCCCAAATAGGTTTGAACAAATTATAGCAATCAAAACTCTAAATATAGTGCATATTTAGCAAGAAGTCTAATGAATGCAAATTGGTCATCCCTCCTACAATAACTAATAACCATCAAGAGAGGCCCACAAGAAGCCATTGTTGACTTTAACACCAAGCTTGGGATAGTAGCAATCCACTTATCCCTTTGACACCCCTAGCTACATAGAATCCCATTCATATGAATGCCTTGAAGGCACTTCCCAAGTTCTCAATAGAAGATTTTAAGACCATAGATAAACATCTCCAAGATGTTGCAAACGTGTGCATTGCGTACTACATCAATGTGTAAAACATAGCTTTGAGGCTACTAACAACATATTTCAAAGAATGGGATCTTGACTTATACCAATATTTGTCAGCCATCTCCGTCGGCACTTGGAATGACTTGGGTGATAAATTATTTGAGTGATTCAATGAGAAAGCAAACTGGTCATCCCTCCTACAATAACTAATAACCATCAAGAGAGGCCCACAAGAAGCCGTTGTTGACTTTAACACCAAGTTTGAAAAGACCTAGCAAAGGATCCCAATAGTATCTTGATTGCTTGTAAGAATGGCTATTATGTTCTACTTCAAGGCCTTCAATTTAGATATTATGGTTATGATTTAATCACTTGGAGGCCAAATGTTATCAAATACTTATGACCTAATAGTAAGGGCTGAAAATAATTTGATAAATGTGAGAAAGATAAATTTGCATCTACCGATGTTGATATTCTTAGAGATATATCAATACCTCTATAAAAGAATCCTAAGTACCTCATAAACCCCACATTTTATGTATACATATCCACCCACTCAGGCAAACATGTCTTCTCAATCCTCCCTAGCCATGGAGATGAATGATATGAAGAGTATCTTGTGGAACTTCTCTAAAGAGATAATCAATCTCAAAAGGTATTATGTTATGCCTCTAAATCCCCCTTTTAACAACTACCAATAAAGGAGAGCACCATACCAACAAAACTAGTATCAGGATAGGCAAAATCTAAACCATTAAGCTTTGAATCATCAAGTGTTGAATCACTAAATGTAGCTTGTGAACTAAATAGTTGTGGT
Organism: Torreya grandis; assembly: GCA_037957365.1. Classification (NCBI taxonomy): domain Eukaryota; kingdom Viridiplantae; phylum Streptophyta; class Pinopsida; order Cupressales; family Taxaceae; genus Torreya; species Torreya grandis. The sequence continues at coordinate 3,663,373 of JARHVA010000278.1, forward strand.
ACCTAACCCCTTGCATATGGTACTACTTAATGTGAATAGGGAGATAATTGTTGGCCAAAAAAACTTGGAAGATGACTCTAATTCATGATTCTTTCCTTTCAACAATGCTCATGGACCTTGAAAAGATTTGAGGGGTAACCTAAAGAATAAGATTACCAAACAATGATGATAAGGGAATGCCCCTGATTTGGTCTACACATACAAATATCTAGGGATTGAGAATATAGTCTTGATGGCACAAATGTAGGGGATGTCCCTAGAACAATAATAATAAATAACCCTAGAACATGCACTGTTATCTTGGGTTGAAGTTGAAGATGTAGTCTACATGAGTGAAGCCCCCATGTATATATCCTCATAGTTTTAATCAGACTACTATACTCAAATGAAAGATTGGTTGAAAGCCTCAAATCCAATGCAATGCCCAAAATGACCTTTAAGAAAGTCCTGACACCTTATCCCTCACCTTTAACATATCCAAAATAGAGAGAGGTATTGCATAACAAAATAAAAGATCCTGAGGTCTCACCTCAAGGGTCATACAACATGGTAGAATAACTAAAGAGGGTTCTAGCCAACATCTCCTTCTAGGATGTCCTATCGATCCCTAAGCATAAGTCCTTATTTAAATAAGCCTTAAAGAATCAATAAAATCCCATGCAAATAAATATGACTACAAAACCCATAAGGACAAAGGGGAAGGAAGCTAGCATGAGTGCACAATCCTAAATGCCCTTCGAATTCATCAATACCAAAGAGGGGGTAATAAAAACAAAACCTACCCTATTATATTTGACACTAATTATAGGGAATAAATTATTACATAACTCCTTGATTGAATTAGGTGTGAGCATGATGGTGACGCCTAAACAAATAGAAAATGCACTATAATTAAAGTATGATCCATTAAATAAAGGAGTGATGTAGTTGGATGGGAAGAAATTTTATACCTTAGGGATCATCAAGTATCTTCCTCTCATGTTTTATTCTTATCATAGTATTACTGTATCATAAGACATTGTAGTGATAGACATCTTGCCTATCTTTGAGCTATGTTTACTACCAAAATAGATAGGTATTTATCATTGGATTGGTCCCATTTAATCCTGGTAACCAAGGATGGTTTACATTTGAAAGTGTTGTCTAAACCAATTCAGCCTAAACACATAGTGGACAAAATTATGATAAACTTTGAAGCAACAAACACCTCCTTCTCAATAATAGAGAGACATTATGTGGAGATGCTCGAAGGAGAAAAGGTTATGGATACCAGAAGTCTAGAGGAAGAATCCCTTGTCAAAGAGTTCATTTAAAATGAACCATTTGAAAACTTTGACACCACTAGAATTGGAACCTATGTGATCCATGATGAAGACCAGGCCATTCCCAAGGTTGTAAAGAAGAAATGAGATTAGAGTGAAGGGCTTAAAGATGAGTCCATATTCTAGACTCTACATTTCAATGGTGCAAAATGTAAGACTAGATCTAGAGCTAACATCCAACTAACACCTCCTTGTATAGAAGAGACCCTCCAAGCCTTCTAATTTTAGTTTTCCTATACAAATAATGAGGCTAAATATGAGGTGATAGTCCATGGCCTCAGTCTTGCTAAATGGATGGGCATAAAAAAACTAAAGGTATTCAGTGATTCTGAATTAGTAGTAAGGTAGGTAAGTAGGGTAGTGGTCATGCAAATGGGATCTGATTGAAGCCTTCAAAGACTTCAACATTCAGATCATCCCAAGGACCGTGAATGTGGAGGCCAATATAATGACAATGATTGGTTTCCATTTCAACCCACTGATAGATTTATTCACCAATGAGGAAACCATGTAGGTAATCATCAGTCCCACTATCCCAAACAATGACCAAAATTGGTAGGTGTTTGAAAATGATGCTCAAATTGCCATGTTCTTCTAGTAATCATAAAAATTTGTAAATCAACTACAATAAAAATTGAAAAGGGTTATGGGTACCAAATCATGTAGTTAAAGACCAAGAAGTTGCCGAAGGGTCTCATTACCTTGGAAAATATTTTTGTCTTTGATGATGTAAGGAATGATAAGAATTTTTTTTCACAAATAAGGGTGATTACTTTGAGCTTGATGTTGGGGGAGGAAGGAAGCTAAAGGTTGGAAAAGAAGTTCCCTAAAAAGATAAAGAGTGTTTGGTTTCTTTTTACAACAAATATAAAGGAGTCATAACATGGACTTATGATGACTTGAAGGGATATGACTTTAAGGTCATTTAGCACACTATTAACTTGGTAGAAGAAGCCAAACTAGTTTGACAAAAACAAAGGCTAGTAAACCTGAAGATAAAATCCTTGATGGCCCAAGTGCTCAAGAAACTCAATGACTATAATATTATATACCCAATTAAGCATTTGACTTGGGTGTCTAATCTAATTCCTATGTGAAAGAAGAATGGAGAAATCTAACTATGTGTAGATTTTCAAGATCTGAATAAGGCATCTTTGAAAGACCATTACCCCCTCCCCTATATGGATTAGATCCTTTATACAGTAGTGGGTGTAGAGATATTTTCTATGCTAGATGAATTCTCTAGGTATAACCATGTATGGGTTAATGAATAGGACCAACATAAGACCACCTTCACCATAAAGTATGGAACCTTTGCATATGCAAATATGCCTTTAAGCCTCTCTAATGCTAGGGCTACATTCCAATGAGAAATGGACATGGCCTTTAGGGGCCTAATCAATAAGATCATCCTCATTTATTTGGATCACCTCACTATGTTTTCTAAGAATAAGTAGGATTACTTCAACCATCTAGAGAAGGTTTTCCAAAAGTGTCAAGAATTTAGGGTGTTTTTGAACCCTAAGAAATGTGTCTTCGAGGTCCCACAAGGTAAGATTATTGGATATATAGTATCCAAAGAAGGGATTTCTAGTGATCCAAAAAGAATAAAGGCCATCAGAGATTTAATCTTGTCAGTAAACAAGAAGGGAGTGCAATCTTTCCTCTAAAAGATTAATTTTATTATCAAGTTTATATCTAACTTCATAGGATTGGTGAGACTGATCACACTGATGTTGATGAAATACCAAGCCTTCAAGTAGACTCCCAAAGGAATAAAAGCATTTGATAAAATCAAGGACACAATATCTATTATGCCCATACTACTTAACCCCAACTTTTCCAAAGATTTCATTATGTACATCTATGGGAGTGAGCATAGCCTAATGGTTGTGTTAACTCAAAAGGAAGAGGAAGGAAGAAATTATCACCTGATTTCATTCTACTCAAGAACATTGCACGAGTATCAATTCAAATACAATTTCGTAGAGAGATAAGATTTCACCATAATCAAGGGCCTCAAGAAGTTTAGGCACCTTGTGGCAATCAATAAGATTATGGGTACATGGCACACTCTAACATCTGAGAATACATCAGAGAATGAGAGATCATGGAAAAATGATTCAACTAAATCACCAAGATCCTAGAGTATGACATAGAAGTCAAGTCAATAAAGGTGATCAGAGGAAGAGGAATCTGTAAGTACCTAACCCAATGCATAGATGTCCTACTAGAGGAACAAGACACACCAAAAGTAGTCTTGCTCAACTAATTCAAGATCAATGGATCTTGGATGATCAATCAAATCTTATTCAAGTAAACCAATCAGTGTTTGGATAGAATTAACACACATAAAAGGCATTTATATAGACTCTAAGGGTATAGCTATATGTTAGTCTAAGGATTCTTATTCAAAAGGAACTTTGATGAAGACTTGCTCTAATGTGTTAAAAGATACCAAGCCAAGAAGATTCTTTAAGACATGTACTTCAATCCCATAGGTGATCACTTATCAGCAAAAACCAACATGGTAAAGATCATGCACATAGGGTATTATTTGTTGACCATGTTCAAAGACTACCATAAGGCAGTCAAAAAATACTAAAAATGCCAATTCTTTATGGGGAAAAAGAAGAATTCAGCCATGCCACTAGGCTCAATTATGATTGATGAACCCTTTGTGCAGTGGGTCTTAGACTTCATTGGGATGATCAATCCCATCTCCAGTACTAGTCACAAGTGGATATTGACATCCACCAAATACTTCACATGGTGGATTGAAGTAGTCCCGCTGAAAGAGGTGACAAAGAATATGATCCTCAGCTTCTTGGAAGAGTTCATGGCCAAGTTCAACATCCAACTAAACAACAACAATTCAAATTACATCATAGGGGTATTTATACTTGGTTTTTCCTAACTAAGAAATTATAAAAGTAATTAAACTCAAGGTGATTCACCAATTATCATCAATACAATTGAGTCATGGCATCCATTTTCATTAAGTTCATAAATACTTGGGCCTTTATACTTATATATTCTCTCTTCAATGTTGGATCCTTATCATCGAGCACATATCTTCCCATGGGCTAGTGTTAGATTGGTGCTTAACTTATTCTCTTCCATCCCTATGAATCACTCCATAATCTTTCTAATTTTTGTGCACTCCCCAAGTCTTCAATTAAGTTTTGAGTCCTTAATTATCATGTTCTCTATTTAAAATGCAAATTTATTCCATCAGACTTGATCCTTGTGTTCCATGGACTCCCATGCAATGGTCTTCTACACTGTGCCTCTCCAAACTAGTTTCTCAAAAAGTACCTAACCAAAATTGGGACCCAACAAACTTTTTCTAAATAGGTTTTATGAGAGTATTGGTAAATATATATTTTATTTTAATTTCACATGGTTTATAAATCAATGAGTTATATAACAATTAAATATAAAGTTGTAATCTTACATTTTCTCATCGGGACCTTGTTTAAGATGTTGAATACTTTCAAATGTAATTCTAGGTACAGTGTTAGTAATTTATTGATCTAGGAATTTTTTTGTAAACATTACCTTGAATCTAAGGAAACACTAGGCAAAGAATAGAACCAATTTAAGGTATCACAAAACAAATTTATAAGAAATTACTTAAGCATCATCAATGGATGGTTCTCACAATTAATTATAGAAGTTAATATTGAATAAAGGTGCACTTTAGGATCACTATGACCATTAAATAATTTTAATTTTGGGATGACCATGCCATGTGAAAAAGACATCAACAATATGTATTTTTGGATAGGGATATGAGGCATTGGAGTTTTTTTCATGCTACCATTGAATATTTCTTGTTCCAAGGATAAAATACACACTTGTGTTTCAATTACCTATAGTATGCATCATAGTCAATATATCATGTCTAGGAATGGTTGTAATCTTTGTAGTTGTTCAAAGTTTTATTATTTCATTGATATGGGCCATAGGTATGTTATATTACATGAAATTAGGATTCAAATAATCATGTCAAAGCATCAAAGAGTCAAGAACACAAATACAAACCTTATGAGTGTCTTCATTAGAAACATTTGCATTCATTACCTATTTATATTTATGTATCATTTCATAAATTAAAGTAAGATTTGTGAGAACATTTTATTTAAAATATTTATTAATATACTCATTAATGTTTTTATAATTTTACAAGTTTAGATTTTAAATTTAGCATCGAATAAATATAATACTCTCATCACTTTCACTAATGTATATCACGATGACAATAAAGCATTGAGAACACAAATTTATATATACTCTATAAATAGGAAGGATAAATAAACCCTAGGATCAAAATATGAAAATTAATGAAATTAGTGAACCCTTAAGGAATAAGGGTTTGAAAAACTTATAAAATAATTTGGGTTCAAAATTTATGTCTACATTAATTTTAATTTTGCACAAAATAAGGAATAAATTATTGTAATAAATATATCTAATAATATGTATATGAAAGTAGAAAACATAGACATGCCTAATTAACTAAGTAATAGTAACAAGATAAAGTGATAAACAACTTGGTTATGAAAAGTAAGTATGAAGGGATAAGGAATGATCACATCTAGATGTTGTTATGATATTATGGAAGTTTGGGTTTAGAACGATGACTATGCATGATGATTATGCATTATTTTAAACTCTCATTTGACCTCTAGATCCTACTCAATAATTTTTTACCCTGCACAAGTTCAATCTAGACAAATTAACATTGATCATATTCACACTATAATCGAGTTTGTCTATATTTTTCAAAAAAAATCCTATGTAAGGTTGTATATTATAATTTTTCTATCAATAATTTTTCTCTTATTTTTTGATGTTTATGTACCTATTATTTGTTTATTTGTTAGGAATAGTGTGTTGAATTTTTTATTCCTTCTCTTTGACCTAGCTTGGCACTTAAAATAAACAAATTGGTTATGGAGTTAGGAAACTACTAAAGTTACATAGCGAACTATGTATCCCACATGTTGGAATCAAACATCTATGTTATTTTGACTGATTGTAAATAGAATATCTTGAGAAAAGGTTTTTAACCTCTTCTTACCTATAAGTGATGATGAAACTACATGCAAGCTAAAACCTTAATTTGATATAACAAGATAGTCATAGACCATAATAGATAGCTATGTAATAATTGTTTAATATATTCAATGAAGCTCAACATAAAGTAGTTGGAATAAATTAACCTGATACTTGACTCTACTTTAGGTATAGGGATTGATATTTTTTGTATGATCTTTTCTATTCATTCCCCTAAATGGTTTAGGATGACTTGTATACATAATGCACTCTAAGACAAGTTGGGGAATGTTAGTTGACTTTAAAAAAGGCAAGAGGTGAAATTAAAGGTATAACATAAATGAAAATGAGTAAAAGGACACACAAAGGCAAAGGGGGAAGACCAATGTAGGGCACAGATCTACCCAAGATGGGAACTAACTTTGGAATAATAAAGGCTTAAATATAAATGAGGAACATGACAATAGATAATATTTATTCCAAGGATGCCAATGGATAGATTTTGATAAGTGTGCAGATGTTATTTTAAGGCTCAAGAGCTAAATGGATACCAATATAAGGTTGGGTAAGTCTTAGAAATATAAAAATATACACAAGTATAACAAGTACGGTAAACTAAAGATAATACACTAGATAAAAATGGTATTGTACTAAATTTATGTGTCTATATATTATTTACATTGGGGTATACATTTGTTTGTGCTTTCATGGCTATATCTTATCCATATTGGGGTATATTGGGGTATATTTCTTGTCCTTCCCTTTTTCTCCATTTACTTATATTTTTCCTACTTTAGCATATCAGTATTAGGTTACATATTATCATTGAGATTTCATGATGATATATATATTTCTATGATTATATCTCAAATTGTATTGCAAATGTGCTCTATCGACTATTACAACACTTCATTTTATATTCATATTAGTCATGGTACATGTAATCATTTTATTTTTATATTAATGATACGTAGGTACATCCTTCACCTCAAAATAGGGCCATATAATTATCTTATTTTACTTTTGGATACAATATATTTTGAGGTTAAATGATGATTTGAGGTTAAAATCTTACAAGAGGGTTTCATATTCAATTTGGGAAGCACCTCTTTTCCACTTGGAAGGATTAGTAAGACACAAATTATATATGTTTTTCCACTTATTAGGGTTAATAGGACACAAAGTATAGATGTTTTTTGACATGGTAGGGTCATTATGACCCATGATACAAATGTTAAATATTATTCAAAAATGAAAACATGGTTTGCATACCATAAGGTGTATTTGTTCCTATTATTTATTTCATTTGTTCAATTATTTAATTATTTATTTTATTGTAAATTTTTGGAGACATTGATATAATTATTAAAAAAATGTGTAGGTACACATTGATTTTTGTGCAAGATATAGGATCTTTGATAAGCATTCATGGACCCTCAATGGAAGTTAATATAGGAAATGAGGATGGGCCAAGAAAATGCCACAATGAAAACACTCATCCACACAATATTTCTCAAATAAGAGAAAGATATTCAATAGAAAATAAAACCTTGTATTACACTAATTGAATATATAATATACATGTATGCAACCAGTAATAGTTACACCAAAATAAAACTTTCTAAAAACCTACATCTCCACCAGCTCTAGAGATGAATCTAAGATACAATATAATATTTTAGAAGGACATAAAGGGTCATTATATATTAAAATAAATATGTGAGTGAGATATTATTATTGATTTAGTGAAAGGTGGGATAGGATCATTCTATGAGTTACACCTCACACTTCTCACACATGTGAGGATAACTACCACTTAAGTGTGCATATTAACTATTTTATGCACAAAATACATCATGCCTTGGTAACATCTACCTAAGGTTAACTTCACATAAATTATGAATATTAAAAATACCAATACCCCATGAATATGAATGCAGGTGATGTGGTAAAAGAGAAGTCTTATGCTCATAAGTATGGGTCCTAACAAACAGGCTTGATGAGGTACCTATGTACAATGATAGATAAATAAAACAATGAGGTTTTGATGTATATGAATATTGAATGTAATTAATCCTCCATTGGAATGAATAAGTAAATATAAGTAGTTCCCATGAATTTGGATATATAAACAAGAGTGACTATTGTTATGTATTCCATCTGAGTGAAATGCATGGTGAAAACCAAAGAGGGTTGCTCAAAAACTTGTATGAATGTTGAAAAACTCAAAAGGGTTCGCTTGATTAAAAATATAGACTTGAAAAAAATTCATAATTATTTTTAAAACCCCAAAAGGGTTGCTATAGAAATTATGTGGTATGAAAAATAACTCACCTTAGAACTACATTTTTTAGGAACAATCACTAGGTACTTAACATGTTTAAACAACCAAGGAATCACTAGTAGTACATAAAACCCACCCCCACATAATATTGATTAGGGAGTGAAGAAAAAGTAGCATAATTTCATGAAAAGTGTCATTGTGGTAGGTTTGTAGGAAAAACACAACAAAAATCCTCAAATGAAAGTGACAAAAAGATGCCACATGATGGACTCAACAACTGAAATGTGAAAAGGGGGTGAAAAAAAACACATGCATGAAGGTATATGAATCTATAAAAAAACCCAATGAAATTTATAAATTAGTGTGAGTAAAAAATATATCTGAAACACCTACCAATAAGTTGTATAATCCACTGAAGAGTGACACCCTTTGAAAACAAGGTGGTACCTATAGTCACTCTAATTAGTATGATTTATAAATAATGATCATAGGTGGTGATTCAAAATGTCAAGCCAAAATATGAACACATTTATTCTAAAATCCTTAATATTTATTTGTATGGACTTTGAAAGCATTAAATCTCTAGTATGATTTAATGATTTATAGTTTTACAAATAATAACTATTTTCCTAAAAAACTAAAAAATTGAATCATAATGAGACTAAATATATGTTATATATGTAAAGACAATAAAAACACACACTTTTAAAAAAATCATGCAAATTTGAGCTACTATTCAAAAGTTATGACCTTTAAAAGGTCCAAAATATACTAGTTTGGCCATCAAAACTAGAAATAAACTACAACTTCTAGAAAAATAGTTTATAAAAATTAAAAAATGATCATGTCATTATGTATATCTTAAAAAATTATCCAATATGAAAAATAAATCACCTCTCCAAGATTTATAGATTAAAAATTATGAGCCTTCAAAATTCTAGTACTGTACGAATGAGGCTCAGTGGTGAGATCTACCCTATGGGAGTTAAACTTATCCATCAAGTAGTTGTGTGATAGAGTGGGGGGTGAAAATTAGATGTGTTATTTTATATAAGATGTGGTATTATACACCTTGACATGAAATATCAATGAAGGTCTTACAAAGAGTGGTTAAACCATCACACCAAGTACTTAGCTTTGAAATACAAATGAAAATTAGACAGTGTTATAGATCTACATGGATTTGATGACCCATATGTCTGGTAGGGTAGTGATAAAAGTGTCCACATGCATTTTTTTTGTTATATATTTATATCTCATTTGAAATAGTGACAAGTTATTTCCCCCTCCCAAATGAAACCCTTCAATGTGTTTGTAACCTTCAAATGCTCACCACAAGCACCTTTGTGCTCTATTTTTGTAAACCATGACTTTTTGGAAAGCTATCAAAGAGAGTAATATAAGGGTATGAGTATTGATCCACATTTAAAAAAAAAATCAAAAATCCACTATCATATTTATTTTTCCTTTCTTGTCCTACAAATCTGATTTTTTTAATCATAAAAATCACCATAAACTCTAAAAAATCTGATTTATTTACATTTATGGTTTTTTAGAATAATTCAAGAAAAATATTAAATCAAATCCAAAACATCTACATATTTAGAAAATTTTAAAAAACACTAATATAGTAATTTTGACACCAAAAAACTACCCATTGGGTAATTTTGAAAACCCACAATGTGGATTAGCTAAAAAAAACTAATTAAGGGTTTAAGAAGTAGTATAGGGATGTTTGGCTTGATAAAGATACAAAAATACACAACTCAAAAAATGGATCCAAATGGAATTTAAGATCCACCAAAAACACTTAAATATTAAAAAAGGTAAAAATCTCTTCATAAAATCTCTTCTCATTCATAGTTGCAACCAATGATGCAAATAAATCTAAAGAAAAATCTAAATTTAATACAACTACAAAACAAAGATTAAAAATTTGACTCTTATACCATATAAGAAATGAGGAGGGGATAATAAAATTCCACAATATAAACATCCATCCACACAAAAATTCTTAGATGAGAGGAAAATATTCACTAACCAATAACACATTTTATTACACTAATTAAATATATAATTTACATCTATGCAACAAATAATGGTTACACAAGAATAGAAATCTCTAATAGACTACATCTCCATTAACTCTAGAGATGACTCTAAGATCCAATTTAATCACTTAAAAGGACACAAAGAGTCCTTATATAGGAAAATCAAGAGGTGATTTAGAGATTATTATTGGTTGAGTGAAAGGTGGTATAGGATTATTCCCCTAGTTACACCTCACCCTTCTCACACGTGAGGATAACTACCACTTAAATGTGCATATTAACTATGTTGTGCACATAATACATCACACCTTGGTAACACATATACCTAAGGTGGAATCACATAAATTTTGAATATCAGACACACCAATAGTCAATAAATTTCTATAGATAGTGAGGAGATAGGATTTTTTTGTTTACAAGTGACAGGAGTTTGATCATGTTGTAAGGTAACCTCTCTCCTCTTTTTGACTTTCAAATCAATTTCATATGTAGTATTAACTTTAACTAACTTACAGGTTCTCACCATAAACTCTTCATTGATGCCTCCTATGTACACTTGTTTATTTTACTTTAATGTATATTCACACACACACACAAAAAATTGAACATTAAGTACACTCTTAATTTTGGTACACGCCTAGTAATTACAGTATTATTAGCAATTTTTCATGCATATGGATCATTGGTTCAAATTATATTCTTATTAGCATATTTTCATTTTTTTTTGGCCCCATATAACCTTTCTTTATCTTCATTCATTCCTGAACACCTTTATATCTATCATTTTTCTACCTCAAAATGTTCATAGATATTTCATTAGTTCATTAGGTCTTTGTTTTATGGGTTTTGTTTCCTTGACTAGTATCAAAACAATGTAATAATAGTCTAACAACCATTGGACTTTTCCAATCCTGGCCATATTATTTGAGGGTCCTTTGGATCCCTTTCCCTATTTTCATCATGTTTTATCATGCCTTGATTTTTAGCTTTTGTGCTTTCAAAAAATAATCTTGTATACCAATAAGATATTAATTTTAACTGGATAAGAGTGTGTGTGTGTGTGTGTGTGTGTGTGTGTGTGCGCGCGCGTGCGCGTGCGTGTACACAATCACCCTAATACATTTAACATAATTTATGCTCACACAATTAGAAAGAACACATATAAATGTTTCTTAAACCCTAATTTTTACTACATTATATCTATTTAAGTGTTATTGTTGTATATTTGTATTGAAGTAAAGACTAGTAAAAGAGCATATAGATTGACTACTCACTTGCATCACATACATAAGGATGAGGGATAGTATCTTCATACACATCAAACTACTTATTTATTTTTATGAGTGTTGTATTCTAACTTTTCATCGATCATGGGTTTGACTAAGACAAACCCCTCATAACAAAACCAATTTTTTTATGTCATTTCAAGGTCTATTAAAGTGGATTAGGGCTTGAGAAAAATATATTAAATTTTGACAATTTTTCACATCAATTTATTAATTTTAGAGATTTTATGTTGATCAAGCACTAAACAAGTGGTTCATAAATTTTTAAACTAATTTAACCTATTTTATTGTTATCAAACCTAGATTTCCACTATCGAGATAAATAACTATTATCATAGTAGTCTATTACTAGTCTACCTCTATAAAAATAGTCTGATGTTAGTTATTAAATCATATTTATAGGATCTATTTTGCACTATCTCAAAAATAAATTCTCATATTTTTTAGTTACTGTCAAAATATAGGTGATTCAAAACTAAGGTGTTTATCATAAACCCCTTTTTCAAGTTCCAAACAATTCAAATTACATTCCTCCATTATTGGACAAAAATTGGATTTTTATTTTATATTATTTAATTTATTCATGCCATGTTTTATTTGTGTCCCATGCTTTATTGGTCTTGTGTAGTGTTGTTAACCTAAATCCTATTTCCATTAACACATGTTGTTATTGTGATTATCATAGATGTGATTTTTCTTGGTTGTGTTCATTTGTTTCTCTATTATTAGCCCTAGTTTTTTGTGTTTATCTTAAGGTACATTCATAAAATTTCATTATGTTTTAACCTCTTATTAAGGTTATATTTTACATATTCAAAGGTTTTTTCTTAAGTTTGTGTTGTTAGATCTCTTTAGTCCTAAATATTTTACACTTTCTTTAAACTCTAGTGTACTTTCAATGGCTCGCCCTTTAGATGTATTATTTTATGGTGTTGCAAATTCTTTTATGAATTCCATGTCTTTTCATAGTGATTTATAATATATTAATTATGATTATTATGGTAGTGGGTCTATTAATTATTATAGTGCGGATGGTTTATATGAATAACTAAGAGAACTAAGTTTAAATATTGAAAAATTAAATGAAAATGAAAATTATATAAATGTATTGGGTGTTGGTTGTATTTATTTGAGTCCTCATTATTATTGAATTCCAATTTTATTATATGTAAGAAATATTTAATAATGAAATATGTGTTAGTTTCAAGCAAAGTAATCTAGAGCAATATGGATTTAAACATGGTTGTAAATAATATGTTGTACTTGTATAGAACATAACATTAATGAAAATGATTGTATTCCTACTCCTTTGAATTCCAATGTTAATAATGATATCCATGAAATTTTTTTGGATGATAATGATGTATATGATTATTATTATGATTTTAAAGATGAAATGAATGAAAAATATATGTTTAAATATGTTGAAACTATTATAACATGTATTGTGAAAAATATTTCTCATATTGTTAAGATCATGGACACGCTGAAATAAATATCTAATAAAAATATTACTTGAGTTTTAAATGATGCTCTTATTGTTTTTAGTGATTTCTCTCCTCGTTCTTTTCTGAATCCAAATGTTTTTAATGATCTTATACCTTTTCATGTGTTTCCTAATCAATTTTATTTATCTAATCCATTACTTAAATAAACTAATTTTCCTCTATCCAATGACGAGACTCTCTTCTTGAGTGATACACTCCATAATAAAATGAAAATAATTTCTAAAATAGTCACTATGATTGATGCAATAGGTCAAATATAATGACATGTTCAACTTTTTCTCTTGGCTCCCATGTGCTTAATATTAGAATTGAATATCATGTTATATTATCAAACCCCATAGTTAATAATTTTGTAATATCTAATTTTACAAAAAAAAAATTCGTGATTAAACTTATTATATTAAATGGATGAAGAGAACCATATACACACCTCAAGACCTTATTGTTGACAAAATTTTCCACCTTTGGTCAAGGTTATATATGTGCAAGTTTTTAGGAATAATCCATTCATGGATTAAATATTAAATTATATATAAAAAACATAATAAATCCTTCATAAACAAAAAATCGTGCTCAGTAACATCTCACAAGTCCAAATGTTATCAGAAGTTTCTTCTATTCCTCTATCAAATTAGTTGCAAGCTATCAAGGGTAATTTTCAAATGTTTGGTTCATGAAAGAGAAGAAGAGTTAGATAAAATGATATTAGGGTAAATATGGGAAAATATTCCATAAATATAACATGTATTTTTTTCATGTTACAATTTATTAACTTTATGAATCATCATTAAAAATAAAAGGTGCTCTAAAACCCTTATAAAACCCCAATAACTCATTTTTAGGAAATGTGATTGCATTTTTGAGTTCTTTGTTGAAAATTATAATTTATGTGAAATATTATGTGGAATATATATCCTTAATACACATTATTGAATCAAAATTTTAATGCAAATAATAAATAAATTTAAAGTTACATGTTGCAGGGTTTCAAGCATGCAAGCGAGACAGTCAGAAAGACATTTTTAAAGAGGTTTATGTGTTTTTTTGAAGATATATAATGGTTTTAATTATTATATTATATATTATATATTATAATTAAAAAATAATTAGGTATTTATGCCTCATAAAAATCAATAAATACCAACTCATACCTATAGGCATTTAGAAATGAGAAAGTGCAAGCTAGAAAACACTAAAAAGTACATATTTTGGGTTTTACTAAGTAAAATCTCTTTAAATTTTAAATGGATGTATATTTTTATGTAATTTAATTTTTTAAATTGATTTAATGTCCATAACATACCTTATGGTATATAAAATAACAAAACATAGGTTTGCACTAAGAAGAAAATCAGGGTTTTTGACTAATTTATTCATAAATAGAGTTATAAATGAGTTTTTTAGATCTTTACAAGGGAATAAATCAATTTTATAGGGTTTATATTTACTTTAAATTTTTTAATCCATTATTATACAATGAAAAATAATGTAAACTAGGCTCAAATCATTAAAAACATCTTCAGGCAACCTTGTGGGCAACAAGCATCCACTTTTTGTGATTTTTTTTTTTGAGAGTTTGGTGAAGAGTTTTAAATATTTAAAAAATAAAAATAAAATTTTTAAAAATTTATACATATAAAATTAGCATATTTTGAGTTTATGGTGAGACCTATAACTCATTTTAGACCCCCAAATCCAAATCAGGGTTTCTTGAGGCCTAGAGATCACAAAAGAGCATTTTTAGAAGTTGTATATGGAGTTTGGATCTAAAAATTTATTTGAAGGTATATAAAACCATGATTATTATTTTAAAATAATATTTTTACTCCTTGTATTTTAAAATAATTCAAATCCATCAAGTTTTAGGTTCTCATTATGCATTCAACAAGCTTGTCAAAATGGAGAAGATGAGCCTATCCAAGAAAGAAAGTATGGAGTTGTGATTGTTCATCATAAAATGAACTCTCAACAAGTATATTTAATTAATATATAAAAAAAATTAAAAATTCAATCTCTCTCACTTTTACGCCACCTTGGAAGAAGAAGACACAAGCTCCATCAATGTATTATAATCCTCAACAACCTTGCCAAGTAAATCACATGTACTCTTTTCCATTTGGAGATCAAGAAGAGGTCAAATATTTGTGTTTAAAATGGATTAAATTTTATAAATATTCTTAAAAAACATCAAAAATACTTATATCTCACTTATACACAACCTTGGATCGATTTGTCGAAAAAGTCAAATCCAACAAGATGAAGCCTTCAATCAACCCTAGAAAGATGGAGAAGCAACATGCAATCATGGAAGATTTTAGTTAAATACTTGATAAATTATTTATGGCCTATTTTAATTTAGGGTAATCCTTTAAAAATTTAAACATGAAAACTTCTCCATTCTTTTCCACCATGGAGAAATTTGAGGAAGTCAGGAGAAAGAAACATGCATGCAAGAATATAGGTGGGTCAAACTCTAAGATACAAGGAATATAGTTGAAGTCACTCACTATAAATATGGAGAGTCTCAACAAGAATAAATGTGATGTTCATAGGGAATTAATTTAAGATGATCAACACTTCTTCAATAATTGAATACCATCAAGGGATACAAGGACACCAATTCCCTTAAAAATAGGTCATGATTGAGGAAATAGGACTTCTTTAAAAACATTCAAACAAACTTATCTATCTCTCCTATGCCATGTTACAAGAAAATAATTTTAAACCCTAGATGCACTATGTAGTATTTTATATTTTTGTAGTTGAGTTGAAGTAGGAATTAAGGATGATTAGGCATGATGACTCAACCCTTGTTTGGGGCTATTTTGTTTCCCCTCTCTTTCCTTATTTTTTATATGTATGTTCATTTTTGAATAAGAAATAATATTATGATTTTGTATATATATAAAATATACTAAAATTTATAATAAATCACCTTTGAATCAATAAGAAGTTGATTTTTCCTCTATTTTCAGGTTGTTCATGAAGTGTGTGTCTCATATTCATTGATGTAACTTAGTGAATGATTGATTTTCCTATGTTTATATCTAAATTTTTTACCTTTGTTAAGCATATGAGAATTATTTAAGGTCATATCAAGTGTATAAGTTTGATTTATATCTAATTTTGAAGTGAATTTAACCTATGTTCATTATTTCCATGCTAGTGTGACTGTTTGTCAAGACCTTTGTATGAAATACTAATGTAAGAGTCATTGTATGAAGATGAAGTGAATGTGTTCAAGTTATTTAGATTCTCAAGTGTGTTAAGTATAGGCATAATTGAATTTAACATTGGTTCCTCGCCCCAAATTTTCATTTTTCATGTTTATTCTAGTTTGAGTATTGCTCCTTTTACCCTTTTTCCTAGTCAAGAAATCACTAAATTAGAGAGTTTATAGAAAAGTAGGTGAGTTTACCAAAGGGAACCAACCCTTAATCTAGATATTATCACCAATATAATGTCACCCACACTTTGGAGGGTTTCCATTGTGTCAATAATAATGATAACAAGTACACATTCTTGCAAAGGTGTACTTATGAGTGATAAAAGTTTATGGCACACCTGGTAGGACATAGATTGGAGCTAGAATAAGACATTTAAAATAGTAGATAAGTGTCAATTTCATGCCTAATATCAATAAAAAGTATAAAATTAGAGGTATACCATTTGATTTTTTGAATTATATTTGCATTCAAATAAATTAAGAATGTTTTTAAGAACAAGTCCATATCTTAGGAGGCTATTTTAGTTGCCAAATCATCTTATTGTGCAAACCACTTCAACTTCAAATCCCATTATCAACATCATTATCCATAAGAACCAAGTATTTTTTCCTTTTAATGATGTAATCCCTATCAATTTGGCCTAATATGTTGATATCCTAGCCTCAACCCTCAAAATCTTACCATATTTTATAGGTGAAGATCAAACTACACCCATAGAACATATCAAAGATGTGGCCAACTTGTGTTCATTCCACCATGTTACCCAAGAGAATGTTGCCATATAATTACTTGCTACATCCTTCAAGGGAAAGGCATTTAAATGATATATGAACCTTCCCTTTAACTCTATTTCCACTTGGGATGATTTAGGTGCAATATTCTATAGATAATTTGAAGATAAATCAGACCATTTATCCCTTGTTGAGCATCTCACTACCATCAAAAGAGAACCATGTGAATTTATGACTTATTTCAATCCTAGATTTTAAAAAATATGGATTATAATACCTCCTATGATAAGGCCATCTCCTGATTATGATTTTCTATACTTTTTAAGATATTTGAATTTTGATATTTTAGTTATAATTCAGTCCATGGGTGATAGTACACTCTCAAATGCCTATGAGGTTGCCATTAAAGCTGAAAATAGTATAATTTAAGCTGGTAAACTTACACCTAGACATCAAATGCCATTTTTAAAAATAAATATAGCCTATTATACCTCCTCAAGCTCTATCAATATCCCTAATTCTATCCCCTCAAAGTCAAGTTCAAGCTCCTCATAGTCAATCTCGTGATCTTGGTAAACTAAAAGGTATGCTAAAATCTTTTGGTAAGGAGGTAGTTCAGCTAAAAAATAAATAATATCAAGCTAATAGTCCATATTAAGCACCCAATATGTCCACATATCATCCATATGGAGATCAAATACCTCCCTACTAAGGATTTAAGGATAATAGGCCTTCATACCCAACTCAAAGAGTCATTACAATAGCCAAACCATATGTTACAATTGACCACAATGTTCCTTACACATCCAAGGCCCTTATACCAATACAAAATAATTTGATACAAGATTCAATTTGGCATCATTATAACACTAATTATGTGAAAAATCAAGCTTTAGTATCATAAAATATGGAAATTCCTCAAATGACACAAGAGTAAGCCTTTGTTTAAGGAGGTCAACACAATGAAGATATGATACAACAAGGGGAGGTGAATCATAGACAAGTAAAACTAGATTCAAATTTGGTAAATTAAAAAGTTGATGATCACATGGTAGTAAATTAGATTGGTGAACCTATAAAATCAAATAACTTGGTTGCAGTCATCAAAAGAGCCAAGAGAAGGGCTATAAATGAGACCCAAGAGGTCATTCATGCTAAAAATGTTCCTAATATGGTTTTTATAGGTACTAATGATCATATTTATACCCCTTTAGCTCAAAAAAATAGAATTTTGAAGCAATCAAGGTTCATTAAGTGCCTCAAGTACAAGAGCATCCTATTACTCTTAAGATGCAACTAAAGATTAGAGGATCCTCCTTCAGCATAGTAGAACATATGAAGAAAGCTAACATCAACATTACCATGTGGGATTCATTGGTAATCCTAGGACAAAAGGATACCCTTATCCATGAGTTTTTAGGTCGTAGCTTATCTACAAAACCAATAGAGAAGGAAAGGGTAGTTATATAAAATTTAGATCATTAAGATAAGTAACAAATATAATCGTTATATAAAGGTGTAAAATCCATAAAAGATGATTAAAAACCAAGTAAAACACCTCCTAGATATATTTTCTTGGTTTTTGGAAACACACTAATTCATAATTGCATGGTTGACAATGGAACAAGTAAAACATTATTGCCAAAATAGATTGTAGATAAGTTGGTTTTGGTGTATGAGATAAATGAAAATTGATGGCTCTCAAACCAAGACAACGGTATAATCAGGAATCTTAAATTAACACTTTTTTCATGTCCAAATGTGACCATTTAGTAAGATGTGGTGGTGGTGGATCTTCTTCTGTACTTTGCTATGTGCTTATCACATGACTTCACTTCAAATATAGGTGGGTATCTTTCATATTATTGGACATATCTCATGTTTATAACAAGGTATGGAATGAAATTTACAATTCATTCAAAAGTTATTACTCATTTTCATCTAGAACCATAAATTCTTAGTATTGTTAATACTAATTATGTCATCTCAGATAAAGTAGAGTAAACTAGTGAAGCTAAAGCAAATTCATATCTTGATAGCATTCCTAATTTATTTCTTGATGAATGGTCTACTAATATTTAGGATCATAATCCCTACAAGATGATAGAGGAATAAAGACTTGGAGTTTATTGTTTACATGAAGATGATGCAGAAATTCCATCTCTATACAAATAAGGTGAGCTAAATGATGGTTTATGACAACTCTATTTTGAGGAATCATAGAATAAACATGGTACAAAGGTGTGTATGATTTTTATTTCACCCTCCAAACACATGTACTATTTTATGGTAAAATTTTAGTTTGGATTCTCTAACAACATATCAAAATATGAAGCATTAGTTCATGGTTTTCAATGGGCTAGAAAGATGGGATCCAACCTTTTATAGGCATTTGGAGATAGTGAGATTTTGGTAAATAAAATAAGATGGTTGAATGTGTGTAAAAATCAATTTTTAAGATCACACAAACATAGGGTATGGGACATTCAAGAGGAATTTGATGGATTTGACATACGAGCAGTGCCTAGAGAGTAATAAGTATGCAGATAGGTTGATTGCAATAGGACACTAATTTGACATTATAGCTGAATAAAATTTACCTATATATCAAGATTATGGTAATACCCTCCATTCCTAATAATAATTTGAATTTTCAAGTCTTTGAGGATGATGATCAAGTTGTTCATTTCCTACAAGAAGAGGTGAAATTCTCTTCTAAAAATCGGTCAAAAATTTTACAGAAATATGGTGATAAATAGTTCATCTCAAGTCTAACAAGTTAACCAAGGGTCTCCTCACACCTAAGAATATTTTAAGTAGGGTGATGAGGTAATAAAGGAGAAATCTTCTTTGTCTACAAAATAAGAACATTATGCAAGCATTGACATAGTTAGTGAGAAAGCTCTTAGCTTGGTAAAATATGCTCTTAAGCTCAAAAAGAATATTTTATTAAATTATGTAGAGAGTTTGTTGATCTATTTGCATGGTATTATAATGATTTAAAAGTTTTTGATCCTAGGTTGGCTTTGAACATCATTTAACTAGAAACAAATACAAAACTAGTGAGGCAAAGACAAAGGCCAACCAACCCAAATATGTAACCTTTGATGAGAACAGAACTTTACAAACTGATTGAATCAACTATCATCTTTCCCATTATTAATTCCACTTGGGTGGCTAACCTTGTTCTTGTGAGGAATAAAAATATATAAATTATATTGTGTGTGAACTTCCATGACTTGAACAAAGCCTCACTCAAAGACCATTATTATTTGCCATCAATAGAAAAAATATTGTAGTTAGTGGTTGGTTCATATATATTTTCATTGCTAGATGGTTATAGTTGGTATAACCAAATACTTATGAAGGAAGAGGATAAATTCAAAATAACATTCATCACCAAGTGGGGCACCTTTTCATAATAAAAAAATCCCATTTGGGTAGTCCAATGTAGGAGTAACATTCCAAAGAGCCATGAATATGGACTTTCAAGGTTTGATCAATAAGTTCGTTCTTGTGTATTTGGATGATGTTATAGTTTTTTCAAAGAAGGAAAGTGATCACATGCTTCATCTTAGAGAGGTATTTTAGATATTTAGGCAATATGGGATGTCACTTAACCCAAATAAGTGTGTGTTTTTTGTGCACGAAGATAAACTCCGTGGTCATGTTGTTTGTAATCATGGTTTGCGTATTGATCTAGAAAGAATAGACTTTATTCTTGCATTGTCCTTGCCTAAGCATAAGAAAGAATTTCAAATTTTTCTTGTATTAATTAAATTTATAACAAGGTATATATTTGATTTTGAAAGTTTGTCAAGGCCTCTTATAGCTATGCTCAAGAAAAATTAGAATTTTACTTGGGCCAAGGAAGGTATGAATTTTTTTGAAGAAATCAAGCAATCAATTTATAGTGCTCCCACTCTTATTAATCCTAATTTTTCCAAGGATTTTGTGTTGTATTCATATGATAATATTGATACAATTTTAGGAATATTGACACAAAAAAATCAATAAGGTTTGGATCAACCAATAGAATTTTTTAGTCAAGGCTTGCAAGAGTATGAAAGAAGGTACACATTTTTAAATAAACATGTGATTTCCATAATTAGATGTCTCAAAAAATTTAGGCAAATATTATCTAAAAATAAGATCCACGTGATGGTTTCCCATCCTAGCATCAAAGAGTTTTTATTGAACAAGGACATAAGTGAAAAGAGAATAGGATGGATAACAAGGGTCATGGAATATGACTTGGAAATAAAGGTAACCAATTTGAATAGAGGCAAAGTGTTGTGTGATAATTTGGCTCAAGACTTTTAGGAAAGTAAAGAGGCAATTTTGGTCTTGAATGATGAATATATTGTAGTTAATCATAGACCTTCATCAAGCTGGTTTCAAGATATGATAAGGTACCTTCAAAGTGGTATGTATCCTCCAAATTTAAGTGGTTCAAAGAGAAGGTAATTTAGGATGAAATATATTTCTTTTATTCTTATTTATAGTGTGTTATTCAAAAAGGATGTTAATGGCATGTTTTTGAGATGTATAGATCCAATTCAAGTTGAAAGATTACTTGAATAATTTCATGATGGATAAGGTGGAGGCCACTTTTTAGTAAGAATAACCCTCAAAATCATGAGGGGTGGATATTATTGGAAAAAAAATATTTAGAGATTGTCATGATTGGGTAAAGAATTGAAAAAGTGTTGGAGAGTTGTTAATGATGTCATGGTGATTTCATGGATGTGTCCTAGTGAGTGGATGAAGTGCTTTGATAGCTAAAGTAAGAATGATAAAGTGTGTAATATACTTGTCAAAGTGTACTTCAAGTTGGCTTGGTTGATCTTCTATTTTGGCATGGTTAGAGATGTTTAGGGATGAGTATGAAGTATTTAGCATGTGTAAGGGGTCCTGTCAGATGTCAAGAATGGTTTAAGTGCTTGTGCATATGAGTGGAATTCACCTGGTTCATCATTATTTTCATCTAGACATTTTGGGTCTAATGGTAGAAAATCTGAGTAGACAATTTGATGACATCACAATTTCCATGTGTGGATGATTCAAGGAGAGATGGTCATATGGTTGTGATCAAATTAGTCCCTAATTTCTATGTACTAATTCTTATATCATGTGACAAAGTGTGACAAAATATATGCATGTGCAAAGTTGGGCTTTTAGGTAGTTTGACTATGTTTTCCCATACTTAGCCAAATTTATAAATAACAAGAAAAGCTAGGGATGCATTTTGATGATGTTATATTTTTCACATGTGGCAGTTTCAAGAGAAGTTGATCATATGGGTTTATCAGTTTTGAGCATAGTTAATTTTTGTTAAATTTTAGATCATGCAATAAATCACATTAAAAGATATGCATGAGTAAAATTGGCCTTCTAGGTAGGTTTTGACATAGTTGGCTCTATGGAAGAAAATTCTAAGTGATCATGTTGATGATGGCACATCTTGCATGTGTGTGGGTTATAGGAGCATATTTTTATATGGATGGATTCTCCTATGTAAGGATATCATATGGTCTAAATTTTAGATCATGCATCTAAGCACAGTAAATGTTATTGAGATTCAAAATTAGCTTCTTAGACATATTGAAATGGTTCCTATACTTAGTCACATATGCAAGATTTAAATTTTAATCAACATCAATGAAACGTGTTGCTCCAAGAAGTTAAGAAGAAATGAGATGAGAACAGGTGCATGATGTTTAATGCTAAGTAGAGATAAAGATCAAGCTTCTTCCAAGGATCAATGATGAGTAGGTAATCATACAGATAGTGATAAATGGTGTGTATTAAATTCAAGAGGTCAAAGTGACATTTTTTTATCATTATTAAAGACTAAGCTACATACAGGAGATTGATAGAGTGCATTGGGTAAAAGTTCCCAAGATGCATGAGATGAGGTCAAAGTGACAGTGGTTTAACATTTGAGAATTGACACCTATGTGTTAAAGTTTAGAAAATATTGATGGTGTAAGATTGATCTAAATCTGAGATGACATGAGATGCAAGCTTAGTGTTTGAAGTTTAACTATGACCATTTGCATTTGAATATTTTAATTTGCAAAGGAAAAAACTAGTGCTCTATATTTTGGCCATATATTTCAATCTATGTAAAATTTTCTCATGGTGTAAAAGGAAAATTTATAGAGGAATCTAAGGTGCATCTATAAATATATATTTGAAGATATAAAAGTGTGTACTTCAAAGATATTGAGGTTCAAAGTTGACTGTGTTTTCATATTTATTCTTCAAGTGACCCAAGAAGGAAAATTGATCTTGTATTGATGTTATTTTGATGTCTCATGATGAGTTAATCATTTTAGAGTGTTGTAGACTCTACAAGGATGCTTTGTGTGGATTTTGGAGGTGTGATCAATCTATCTTGAGTATGAAAAATGCTTAATAAGTTTATTGTGTGTTTTTTCATGATGTTCCTATATAGCAAGTCAGTGTTTGAGTTATTTGATCATACACATATGTGATCAGAGTTAATTGTAATCATTTGGGGATGTCGAAGGGGACATAAGGAGTGGATCCATGTAATTGAAAGTGGTCATGTATTCTTATTTTTTTTAATGATATGCTAAAATTTTAAATAGGTCTCCATGGGACCTAAAAGAGCTACAAGGGCCTTATTAAAAGGTGTAGCTGCTTAAGGGTGACCCATAGATGTTATGGCTGACTTATGAAGATTTTATTGAGTTGTGTCTTTGTATGATAAATGCCTTAAGGGTTAAGGCATGAATAATGTCTAACCAAGATGTTGATAATCATGATAGATCTATAAATGGTGAAACCAAATGTGTTGGTTTCTAAACTTTAGAGAGAGGCATACAAATAAAGAGCCAAGTTAAGGTGATAACCTTTAAAAGAGAAGGTATAAATCAGTGAGGACTAGAAGAGAGAGAAGAGGATCAAATATGTATATTTTATCAAGGTGATGAAGTTTATCACTTAGGTCTTGGACCTATTAAGCCTAGAAGAGGCATAATGAGTGAATATGTTCAAGAGGCTATTTGAGATAGTGTGTTTGGTGAGCAAAGGCAAGGTGAAGATTGTGTGTGCCCAATGGATGGGTTAAAGAGAAGAATAGGTTGTTAATAGTGTGTATGACTTGTAGTTCATATTTGTGATGTCATAATAGTGCTCTTTCAATTTTGAATATTGATTTTGAGCGAGGGTGAAGAGTGATAATTAGAGGCCCATCATCAAGTGTTGAATATATTAGTTTAAAGATGGATGTGTTCATAGGTGGTATTATGGCAACTCAAAATCTAAGGGGGTTACAGCCTCCTTTCAAGGTGAATCTTATTAAAGGTCTAGTTGTTGTGGTTGCACATCTAGATAGGTGTAGAAGCTCCTTGTGGGATTGCAGTCTTATTAAAATAAGGAATGGTAGTTCCTTGATCACTTATAGATGGTCTAAATTGGTTCTTGTTATTATAAGATAGTAGTATAATTGTAAATTCCAATGGGTTTTATTCCCCAAAAAGGTTTCCCTTGTATATCATGTGTTATATTATTGATCTTGCATTGGCTTTCTTTTTCTTTGCTATGAATGAGGTATACCTCATGAATGTATGTATTTAATGATTAAAGGTTTGAAGGAATTGGAATTGGAATTGGATTATCCAGGCCCACTAATTCACCTCCCCTCTTAGTGGCATGCACATATAACAATTGTTATCAGATCAAGTCCTTTGGAGGAAGATTAATAGCTTGAAGGAGATCCTAAGTTGGTACAAAGATGGATAAATAGTTGAAGAAAGAGAATCAATAGTGAAAGGCTATGATCAAGGCACTTGAAGAGTAGATATGTATTTTGAAGAAAGATGTCACATAGGATGAGAATGTTATCAATAATCTCAAGGTTCAGTAAGTAGATTCCAACACAAGTTTGTGTTCAAAAGAAAAGGACATCATGTTTGATAAAGAAGATTTTCATAACAATATAGAACATGACATCAAGGAAAAAGAAGTTGATCTAGAAGCTGAGCTCATGAGTAAACTTGGTGAACTAAAGGAGCAGAATAAGAGGAATCATAAAATGAGGAATATGATCAAAGGTATTGAATCACAAGTCAATTCTCTTAAGGGAATTCTATTAGGCATGTCCAAGAAAGAAGAAAAGAAGTATCAAGATCATATCAAGTATATTATAGTACAAACACATAGATTGAAAGACATGGCCAACAAGGTCAAAGAGGATGAAAAGAAGATCAATATTCTTCAGAATTAGTTAAATATTTCAAATGCAAATATGAAAGCAAAAGAAGATGAGTGCAATTAATTGAAGGTTGAAAGTAAGTCATTGAAAAGTGAGAATGAGCTTTTTATATCCAAATTTAATACCCTGGGAGAGAAGCATGATAAGCCTAAGTATGTCAAGGAGAATGCAAGCTCTAAAATCAATGTAAAAAGGTCTATTAGATAACCAAATGCTTCAAGGTTTGCTAGTTTATTTCATGGTCATTGTTATACATGTAATAAGTATGGTCATAGAGCTAAGGATTGAAAAATGAAGTCATTCAAGTTTGGACATTCATGGAGCTATGATAGGAGTTTTTGGCCAAAGATTGATCACAGTTCAAATCTATCAAAAGGTACAAATAATGTTATTTGTTTCAGTTGTCATAAGAATAGACATATTTCTAGATTTTGTCCAAATGGTGTTATGAGGTTTTCGAGGTATGTCAAAGGATATAGAGCTCCTAGAAGGTCTGAAAAAGGACAAACTCAGATATAGAAACCAAAGGTAATCATTGCCAATTCTTTTAGTCATAAGGATGATAAGAAAATTTCTCTAGAAGGAAATGTTGCAAATCAGGATAAGCTCAAGGATCAAGTAGGTAAGATGGATGCCGAAGATGAGAAGAGTCGAATTATAGTATGGAGACTTGAGGCAATAAAAACTAAGGAGACTAATCTTATTGTATCCAAGAGTCTTGATGGATTG
Organism: Torreya grandis; assembly: GCA_037957365.1. Taxonomy (NCBI): domain Eukaryota; kingdom Viridiplantae; phylum Streptophyta; class Pinopsida; order Cupressales; family Taxaceae; genus Torreya; species Torreya grandis. The sequence continues at coordinate 3,689,817 of JARHVA010000278.1, forward strand.
GTTGTTAATGTGGAAAAAGGATCAGAAGTGAAGAAAAGTCAAGAGTTTGTGTTGTCAACATTTGTTAACAAGTCTGAAGTAGATAATATGTCAACTATCTAGATAGAAAAGGAAAATCAAAAGTTAATTCAAATAAATCAAGGAGAAAGCCAAGGTGATGATTAAGGCTAGTTATAATCCTGAGAAGAAGAAGAGGAACTATCAATATCAGATGACCAAGGAGGGAAAGGAATATGAGTTGTGGGCAACTCCTAGTTTCACATTGTTCTAGGACATTGTGGGTCAGGGTATCTCTATCTAGGCTTTAAGGAGACACTTTTCAGTTAGAGGAATCTTGGTGGCTATCAGATGTGCATTAATATTTATATATCTATTTGTTGGAGAAAATAATCTTGTGAATAATCTCAGTGGTCTTATCTTGAGGAGTTGGCTTGTTGATCATGCTTCAGATGCTCTAGTATAAAGGTGAGTTTTAAATATCTATATGTATATTAGTCTGTGGTATATGTTAGGTGAGCCTATAATTTGAAGGCCTCTCTTCTAGGCTTAGTCCTAGATCTTGCTAAGCCTGTTAAGGCTTGTTGTGTAGTTGTATATGCCATAGAATTTTAGTGTCTTGAAGATGTATATTGTGTGAAGGGGAACATATGTGATGTGTCTCTATCTATACTTCTTAAGAGAATACTTTTAGTGGAGAAGCAAGTGTTGTTTTGGTGTTCTTATAAAGTTATTATAAGGCTAGAGATGAGTATTTTCAATTCGATTAGGTATGTCTAGGTGGAAGATACATTATGGTAATGTCAAAATGATGTCATGATGTTGATAGTTGTATATGGTCAATCTATAGGGTCAAAAAAAAGGGTTCTAGGTGGATTAATGAGATTTATGGAATGTCAAGAAGATTTCAGTGCTTTTAAAGGTCTATGCACTTCTTTGTGATGGGTGTCTCTAGGTGTCCAATAAGTTTTAGAAGTGGACATTGACTAGGAGGTTTGTTGACCTTGCTTGTTTTAAGTTTCTTAGGTTTTGGGTTTTGATAGAAAAGTGGTTTGTATTATGAGTTGAGATCTAAGGTTACCTAATAAGTTTAATGGGCCAAATGGGTTGTCAAATAAAGCTTCATAGAGATTTGAAGGTTTGTGGTTCTCAAGTTATTCAATTTTTTGTCAACCTAGAGGTTTAATTGGGTAGTTGGTCTGTGAAGGAAGTAAATTGGAGAGGATGATCTAGTTGTTTTAAATTGATTTGATTAAGGGGTCATATGAGAGTGCTCTAGATATGAAGTTTTAGGTCATGAATGTGTGTCTACTAAAAGTTGTGGACTCTGTAAGTTTCAGATAGGGCTACAAGGAGACTAGACAGGCCTAGTGTGAAGAAGTGTGATTTTTGTTCAGTTTCTACAAAATAACAAGGCATGATTATTTCAAGGTGAGTTCTCAAGTTATTTTAGAGCATGTTTCCTATTTGGTCTCTAGCATGAAGTTTTGTTGGTGGTTTTTGAGGTAGCTTGAGAGAGAAGGCTAGTATGTGTGGTGGTTCTTCATGGTGTGTGGAGATCTAAAGATGGTCAAAAGGTACAATGGCTCATAAATATTAGGGGGAGTCCCTCTAAGATGTTTTTTGGTAAATTTTATTTGATTTTAGTTCTTTTGTGTATTTTTTCTTCATTTTTTGTAGTGCTTGGTTGAATAGAGTGTTGACATAGATCAAGAGGAAGGTGTCAATGTAAGAAGAGGTAGACTCAAGGTAACAAGGAGTTTGTATCATAGTTCTAATATGGTCCTTTCATATTGATAGTATTTTTAGGTCCTTAGGATTAGTTGGTGCTCACTTTGTCATTATGTCAAAGGGGGAGAAAGTTCCTATTATGGAGTGCTTGAAGAGAGAAGGCAAGTTGTATATTGCTATATGATGTTTTTTAACATCAATGACAAAGGGTGACATTGTTGGAGAGTTTTCAATGATGTCATGGTTATGTCATGGATGTGTCCTAGTGAGTAGATCAAGTGATTTGATATCTTAAGTAATAATGACAAAGTATGCAATGTGTTTGTCAAAGTGTGCTTGGAGTTGGCTTGGTTGCTCTTTTGTTTTGGCATTGTTAGAGATTTTCAAGGATCAGTATGGAGGATTGAGAATGTGAAAGGGGTCCTATCATAATTCAATAATGGTTTGCATGTTTATGTGCATGAGTGAAATTCACCCAATTCATCATTGCTCTCATCTAAACATTTTAGGTCCAATGGTAGAAAATTTGAGTAGGAAATTTGATGACATCACCACTACCATGTGTGGATGAGTCAGGGGGAGTTGGTTATATGGTAGTGATCACATTAGTCCCTAGTTTCTATGTGATAATTCTCAGATCATGTGACTAAGTGTGACAAAATATATGTATGTGAAAATTTGGGCTTTCAAAAATTTTGACTGTGTTTTCTCATACTTAACCAAATTTGTAGATGGAAAGAAAAGTTTGGGAGGCATTTTGATGATGTTATATTTTTCACGTATGGCAGTTTTAGGAGAAGTTGATCATATGCATTTGTTTAGTTTTGAGCATAGTTGATTTTTTCTAAATTTTAGATCATGCAATAAAATATGTCAAAAGATATACATGATCAAAGTTGGTCTTCCAAGTAGGTTTTGACATAGTTGGCTCTATGTAAGAAAATTTTGAGTGATCATGTTGATGATGGCATATCTCACACATGTGTGGGTTCCAAGATTAGATTGTTATATGGATGGATTCTCCTATGTAAGGAGATCATATGGTCCAAATTTGAGATCATGCATCTAAGTGATGTAAAAAGGTTCAAAATTGGCTTCTTAAATAGATTGCAATTGTTCCTATACTTAATCAAATATGAAAGAGTTAAAGTTAAAAAAAAATCAGTGAAGCATGTTGCTCCAAGAAGTCAAGAAGAAGTGAGATGAGGATAGGTGCATGATGTTTAATTCTAAGCAGAGATAAAGATTGAGATTATTCAAAGGAGTAATGGTGAGTGGGTGATCATATAGATAGAGATCAATGATGTGTTTTAAATTCAAGAGGTCAAATTGATAGTTGTTTAGCATTGCTAAAGACCAAGCTATATATAGGAGATCGATGGAGTGCATTGGGTCAAAGTTCCCAAGATGCACGAGATGAGGTCAAATTGATAGTGGTTTAACATTTGAGCATTGAAACCTATGTGTTAAAGTTTAGATAAGATTTATGGTGTGAGATTGATCTAAATATTAGAGGACATGAGATGCAATCTTAGTGTTTGAAGTTTAACTCTGACCATTTGCATTTGAATATTTGAATTTGTAAAGGAAAAAACTAGTAGTCTGTGTTTTGGCCATATCTTTCAATATATATAGAATTTGCTTATGGTGTAAAAAATAAAGTTATAGAGGACTCTAAAGCACATATAGAAATATAGATTTAAAAGTCTAAAAGTGTGTACAATCAAATATATTGAGGTTCAAATTTGATTGTGTTTCTATATTTATTCTTCAAGTGACTTGGGAAGGATAATTGACCTTGTATTGATGATATTTTGATGTCTCATGATGAATTAGCTATTTGAGAGTGTTGTAGACTCCATCAATATGATCTATATGGATTTTATAGGTGTGATAAATATATATTGATTATTAAAAATGCTTAAGAAGTTGACTATGTGTTTTTCATGATGTTCTTATATACCAAGTCAGTGTTTGAGTTATTTGAGCATATGCAGAGGTGAGCAGAGTTGATTTGTGATCATTTGAGGATGTCTAAGGGGACATAAGGAGTGGAAATATGTAACTAAAAGTGGTCCTATTTTCTTTTTTTGTTTGATGATGTGATAAATGGGTGAATAGGTATCCATGAGACCTATTAGAGCTACAAGGGCCTTATTAAAAGTTGTAGATGCTTAAGGGTGACCCATAGATGATATGGTCGACCTATGAAAATTGTATTAAGTTGTGTCTTCATATGATATATGCCTTAAGGGTTAAGGCATACCTAATGGCTGACCAAGATGTTGATAATCGTGATAGCTTTATAAATGGTGAAATTAAATGTGTTGTTTTCTAGACTTTAGAGAGAGGCTTGTGAATGAAGAGCCAAGTGAAGGTGAGAACATTTAAAAGATAAGGTACACATTAGTGAGGACCAAAAAAGAGTGAAGAGGATTAGATATGTCTATATGATCAAGGTGATGAAGTTGATCACTTATGTCATTGGACCTAATAAGCCTAGAAGAGGCAGAATGAGTGAGTATGCTCAAGAGGTTATTTGAGAGAGTGTGTTTGGTGAGTGAAGGAAAGGTAAAGACTATGTGTGCCCAGTTGATGGGTTGAAGGGTAGATTAGGTTTTTGATGGTGTGTATTGTTGTCCCCAAAAATAGACTTCTCATTTTTGGGACATGTGAACTATTTTGGTTCAACAGACCAAAATAATCTCTTCCCTTCTTAAAATTTGTTTTGAGCATTCAAATTCCTCATTTTCAAGATTCTCAAAAATATATGGACTCTACAGGCTTGAATCTATAGACTCTGCAGGCTTGAATCTATAGACTATATAGGAAGAAAATCTATGGACTCTGTAGGCCAAGTTCTACGAGCTTCACAGGTTGATTTCTACGGACTCTGCAGGAAAGAAGCAACCTCTCAACACTTAGGCAATTTCAAAGTTGGTTCAACAACAAGGTTCAACCAAAAGAGTTCATCAGCAAGCTTCTAAGCAAGGATTGAACCATTGAACCATTGAACCTTGAACCATTTTGGTTTAATGGGTTCAATGGGTTCAAAGGTTCAACATCAGCAGTAAGAGTTAAGTGCATTTGTCAAGGTTCAAAGTTCAACCGCTTCAAGGTTCAACGTATTCAAAACACTTATCAAAGAGAAGAAGGCTTGAACCATTGAACTGTTGAACCATTGAACCACTTTGGTTCAAAGGTTTAATGGGTTTAGTGGTTCAATAGGTTTAACGACCAAATGGTTCAATGCATTTGGTTCAAAAAGATCAAAAGGACTTGGCCAAATAAAAAGAATAAACCGATTGAACCTTAAACCAAAAGGTTCAACGAGTTCACAGGTTTAAAGGTTCAACCAGTGTGATGAAGATCAAAGAGCTTAGAAAGAACAAGTCATGGATAAAGGATGAACCCATGAACTGATTGAACCTTGAACTGGAAGAGTTCAAAGTTCAATGGTTCATGGGTTCAAAGGTTCAAAGGAAGCCTCAATCAAGGAAAGAAGCAGCAAACAGGTGGTTCAACGGATGGTTCAACCAAGGAGCAGGGAAGCAATTGAACTAAGAAGCGATGGAACAAAAGAGGCAAAATGAACTGATGAACCAATGAACTAATGTACTTTTAGTGGGTTCAAAGGTTAAAGGTTCAACATGGTTTAAGTAGCTAGTGACCATTGATGGCCTTGCAGATGTCAAAATTAAAGTAAGGGAATATTCATTGAAATTCAAATAAAGTGCAAAACTTGAATGAAGAACCAAGCGACTGACTGAAAAGATAGCCCAGGAGCTTAAATTCCAAGAAGAGGCAAAGATAGAAGGGACAAAGCTGGAAAGGACAAAAGTGGAAAGAGGGAAAAACGTGAAATATCTGAGTAAAAGTTATTTCAGTAGGTGGAATAGTCCGCAAAGTAGATATTTGAGCTTGCAAACATTAAAGGTGCAGCCTGTTGGTCTCCTTTGGAGTAAAGACAAAATGGATAGATGTGCAAATGTTAGAGGGAATAGACTAGATGATCTAGACTCAAGAGAAGACATATTAGATGAATAGACATGCCATAGTTAAGGCAACACACTGTTTTAGGCATGGTCCCTCTAGACAAAACTGAAGGCACATTGAAGGTGTTGACTACAGCATGGGCCGTCCCATGGGAAAAAATGCCAAGCCTTGCGTGGTTGCTATAAGATTGTAATTTCTCTCATTAGTAAAGGAGATCTTCCCGTTAGTAGAAGTAGAACTCTACCCAAACTGAAAGGCATCACTGAGACTTTGAGCTCAGAATTGTTTATCATATTTCTTTGTTTGAATTAAAAAGCAAGTTACTTTCAAACTTTGTGCTGTTATAGCTTGTATCATTTTAGGAGATTGTTCTTATGTCTATTTCCTAAATGTATTCTTGTTTATGCAAATTAACAAGCAGAGCTAGTGGAAGTGATAAGGAAGGTGTCCTGAAGCCAACTACTTTCAAACTTTGTGCTGTCATAATTATCTTCAGTGTGTGTTTATTTTCTATTTCTATGTAAAGGACCTTGGGACGACTGTGTGCCCCCATCATTCTTCATATTTCACTCTTGGGTAGTTGAGGTGGAGACTTTGCTCTACATTTCAGGCTGCTGGTTACTCTGCACCTTTGGTTACCAGTTATTTACAAGAAAGATTCTTGTTGTTTGCAAGAACAAGCACTTCTGAAAGAAGAGAAGCACCTTTTGTCATTTCACTAGGATTTCTACTATCCAGGAAGGGTTCTGGCTCTTGGCTGAATGTTACTTTTGAAACAAGAGAAGTACCTTCACCAATCACCTAGGATTTCTCCTCTATTTGTTAGCATCATCTCTAAAAAAAGAGAGATGGATGGTTTATCCCACCCCTATGTCTTACTTTATGCTTATATATATAGTATATAGCCTCCATATATTTAATAGGGAACCTCCCCTTGATGAGAGGAGAGATTTTTCCCCTATTGATGTAGTAAAACTACACACCTGGACGACCAATATCCCTATGCTATGGTGATAGGAACTATTTTGCTCACCAGTTAGTTGGTCAACAAAATATTCACCCAACAGTTTTTGGCGACTCCACTAGGGATGAACATGCTGTCTGAAGCCTCAAGTTTTAGATTGAAGTAGTCCCTGCCCTTATCCATTATAGACTTTGGTGACTCTGTTCTGTGTCTTACCCATTATCATTATAGCCTTACCATTTTCCTCCATCTTCATTATTTTATCTGGTATGCAAAACCAGAGCTGTTGGAAAAGAGTGAGCAGCTTGAAGCCTCAAGCCTCAAGCTGAAGCAGGGCCAATTCTTTTCCATTTTTGTTTTACAATCTAGCCACTCCACCTAGATTTGTTATCCCTTTTTTTCATAATTAAGTCATGGCAGTTCCAGTCCCCTGGGGTAACTCTTTTGGCCCACTAAACTTGACTCCACCTCTACATGAACTTCCACACAGCTCAAGAAAGAACTTCTCCAAATTATTTAGAGATGGGAGAGTTCACCCTGATGAACACATTGCAGCCTTCAGCATAGCCTGTGGTGTGATAGGGGTGGAATTTGAAGATGTGGTAGTCAGGATTTTTATGGAGACCCTACAAGGTGCTACTATAGAGTGGTTCTACCATCTGCAAGCTGGATCAGTGACTGACTGGGACACACTTAAAGCGAAGTTCAAAGCAAGGTTCAAGCCTACAAAAGATGCACATGCCTTGCTAGCCCAACTCACATAGATGAAGAAAGAACCCCATGAACCTATGAGGGACTTCATTGCCAGGTTTGACAAGCTGAGGCACATGATTCCCATGATCGCCCAGCTGACACCTCAGAATCTCAAGTGTTTCTTCATCAACTCACAACTGCCTAAAGTGAGTTTCTTGTTGAGATGGGCTAGACACATAGACCTTGTTGCTGCTCAAGACTTGGCTACTGAGCTAGAAGATGGCCTTATCTTGGAAAGAAAGATAAGGAGAGATCCTAACAGAGGTAAATCCTCTTCATCTTCTGAGTATCCATCTATAGGCACCATAGATTAGATGGTGCAAAAGCTGGCAAATGAATTGCTAGCCTTGAAAAGGCAAATGGCCCAAAGTATGTCTGCCCCTCCTAATCAAGATATGCCAAGGAGGGCATTTCAGAATCAACCATAACAAGGCAATGCTGCTAGGAATCAAAGGTAGCCAAATCATCTTCCTCCCCCATAAAGGAACCTTGCCCTTGAAGCACCTCCAACCAAATCAACAGTTGGATATCTAGAAACAGAACATGATTTCTCTTTCCAACCTGAGTTTGAGCAAGAAAATGATGCTAATATCTTCATAGAGGATCAAGAAGAATTAGTTGGTGACTCCCACATTGGTTTCCTAAATTACCAGGATGAACCCAGAAGTGAAGGTGAAGCAGTCGAAGGATCATATGCAGTATTCACCCAGTCTGAGAATCAGTTAGCCTAGCAGGTTGACAAAGAAAATATAGAGGAGCAACCCCAACCAACAATTTCAATTGCTAAGTAGAGAACCCCTCTTCCTTTCTAGTCAAAGGACCTGGTGATTGCCAAAAAAGTAAGTACATCAAACATTTCTACACCTTCTAATTCAAATTCATAGACCAGTCCTCCCCCTCCCCAAATCCAAAAGGATAAACTCCCATCCCCTCTTCCAAGTCCATTTTAGTCATCTGATATAATTGATCATGTCAAAAAATACAAAATTCAAATTAACTATATTTGAATTCCTGTAAGCCAATCTTGAGCAGTTAAACATTGGTGGAGAACTAAGTGTGGACCTATCTGAGGCAAAAATTGTGGTCACCCAAACGTCAGCCCCTACAACTCAAATTTTGTTTGAGCCTTTAGACAGGGGTAATTACTTCTTGACCACAGAGGATGCTCATGTCTCAGCAGATGAAAGTCCCATAGCTAGCAATCCAAGATTTGATCCAAAAAAGGCATCAAAAGAATTGGTAGGGCACAATACAAATGAAGAAGGATCTTCCATCTCTAATGAAGAGAAATTTGATAGAAGATTAGCTTCTGATGATGATTGGATCTTGAAATTTGATGGCAACAATTCTTCCACTAATGTTAGAGCTGGGATTGTGTTGATATCTCCTCAAGGAGATATTTTTCCTTCATGCAAGTTGTAGTTCAGCAACACCAACAACACAATTGGATGTGAATCTCTATTGTTTGAATTGAAGACTGCTCAAGATGAAGATATCAAACTCCTTCACACCAAAGGAGATGTTGAGCTGATGGTTTGTCAAGAGTTTGATGTTGACAATCAAAACATGTGGTGGACTAAACCAACAGAATAACAAGCTATGGTAGTGGACCATAATGTTGTACTCCAAAGTCAGAAAAAGGAACTCTCTACAGAGAGCAAGGAGTTATGATTTTCAGAGATAAGACCACATCTTGCCATGGAGCAAAAAGAGAGAGCTAAAAGGAGTTCACAAAAAATGTGATTCCTAGTGGTGAGTTCCATTTGCCCGTCACTGATTCTGGGGATAAAACAGTTTCCTATTAGTTTATCAGGATAGAATGCCATTTTCATTGTCTCATAATGGGCAGTATCTGAATCACTTCAATTCTTGAAGTGTTAGATAACTTCACCTGTACACATGTACATTTGTATAGTCTTTGGTTCTATTTTGTGCTTTTCATTTTTTGGAGCCTTTATTTTTGGGTAGCATGAATCTGTAGCCCAATAGCACACTTCAAAGCAATGGAGATTCTATTTTTTACTCCCCTCAGCTATTCCAAGTTCTCATCTAAAGGAAGTTCCCCAATTGGAGCCAACTGTTGTCCCCAAAAATAGACTTCTCATTTTTGGGACAACATATAAACTATTTTGGTTTAACAGACCAAAATAATCTCTTCCCTTCTTGACATTTGTTTTGAGCATTCAAATTTCTCATTTTCAAGCTTCTCAAAAATCTATGGACTCTATAGGCTTGAATCTATGGACTCTGTAGGAATAAAATCTATGAACTCTGTAGGCCAAGTTCTACAGGATTCACAGGTTGATTTCTACAGACTCTACAGGAAAGAAGCAAGCTCTCAACACTTAGGTGATTTCAATGTTGGTTCAATGATAAGGTTCAACCAAAAGAGTTCATCAGCAAGCTTTTAAGCAAGGATTGAACCATTAAACTGTTGAACCTTGAACCATTTTGGTTCAATGGGTTTAGTGGGTTCAAAGGTTCAACGTCAGTAGCAAGATTTAAGTGCATTTGTCAAGGTTCAACGTTCAACCGCTTCAAGGTTCAACGGCTTCAAAACACTTATCAAAGAGAAGAAGGCTTGAACCATTGAACCATTGAACCATTGAACCACTTTGATTCAAAGGTTTAACGGGTTCAATGGTTCAACAAGTTCAACGACCAAATGGTTCAACACATTTGGTTCAAAAAGATCAAAAGGACTTGGCCAAATAAAAAGAATGAACTGATTAAACCTTAAATCAAAAGGTTCAACGAGCTCACAGGTTCAAAGGTTTAACCAGTGCGATGAAGATCAAAGAGCTTAGAAATAACAAGTGATAGACAAAGGATGAACCATTGAACTGATTAAACCTTGAACCGAAAGATTTCAAAGTTCAATGGTTCATGGGTTCAAAGGTTCAAAGGTGGCCTCAGTCAAGGAAAGAAGTAGCAAACAGGTGGTTCAATGGATGGTTCAACCAAGGAGTAGGAAAGTGATTGAACCAGGAAGTGATGGAACAAAAGAGGTAGAATGAACTGATGAACCAATGAACCAATGTACTTTCAATGGGTTCAAAGGTTTAAGGTTCAACATGGTTCAAGTGGCTAGCGACCATTGACGTCCCCATAGACATCAAATTTAAAGTAAGGGAATATCCATTGAAATTCAAATAAAGCATGGAACTTGAAGGAAGAACCAAGCAACCGGCTGAAAAGATAGCCTGGGAGCTTAAATTCTAGGAAGAGACAAAGCTAGAAAAGACAAAGCTGGAAAGGACAAAAGTAAAAAGAGGGAAAAGCCTGAAATATTTGCACAAAAGTTATTCTAGTAGGTGGAATAGTCTACAAAGTAGATATTTGAGCTTGAAAACATTAAAGGTGTCGCCTGTTGGTCTCCTTTGGAGTAAAGACAAAATGGATAGCTACACAAATGTCAAAGGGAACAGACTAGATGATCCAAACTCAGGAAAAGACATATTAGATGAATAGACATGCCATAGTTAAGGCAATGCACTATTCTAGGCATGGTCCCTCTAGACAGAACTAAAGGCACATTGAAGGCATTAACTACAGCATGGGCCGTCCCATGGGAAAAAATGCCAAGCCTTGCGTGGTTGCTATAAGATTGTAATTTATCTCATTAGTTAAGGAGATCTTCCCATTACTAGAATCAAAACTCTGCCCAAACTGAAAGGCATCACTGAGACTTTGAGCTCAGAATTGTTTATCGTATTTCTTTGTTTGAATCAAAAAGCAAGTTACTTTCAGAGTTTGTGCTGTTATAGCTTGTATCATTCTAGGAGATTGTTCTTATGTATATTTCCTAAATGTATTCTTGTTTATTTAATTTAACAAGTAGAGCTAGTGGAAGTGATAAGGAAGGTGTCCTGAAGCGAACTACTTTCAGACTTTGTGCTGTCATAGTTGTCTTCAATATGTGTTTATTTTTTGTTTCTATGTAAAGGACCTTGGGATGACTTTGTGCCCCCATTATTCTTCATATTTCACTCTTGGGCAATCGAGGTGGAGACTTTGCACTACATTTCAAGATGCTGGTTACTCTACACCTTTGGTTACCAGTTATTTACTAGAAAGATTCCTATTATTGCAAGAATAAGCACTTCTAAAAGAAGAGAAACACCTTCTATCATTTCACCAGGATTTCTACTATCTAAGAAGGGATCTGGCTCTTAGCTGAATGTTACTTCTGAAATAAGAGAAGTACCTTCACCAATCACCCAGGATTTCTCCTTTATTTGTTAACATCATCTCTGAAAAAAGAGAGATGGATGGTTTATCCCACCCCTGTGTCTTACTTTCTGCTTATATATATAGTATATAGTATATAGCCTCCATATATTTCTCCTTTATTTAATAGATGGATAAAAGTGGTGGCTTTAAAAGAAGCGAATGAATCTCATGTGTTGGACTTCTATAAAGGTTTGGTGTTATTTTCATGATATTTTCAGACAATTCTATAACATTTATAGGGTCTAAACTAAGTCAATTGGATATATAAAATGGTGTGTATCTCATCACTTCTTCCAATTATTATCGACAAGGTAATGGCCTTACTGAGTCTACTAACAAACACTTTTTGAAGATCATTAGTAGAACCATTGAAGATAATCAAAGGATACAACATTTGAAGTTAAAGTAATCTTTATGGGATGAAAGGATCACCTTTAAGAGGTCCATTTCCAATTCACCCTAAAATTTAGTGTATGGGAGAGAAGCTGAATTTTGAATCTCATCTAAGCTCCTTGCTTTGGAGCTAATGCATTAGCTAGAATTGTTGGAGAGTGAGTCTATGGAAGTGAGATAAGCTGAACTTATGGAGTTAAAGGAAATAAAAAATTAGTCCATATTATATATGGAGATGTATCAAGCACAAGTAAATAAATTTTTTGATATAAGATCATCTTTAAGGATATTTAATGAAGTTAACTTGGTTCTCAAATGGGATAAGGATAGGGCTAAACTAAGAAGACACACAAAGTATGATTCACTTTGGAGTGATCCTTACATGATTTTTAGCTACAAGCCTCACAATGCCTTCTAACTAACCAAGATGGATGGTGAAGATATCCCAATCCTAGTCAATAGGATTCATCTTAAGCATTATTTATAAAGAGGTTCTTATTTATACATAGTAGTTTTATTTTTCACTTTCCTCTAAGTGTTATATTGCACATTTTTAGTTGGTAGTTGTATTAGTTTTCAATTCCCTAAGTGCTTATGTAAAAGTTTTGTTGTTTATTGAGAAGTCATTTTTAGTTTCATATTTGGTGATATTTTCATGACTCTATATCCCAATGGTTAAGGCTACTAGTCTTGATTTTTTAGCAAGTAGACATCCCAATAGGTTAGCCAAGAATGTTAATAAATTTTGCCACTATTTGTCAAGGTTCCTTATGTGAAGGTTTTTAGGAAGATTCAATTCATGGACTTAATATTAAATAACCTTTCCAAAAAATCATATATCCTTCATCAATCCAAAACCATGTTTATGAATAGCTCATAAGTTTAATTTTGGTAGAAGTTTCTTCTATTTCACTACCAAGCTAGTTGCAAGCTAGTAAGGGCAATTGTTAGATATTAGGTTCATGAAAGAGAAGAAGATTTGGTTAAAATTATATTATAAAAATATATGTTCCCCTATTCCATAAATATTCTTGCATTGATTTTAGTTTATATGGTCTTAACCTTATGAATCATTGTTAAAAAGAAAAGGTGCTCTAAAACCCCAATAGCTCAGTTTTAGGAAATGTGATTGCATTTTTGAGTTCTTTATTTCAAATAAAAAGTTGTGTTTGATATTATGGATAATAAATAATATTTATAAACCTTTCTCAATCAAAATTTAAGTTCAAATAATGGATAAAGGTAAAGGTACATGTTGTAGGGTTTCAAGTATGCAACTGAGATAGCCATAAAAGATAATTTTTAAGGGGTTTAAGTGATTGTTTAAAGATATATAATGGTTGTAATTATTATATGGTATATATGTTATAATTAAAAATAATTATGTATTTATGCCTCATAAAACTCAATAAAATTCCAAGACTCATACCCATAGGCATTTAGAAATGAGAAAGTACAAGCTAAGAAAGCACTAAAAAGTGCACATTTTAGGTTTTACTAAGTGAAATATCTTGAAATTTGACATGAAGTATGGTTTTATGTCCTTAAATTTTTAAAATTGGTTTCATGTTCTTATTTTACCTAATGAGAGAGAAAATGGTAAAACATAGGTTTGCACCATTAAGGAAATTAGGGTTTTGACTAATTTACTCATAAATGGAGTTAGAAATGAGTGTTTCATATATTTTTAAGGGAATAAAATGATTTTATAGGTTTTATAATTCATTTATATGTCTTAATACATTCTTATAAAATGAATACCAATGCAAAATAGGCTCATATCATTGAAAAACATCTCTAGGTAACCCCGTGGGCAACAAGCAGGCATTATTTTATGAATTTTTGTTTAAGAGTTTGGTGAAGGTTTTTCAATATTTTAAAAAAATTATAGATATTAATAATATATATATATATATATATATATATATATAATATTAGGAGTGTATGTTGAGACCTATAACTCATTTTAGACCCCTAAATTTAAATCAGGGTTTTTTTAGGCCTAAAGAGCACAAAAGAGTGTTTTTAGAAGTTGTATATGGATTTTGGAGCTAATTTTGTTTATGAATGTCTAATAAATAATGTTTATTATATTAAAATAATATTTATACTCCTTATCTATTCAAATAATTCAAATCTATTAAGTTTCAAGTTCTCATTGTGCATTCAACAAGCTTGTCAAAATGGAGAAGATGAGCCTATCCAAGAATAAAATTATGGAGAGTTGTGATTATTAATAATAAAATTAACTATTAAAAATGATATTTCATGAATATATAAAAAAATTTAACATGAAATCGCTCTCACTTATATGCCGCTTTCTAGGAAGAATACACAAACTCCATCAATGCATTGCAATCCTCAACAACCTTGCCAAGTAAATCACATGTACTCTTTACCATTTGGAGATAAATAAGAGGTAAAGTTTTTGTGTTAAAATTTAATAAATGTTTTAATTATTCTTCAACAACATAAACAATCCTTATCTCTCACTTTTATACCACCTTGGGGCCATTTGTGGAAAAAGTCAAATCAAACAAGAAGAAGCCTTCAATCAGCCCTAGAAAGGTGTAAAAACAACATGAAAGCATGGAATATTTTAGTTAAATACTTTAACAAGAATTTAGGGACTATTTTAATTAAGGATAATTATTAATTAAATGAAACATTCAAACCTCTCCCTTCTACACCACCTTGGAGTAATTTGAGAAAGTCAATAGAAAGAAATATGCATGCAAGAATATAAGTGTATAGATGGGTCAAACTACAAGATATAAGGAATATATTTTAATTCACTCACTATAAAGATGGAAATTCTCAAGGATATTGAATGTGATATTCATTAGGAGTAAATTTAATATGATCAACACCTCTTCAAGCATTGAATACCATAAAGGCATGCAAAGTACTAATTCCCTTAAAATAGGTCATGATTGAGGAACAAGGAATTCTTCAAAAACATTAAAACAAGCTTATATCTCTATCCTATGCCATGTTCCAAGAAAATAAGTTTAAAATATAGATTTAATATGTAGGATTTTGGAGTTTGGTAGTTGAGTTGAAGTAGGAGTGAAGAATGACTAGGCATGATGACTCATCCCTTGTTTGAGGCTGCTT